>CM054150.1:56923278-56955212 GCA_028751875.1 Rapana venosa | reverse complement strand
GGATCTTCAGGGAGTCTGCAGTAAAAAATGTTTGTGCCTAATATCCTGGACATCTCGACACTCCAGAAGCAAATGTTTGATGGCTACTTGCATATCACAAGTCACACAATATGGGTTCCCTCTCCTTTCAGCAAGTAAACATGAGTGATATGAGAATGTTCCGTGTGTAGACTGGTGGGCACTGATGCTTCCCTTCGGCCTTTTTTTAAGGGGGGGGGGGGGGGGGGCACACAAAGGGAGGAGCTCTTTCTCGTTAGGGTGATTCTGGACAAGGTTATTATCTGTCTGGGCACAAAGAAGATCAAACCACCACACACTTCGAGCCCAAAACCAGGTGCGTTACTATAGACCACACACTCATTTCCACTGGCCTGAACATGCATTCTACTCCACCTTTTTAGATTATATCCTTTTTCTGCAATGCATCCTCACCATACCCCCGCGTAAAATTCCAGTATGCATTCTAAAACCAGTGCCCCATACTTGTTTTTCAAGAAACTTTTTTTCTAAAATGTATCTGCCCCCTTTCAAATGATTGTTCAATCATACATTCTAAAACTAGCAACCTCTACTTTTGTTTTTAAATAAAGTTTTCCTAAAATGTTTCCCCAACCCTGCCCTCCCCTGAACCTAATCAGAAAGTTTGACTGCCTTCCCCCTTTCCCCATACAATAGGAATACAAATAATGATTTCAAAAAGACGAAATTCATCACCATCCTCAATCATTACATCTCTTTTCCCATCCCTATGTACCAGAACATAATAACACCCCCACCCCACCCCCTTCCTAGCGTCCTTTTCAATACAATTCTAACACCCCACCTCCAAACTACCCTAGCTGTTGCACTTCATTACGTTATTTCATCTATCAATATATCCTCCAAGATGAAATGCGGCTACCTAATGGTGAGCAAAAATGGTCACTACGTTAAAGTATGACCGTGGGTGAGCCTTGGAGCTCTAGCAAGGAACGGGAAAAAATTACTTATGATCTTCACATTTTCATTTTGGTGCTTTTAAAATTGATTTTTTGCTTTTTGTTTTTTTGAGAGCATGGTGTAGAGAAGCGCTTATCCCTTTACTTACAATAAACAATTCAATTCCTTTCAATCCAAAAGAAAAAAGTTTAGCCACTGTGTCGCCACATACGTTATCCATCTGCCTTTTGTGTTCACATGTGGGGCCAGGGTTAGAGTTGAAGTTAGTGTTAGCGTTAGAGTTAATAGCGGGTAAGGGTTGTCTGTTAACTGGTCGGTCTGAATGTTAGAATGCATGTGAATACAATGGCACATAGACAAATGGCATGTAGCTGTAGACAATGGCATATAATTTCATTGCATGTTTATATCCCTCACCGACCACTAAGTAGCTCACTATAGTATGGAGCTTTAAATTAGAATCGCCAGTCCTATCCACAGCTAAGACTATGCAATGGACTTCGGTGTCCACAAAGTTCCAGTTATGCTATTATTAAATCGCAGGCCTAAGACTTTTGGGGGGACAATTTCCATCCATTTGAAAAAAATAGCCCAAAACAAACACAGAAAGAAAACAATATAATCAGCCATCCATCTTTATTGCTATCCCTACTACTCTAAATGTATATCCATACCCCTCTTACACACCGGTAAAAATATATGAGCCAGCCCTCCTCTGTGCTCTCCTCACTGCTCTAAATGTGCATATACACCCTTCTCAAACATTTTTACCCCTTTCCCTGCCTTCCCTCTCCTAACCTGATGTCTCCATCCCACTACTATCCCCTTTACACACATATCGTCCCACTAAAAAAAACAACACCTAGCAACACAACATTGATATTTTATGAAGACCTCCTACCCGAAATGCGGCTACCTTAGTGGTGGGCAAATAATTGTGCAAAAACCTCACAATCAGTGAACCCCTCAGCTCTAGCCAAAGAACAGGTGAGGGGTGTTTCCCTCATTTGTGCCCATTGCATGTTGAGGGGAGCTCATGGATATCATGGCCGACAGTACTGCCATTGCTAACGGCAATGAATGCCCAGCACATGGAGAGGGGGGGGGGGGGGTAACTGTATGAACTGAAAGAATGAGTATGTACAGTGATACAACTTGTTTGCATGTTTCCTTTCTTATCTGGTTATCATGTGTGTGTGTGTGTTTGAATTTGTTCTCGACACGCATGTCATTGTGACTTGGCAAGTTGATCCTGTTCTTGACAGGTTATGTCGCAATTGTGACATGGCAGAACATTGAGACACAGTGGTTAGAACCATGTCTGGCTAAAATTTTGGAAATTTTGAAAACGTCAGCTTTTTCCTGCTGGAGGGGATTTTAACGCACTGTTTCATAACCCCAAGTCGTGTAATCTATCCCAGAGATCACGATCAGGCCTATGGGCGGGAACTTTTCTCTTGTGTTTTGTGTGAATGTGTGCGAGTGAATGAGTGAAAGTGAGTGAGAGAGAGAAAGTGTGTGTGTATGTGTGTGCGCGCGCGAGCGCACGTGCGTGTGCATGCACGTGGGTGAATACATATGCATATGTGTGTGCGCGCGTGTGCGCGCGTGCGCGTGCGTGCACGTGGGTGGCTGCATGCGTACGTGCGTGTTCACACTGTTAAATTGTACGTTTCTTCCTTCATTTAATTCCTGAAACATGCTCGAGAGTTTTTCCATGTAATATCCAGCCTCACTAATATACTCTCAGTGCAAAGATAAATACTGACTGAAACTGATAAACACAATACTAAGATATTTTGGTCATGCAAACAGAAACACAACATGATTACTGCAGTTCTCCAAGGTAACATTAAGAGCAAAAGGAAAAGAGGCAGACTACCAATATCCTACATTGCCAACATCACTGAGGTCAGTGGTCTGGGAGGAGGGCTACAGGAGATTGTAGAACTCAGCAGACAGTCAAAAATGGAAAACCCTGGTGGCATTTCATGCAGCTCCTACCGACGACAGTGGCAATGGAGACACCTGACCTGACCTGACCTGATCTCCAGCCTCAATCCCAACAAGCCAACATGCATTTTAGGTACATCTTTTGTTGGGTTTGTTGTTTGGGTTTTGTTTGTTTGTTTACCGTCATTCTGAAGAAATTTGGGAGTAAAACAAACGTCATACAAAGTGGGAATGTGTCCTACTTTTTAATGCAATTATCGTGTGTTGTAATGAAGCAATATTGTGCTGGAACTTTAAAATAAAAGGCAATAACCCTTGTATCAACTGAAGCAATATTGGGTTTTAAGGATCCCCCTATGCCATATAATTCAACCACATTCACTCTCGAAGAAACATTCAGATTTTAAAAAAATAATAATGAATTTTAAAAAGGAAAAACGTCTGCAAGTTGACTTTTTGTTCCACACATAGTTTCCTTCTAAAGATCAGTCTTAATCCATTTAAATAATCAATATTAAAAAAGTTATATCCTTTCCTGACAATTCCGAGTCTATTCAGCAAAAATATGATATGGAAAAATATATACATACTTGTTAACAGAAAAAAAAATCTAAAAATAATAGGCTGGAAAAGGTTGCTCTAATTTTGCGGCGAAACGTTTACGTTTGTGATAGCAGCCGTAATTGCATGCTGATAAATTATCCTGACGTCAAATGGAATATAATGGAATTCAACACAACCACTTTTTTTTTTAGGAACTTGTGATAACATGATTATTCGTCATACACAAACAGTACGCAAATAGTTATGCTTCTGCTTAACTGAGTGTATGAGATAAACAGCAGGCTTGTTTGTTTTGTGATAACACGAAAAAGGCAACAATGGCGTTTTGTCAGGTAGATTGGTTGTCTAGCAGAAACATACCATCTGGAAAGCGAAACGTCATGGAATTGATTCGATCCCTGTATGAACCCGAACTTTTCCCCAATCGTTGAATGGTGATCACTGCCCTAGTGGTTGAGACAATTATCCTAAGCCCCATGTGCAACACATTTAGCCCACGTAAACAAAACCACGGTATCAACAAAATGTACCTTGGTAAAATGTCTGTACATTGCAAAGAAATATTTTTTCAACAGCCACTCTCACAAGAAAAATTATATACACATGCAGACAGGAAAAAATAGTGGCGCTGTTCTTGTGGTGACGCGCTGTCCCGAGAGTGCAACCTGAATTTTACAGAGAAATTTGTGATGACTGAATGACTGAATGAAGTGTGTCATTATTGTGTAGTTGATTTGGAGATGGCGTTGAAAGCTGGACTTGGACTGCAACAAAATATGTCTTGGCTTGTGAAGTGGCCCATAAGTTTATCATGCTTCATTGCAGTTTATAAATTTAACACTAGTATGAAGTGACAGTGATGTGGAAACTGATGAAAAAACCTGGTTACATCGACTATTTCAGATTTACTTTAGAGGGTGACATGGCCAGTCGTCTTTAAAGTTGGTAGGCGAAGTTTTCCATGCCTGCACAGTAACACCGCCACAACCACGATTTGCACGTGGCTGCCAGAGACAACTCAACTGTCAGTACACGTAACACATAGTATACCTACACCCTACATTTCTGAGCCAATTTCATAAAGCCCACGCCTTACAATCAATTATGAATTGATATGGTTCTTAATGGAAACCGACGGTAAAGGACTGAGGCGCTTTGCTTGGAAAAATAGACAGAGGAAAGTAGACAACTAACCTTGTGAATTCAAAACAGCACGCCATCCAAGTCTCCTTGCCGGAAGAAACGTTACGTTGACTTTGCGCAGGCGCAAAGCTTTTAGCCAATCAGTCCACACAAAAACGCACACACAAACACACACGCGCGCACGCACACACACAACACATCTTATTTTTTATAAAGTTTTTTGAAGGTGCATTGAATACTCACTCTTTCTTAAGTCGATTTAGCATGGCATCACATTCTCAGGTAAAAATGAGAGTTTATATGTATATAAGGTTTTTTCAGTGGAGATGGAAAATAAATGTGTACACATTTTCCTTTTTTTTTTAAAAAGGGGTAGTGCAGATGCCCTCACACTTTCCTGACATCAGTGGGATTGAATGTATGCCAGCTTACTTTAGCCCACCCCTACCCCCTTTTTTTTTTTAAAAAACACTGTGGGGGGGGGGGGGGGATGTATCAAGTCCTATCCTGCCATTGCATTTCACGTGCCTTTATGTCGTGTGTCAATGGGTTCATGAGTAGGGTTAGGGTGGTATGTCTTTCTGCATGTATGCAGTGGATTGGGTTAGATGAGGTGCCTCCCGGGACTGGGGTTGACATGAAATGGATCTGTCTTGGGCCAGTCACATGCACTCAGTCAGCCTATTGCCTGTCCAGTCTTTTGACCTTGTCCGTTCATTGACATCTTGGTCTTCCATTATCTTTCCTCCCACTCCCCCTGTCAGCACTGTTTGGGGTAGACAATATATCTATGTCTCATATCACGACCAGAAAGATACCAGTTTCAGGATTGGGGCTGTTTTCAAGAGTTCAGGGTTTTGTATTGAGAGGGGGGGTCGGGGTGTTGGACTCCTGGTTACAATGAGGACTTCTTTGTTGTTGAGTTGTTTTCTTTTAAACTAATATTTTCCATCTTTCTGTATGTCCACATTCTTTTTATTTCCTCTGCTAGAGCACCGAGGTTCACCAACGGCGATGTTTTGAGTATGAGAACGATTTTGCCCACCTCGCCCAGTTTTAGAGTCTCTGTAGTATTCAGAATCAACACAACGTCATACCTTCAGATATATAACACTGTTAAACTGAACAAAAATGACATTCAATGTCTCAGTACTTTTCATTCCTTCAGGTTAGTAAAACCAAACCACACTGAGGACGTCAGCCATTCCTCTTAATTTACTATCTCCAGGTTACCAAAAGAAGCATCAGAAAACAATAACAAACATTTCAAAGTAATGAAAAAAATCAGAAAAATGCCATACAATCAGTAAGGAATTTGGGGTGGAAAGTAATATATTCAGTTGAAGCAATATCAAAATTTATTTCAGTCTTTAATCCACACTCTTCCCTCCACAGAATCCTCATAAAAAGCACTCACTTCCGCCAACATTACATATGTTACACACACACACACACACACACACATAGTATCCCTTTTCTTTATCCCCCTCACCCCACTTCAAATGCTTTCCACTCCTCGTTTTGAACACTCCTTTATATACTTCATACTCATCACTCACGACACACACACACACACACACACACACACCTTTCTCTCTCTCTCTCTCTCCTCTCTCTCTCTCTCTCTCTCTCTCTCTCTCTCTCCTCTCTCTCTCTCTCTCTCTGCTTTTAAAGGCATAAGGATAAACTTTCCCAGATGTACAACGTGCTCAGGTTCCTGTGACTCTAATAGAGATAACTTCTTGCCTCTGAAATATTCTAGATTAACCTCACTTAGATAAGTTTTCCGTAATTCAGTGTACGTCGGGCAGTAGAAAAGGAAGTGAATTTCATCTTCAGGTGCCCGATTACAATTTGGACAAGCCAGGGAACAATTATCTGGCGTATATCTATATTACTCCCAGTCTGAATCGTATGAACATAGTATGTATATACCTGGAAGTGATTATGTCCATGTACTTTTCTGGTTCGAATAAACTTTTGAAGGAACTATACAGATTATAGCGAGGTCTAGTGGTTATTTTTTTAGACCATTGTTGTCTGAAGCAGTCGATCATTCTTTGCTTGAATTCACGTTGAAAAAAAAAGCTGTTTCAGTTCCGACTCCTTGAAAAAGCCACACGTAGCCAAATCCAGAGAAGCAGAGAAGATTTCTGATGTGTGTAACCCAAGTTTATGACCTTTTTCATCTAACAATTTTAACATATGGTAAGCCATGCTAGCATATCTCTGGCCAGGTAAGAAACACAAACGTAGCCAGTAAGAAACACTTCTGACAGCTGACAGAACGAGGAGAGGATAACGGCCTAATTCTCTGAGTGTTGTTTGGGTTTTTTGGTTTTGGGGGTTGTTGTTTTGTTTGGGGTTGTTTTTTGGTGTGTGTGTGTTGTTGTTGGGGTGTTGTTGTTTTTTTTTGGGGGGCGGTTGTTTTGGGTTTTTTTCTTTCTTTTTCTTAAGGAGCTATTTACTTGAAAAGATTTTGCGAACTTTATGAATTGCTGCAGTTGTTTGCGTCTATCCATTCCCCCTTGTTTATGGACTCCCAAGTCTAAACAATAAAATCATTTGTCATTCTCTCTCTCTCTCTCTTCTCTCCTCTCTCTCTCTCTCTCTCTCTCTCTCTCTCTCTCTCTCTCTCTCTCTCTCACACACACACACACACACACACACACACACACACACACAACACACACATCCCAGAAACATCTTGCGCACACGTTATAAATCCTGTTCCGCTTTTCGTAAGAGTAGGCATTGTGTGCCGGTGGGAACAGATGACAATTTACAAAACACACGGGGACTAGATTAAAAAAAGCACATGAGTGCTTATTCCATTTTCCTTGATATAAAAGAAAAGAATAAACACACACACACACACACACACACACACCACACAGCACAGCACCACACACACACACACACACACACTGCACAATTCATTTAATTTAATAACCAGCATTCCCTATTTTTGTTTTTAAATCAAACTTTTTATTTATAATCTCCTTCCCGGCTTCCATTATAAAAGACGATTGCCTACTCCTAGCCCCCCCCCCCACCCCCACCACACACCACACACCACACCCATCTGCCTAACACTATAATCTGCTTTCACACACACCCCACCCCCCCCCCCCCCCCCCCCCCACACACAACATTCAGTGGCCTAACAAATAATCATTGACTTTCACACACACACACACACACACCATTCAGTCATCATACCCATTGGCACAGACCAACAGAGCCTAGCACCTTCCACTTTCATAGTATCTCTTTCATTAAAATTTTATCACCTCCACCACCCTGCCCCTTCCCTCTTAACCCCCAAGAAAATCAGTTGTGCCATCATGTACCACATTATCCACCTGCCTTTGTGTGTCCACATGACGGCCCAGAGTGAAAAGTTGTATTTATTTGTTTTTCTATTTATATATATTTATTCTTTTATATTTATTTATTCTTTTATATCGAGGATAAATGGAATAAGCGTTTATGTGCTTTTTTCCATCCAGTCCCTGTGTGTATGCGGTTTTTGTAAATTCTGTCATCTGTTTCCACTGGCACATAATGGCCTACTCGTACAAAAAGCGGAACAGGATTTAACGTGTGCGCAAGATGTTCTGCATGCTTTTGCACACGGGGCCTCGGTTTATAGTCTCATCCGAAGTACTTTTGGGGAGAGGGGAGTCTGCACTGATGTTAAATCCAGAGCGAAATATCCCCTTGAACGGGATTCGAACTCGGGTGGTCAGATTGCAGTGCAATGTTCTGACCACTAGGCTATCCCGTCCCCTTAAGGTTAGTAGTTAAGTTGTGTGTTAGGGTTCAGAGCTGGCAAAATGGTTAAGGGTGACCAAGTCCCTTGGCTGGTTTGTCTATTGTTTGATTGTAGGTGGACACAAGAGTGCATGAATAAAATGGTAGGTGGCTGTAGAAACAATGGTGTATACCTTTGAATTACTCAAGCTACCAGCCTATCAACAAAGATATCTGTTGGTATTTGGTGCTCAGATTTGTTTAAAATCATGATTTCCCAATGCAGCTGTCAGCAAAAAGATTCCAAGCCTTAGAATTTGCATCCGTTTAAAAAAAAAAAAAGGGGGTCGAGCCTGATTTGAACGTGTGAGGAAAAGCTTTAAAGAAACGAACATCCCCCCCCCCCCTCCCCCCCTAAAATGTGAGAAAGAAATCTCCATCTGCAAGCCCTTTTATCTTCTCTGATCCAAACAGGCGTGTCCTGCCTTCTATTTACACACACCTCTTTCCCTTTGGCCTACCATATATTTTATAATAATAATAATAATAATAATAATAATAATAATAATAATAATAATAATAAGGAATTTATATAGCGCTGAATCTTGTAAAACACAAATCGAAGCGCTTGCACTCAAACCATTTACACGCATGCAACTCTCCTTAAACATAATGAACAACATATTTCAAATCCATGCGCGCGCACGCATGTACGCACGCACGCACACAAACACACACACACACACACACACACACTCGCAAACACACTTAGGAGGTGAAGGATGCTGTAGAAAATTAGCGACAGATATGAGGGGAAAGTAGAAAATAAGTGTTTTTTGAGGCTGGATTTAAAGGTATCAAATGAAGGCTTTTGGCGAAGTGAAAGAGGGAGGTCATTCCAGGTGGATGGACCAGAAATAGAGAAAGAGCGACAGCCAACAGTGGTTTGTTTGAATCTGGGTGTTCGAAAGCACAAAGTATCTGCGGCTTAGCGAAGGGAACGGGATGGAGTATACAGGTGAAGACAGTTACAGAGATAAGAGGGTGCAGATTTGTGGAGACATTTGAAACAGAGGGTATTGATCTTATACTTCAGTCTTTGTGAGACAGGCAGCCAGTGAGAGATCGCAGAAGAGGAGTGATGTGTTCAGATTTTTCTTTTTAGGACCGTCGAAACTGCAGAGTTTTGTATGCGTTGAAGAGAGTGGATTGATGATGCTGGTAGGCCAACCAAAAGAGAATTACAGTAGTCTAAACGTGAAATAATGAGAGATGTGACAAGCATGGTAGTTGCATCAGTGGACAGATACTCCGAATCGCGCTTATGCGCCGTAATTGATAGTAGCAAGACTGGCAGGTCTGGGTGATTAAGTTTTTCATAGAGAGTATGTTGTCAATAACTACTAAATACTTCACAGAGTTGGCCAATGGAACTGACGCATTGCCGAATTCTATTGAAGTTTTTGTGATGGAGGAGAGTTTTCGGTCCCTATGAGCATGGCTTTGGTTTTATCGGCATAAAAGCGATTGGTTGATTGATTGAGGAGAGGAGAGAGAGAGAGAGAGAGAGAGAGAGAGGATGAGACGAGAAGTGAGGAGAGAGATGACAATGACAATGACAAAATTGTTTTATTTCGAGGATAATGAATAAGCAGAGAGAGAGAGAGAGAGAGAGAGAGAGAGAGAGAGAGAGAGAGAGAGAGGGTTTATCAATTGACAATTTTTTAAATCAGTTTTTTCTTTTTTCCTCTTGTTTGCACTTGACTTTTTTTTTTAATCCTTTTTTATTTTGTTATTTTCTTTCTTGGATTCTTTCTTTTTCTCTTTCTTTCCATTTTTCTTTTTCTTCCCATTGATGTCGTTGGTTTTTTTCTTCTGATATTTGGTGTTGCTGTTGATTATTTGTTTTGTTTGTTTCACTATCCCTTCTTATTTTTATTAATCCGGTGTTTATCTTTGTTCCTAATTCCTGTCTTTCCAGTCAGACGCTTCCCCACTGGCACGACATGAGATGAAGAGACAGCCGAGCAAGAAGTCGAAGAAGGTATCCTCAGGAACAACCAACCCTAAACCCTTTCGGTCAGTGGATCAAGAAACTCCTACACAAACATCTTAATATTATATTCTCCTTGACGCTTGACATTTGTTCTGTGCGTGCGCCACACACACACACACACACACACACAAGGTATGTTGTACTGTCTTGGTTTTTATCTTATACTGTGAGGTCTGGGTGGTTTTTTTAAATGTTTCCTAAGTCATTGTGTTCTTTTTGACGTGGGTTAACACTGTCTTTTGAATGCTTTTATGTCTTTTTTTTTCTCTTTTTTGTGTGAAGGCAGGATGAAAAAAAGTTGTGTAAACTTAATCTTTTACCCTCAGTAAAATCATTTTGACTTGACTTGACTTGACAAACACGCGCCAGTATTCCTTTTTTTTTTGAAGCCATACCATATCCCCACCATTCCTCTCTCTCTCTCTCTCTCTCTCTCTCTCTTCATATCAATAGATTAATTATCATTTTTATTATCAGTTGTTTTTTTCTAAATTTGTTTTGTTTTCTTATATCCACTCCCCTACCCCCGTCATGGTTTCGGGTGCTTTGCTGAGCAAAACCCTTCTCGATATTAATGTTATTTCAGCTGCTACAGCTGTTGTTGTTGTTGTTGTCACATTCCTGGTGTAAGCGAAGTGTCGAAACAAAATTAATGACTTTGCTCCTTTGTACAACTGGGAAGTTTGGCCTCTATTGTTCGCAAGTAGAGTGATCCCCCTTGCTACCTCTCCTTTGAGTTTGAACGATCGCAGCTTATTCCACATTGAGGCAGGTAGGTACTGTTTCGCTTATTTTGATTTTATGTTGAAGGCCAGATCTCAGGCATAGATCAGACCAAGCAGAAGTTAGGGTTCTGATGGTCACGTTTTATCAAATTTAATGTTAAATATCGAAGTCACATGGTGTGTGTGACCCAGATGCTTTATAGGGTTATTCGAGAAGGCCGTATTGGCTCTACAAGCATGGTTGCTGGCGCTCGCGGCGCGGCATTCAGGTCCACTTGCCTAGATAGATCTCTCTTCCACTATCACAAATCAGGATATCTTCCTTTCTTTTCCTACATTTTTTTTAACCCAACCATTTCTGGATAGTAGTAATCTTAATTGTATGTGTTGTGGTAAATCGATGATGATCGATGTTGTGTCGCTGTCCTTGGTAATACTCATATTTAGTCATAACGAGTATAGTACATTAGTAAGCTACTAAAAGTTAAACTTAAACTAAGGCCTACTACAGTACTAGGCGTACCAGTAGCATGAACTGACGAGGAAAGGGCCAGAATCATGGTGGAAATTGATTAGCACTATAAATAATAATACTTATTAGGTTGTCAAGCCTGTAGCCTATACAGTTTACTCTGAATTGTCTGATAATAGTAACATAGGCTGGAGATCAGTAGTAAAGCATAATAGTGAAGTAATAATAGTAATACGAATAGTAGTAAATAATAGTAAAGTTTAATAGGTGTATTTCAGTGCATGCCATAATATAATAATAGTCATGAACATGATCATCCTGATCAGATGTGGAACTTTGCTTAAGTTTTACACACTGACAAGTCTAAAGCTGATTGACAGAATTGAATACAGCCTGTAGGGATCACTTTATTTATAAATTACTTTTTTGGAACTACTTTGTACTTCCAACATTTGCGATGGTAGAAGTGGTGATTGTGGGAAGGCTTTGGTTGTTCAGGCATATGTTTGCCTTTAAAAGTTGCCCAGAATTTAAAAAATAGGCCCTTAAAAGTTACATTTTAATATATTACTGCTTTCCCAGTTGAAACATCCTGATTGCAGACAGAATCTCCTGTGAGGACTATTAGTATAACATTGCTGAGTAATATTCACTGTAAAACAAAATATGCTGTTTATGCCTTGTGAAGTGATAATGCCTTTTCTGGTTCTTACAATGTATAAAAAGATCTCAAGAACCTTAAACTTGTATTAAACTTTCTAAAAGTTTCTTCTTTTAAAGTGATAATTTTTCTTCTTTTTTATTTTACTGAAATGTTTGCTTGCCTTGTAAGTTGTATGATTTGTGAAGAAAATGACCTGATCTAAAGAGTCCTGACTGCTGAAGAAGAAGACGTTACATAAGACATTCTAATTCCTCTTCAAAAAGTACTTAGTGACGAATTCTTCTTGTAGAGTGATGTTACTATTGAATGAATCAGCAGCAGTAGCCTGTATTTTCTCAAAGTATCCTCACATATGACACAGTATAGGTATAGTGTAAACTAAAGGGGGGAAATATGAAGTTAAGTGTAACTTCTTTTTGCAGAGAACAAAAAACAAAACTTTTTAAAAATGCACCAGCTGCCTTGCATTTCAGACTGGAAGGTCGTGGGTTCAAATCCCATAGGAGTCATAGGGATTTTTCAGATTCCGGCGGGCTCCTACCCAGAGTGAGTGGGCTCAGTGGGAAGACTGGGACCACACAGTTGAGCTTCATCCACTTTATGGATTTGAGTTTGAGAGTGTTGCTCAAATTACCTGACCAACACTGCAGGTGTCTGTATCTCTCACTCTCAGGCCCAGTTGACATCAGGATATATTATTATAGTATTAGTAATCGTAGATTACAGTCCTGTCAAGTAGTCTCAAAGCACATGCACCTCCACAGCAGCATCATTACATCATCATTGTCATTGATCATCAATCATCATGCAATTAAAAAATTTTTTTAAAGCCTCTGATTTGTTTGTCCCAGTTGCTTTGGTCTCATGGTGACCTCAGATTCGGTTTCCCCTTACATTTCTGTGCCTGTGGTCAGTTTGTGTCAACGCCTTTAGGGTTGGAGGTTGAGGGGGGGGGGGGGGGGGGGTTGTTGGAGGGATGTTGTGGTGGCTGCCACCTCTGGTGGACAGCTCTCTCAGTCTGGCTCCTGACTGAGTTAATACTTTTGTTAGTAGGGGGGCTTAGTAGGTGGTGTCCCACGTATGTTAGCTCAGAACACTGAACAGACACCACTGAACACCTCCAAAGGCCCCACAACGGCCTGATATTGATGGGCTCCTTGTGGACTTATGACCCTGGGGATGAGACATAACGAATCTGGGTATGGCTGTGGCAGGGAGATTTAGATGAGCGGCATGGGAACAGCAGGACAGGGATGTCACAGAAGATGAGGCAGAATTTTTTTTTGAAATGCATTCATGATTGAAGATCAACTTTTCTTTTCTCTCAAACTCCAGATCACCTAACTGAACCATGGAAATCACAGATGGAAATCTCCAAACCCTTGCTGGTTATTTGGAGAAAACCATGTCCCCAGAGCCAGAGACCCGAAAACCAGGTATGATTTAGTGTGACTGATAGATACTCTTCCTGTATACATGTATTGATCTGTTTTAAAGACATGAGCTGTTAAGTCAGTATGGTGCAATGGTTTCTGAAGATTATCTGGCCGCACATACGCACACACTCACACCCACTCACACTCACACACACATACTGACACACACTGAAAAATGCTGCAGAAACATGAGTGATCTGGTCTGTAAACTTTCATACTCAGCATAAAACTAAAAGATGTAGATCATTGTGACCTTATACTGTTTTTCAGGAAGACTTGAGTTTGATCCATTGATATTCCTGATATTGATAATTAATAAATTAGATAGCTAATACTAGTAATACTGATAGTGATACCAAAAGTGGAGTGTGTACA
Organism: Rapana venosa; assembly: GCA_028751875.1. Lineage (NCBI taxonomy): Eukaryota > Metazoa > Mollusca > Gastropoda > Neogastropoda > Muricidae > Rapana > Rapana venosa. The sequence continues at coordinate 56,941,129 of CM054150.1, read as the reverse complement.
GTGTAGTAAACTTCTCCTTCAGTACAAAATATAATGGACATACTGTCTCTTTCCAGTGTGTTTAAATTGTTTATGCAACAATTTTTTCTTGGATGCTGTGTCTTATGTTGCATTAGTTTTAAATACAGGTAAGACGGTTTCCGCTTGTCTAGCAGATACTTATTAAAAAATAAAAAAAAGATCATGCATTGTTTGTCTTCCTCTAAAACATGATACTTATTTTGTAAGAGCATAGGTTTTGTTTATGTGTAAAGAGTATAAATTGTTTCTGTAAAAACTGAATAGACATTGATACTGCCAAAAAAAGAGTAAATTTTATTGAAATATGGTAAAGGAGAGGGTGGGATAGAATACTGTTTGGGATTAAACATCTTTTTAGTCATTTTACCGATAAAAACTGGTCATACTATTGTTGGTTGTGTTGTTCACTGGTCATACGATTGTTGGTTGTGTTGTTGACAGCTGAAAAGTTTCTGGAATCGGTGGAGCAAAACCAGAACTACAGTCTGCTGCTGCTGCATCTGATGGACAAGGAGGACATTGCTGCCCATATCCGAGTTTCAGGGGCTATTGCCTTCAAGAATTTTGTCAAGCGCAACTGGCGTGTGGTAAGATCAACTGGGAAGAAGAGTGGGTATGGGTGTGCTGATTGTGTGTTTGTGTCTGTGCCTGTCACTCTGTGTGTGTGTGTGTAAATCAGAATCAGAATCAAAAAACTTTGTTGCCCTGAAGTCAGTATGAGACATTTGACAACAAACATAAACCTATTCAACATTTCTAAAATATGTAGATTCTTAGATTTATCTCTGTGTGTATGTGTACATTGTGCCTGCACGTAGGCATCCATGCATATGTTTCTATGTGCTTGCATGTCTCTCCCCCTGGTTTTCCTAATTAATGAAGTACTTACCCAGTATCCTGACACAGATAAGGTGGTCCTAAAGTGATGCCAGACTGTCTGTTTTTGAAAAACTAGTTTTACCGTGTGTTTTAGGCTTTTGTAAATAAATGACCAAATAAGATGTAAAGTTCCCTGTCCTGATTGATAGTCCTGAATTTGAAAGTTTGGCTGTGCTGGGCAGATTGAAAGTGAGAACTTTTACATTGATGTCGTATAAGTAGAGTTTATTGCCACCAATACAGTTTCTTTGTAGGGCTCTGCTTTATGTACCAATTCTTGTACATTTCATCTGGACAGTTTGGGTTTAGACGATCATGGGACATCCTTTCTATTGATGTATTTTTGACTTGACATACTCTGACGTTTGTGTGTGTGTGTGTGTGCGCAGACTGAAGGAGAGGCTGACAAGATCCATGCTGCAGACAGAACAGCCATCAAACAGCACATCATTGGGCTCATGTTGAAAAGTCCAGAACGAGTACAGAATCAGGTAATTGTCAGCATGTTTTGACCTGATTTCTGTAACAAGAAAACTTTACAAGTGAAGAAAGTAACAGGTAACAGTATGGTATCAATTTATCGTGTTGATTTGATATGTTTAATTTTGCTTTTATTTTGAGCTCACAAAAATGAATCTCAACTCAGGGTAACTGTCTCCATAGCCCCTGTTGTCAGTAGGAACTGCATGCAGTGCCACCAGGGATTAAAAAAAAATTAAAGTATATTTATCCTTCCTTTTCATGAAATTTGCTTTCAAAATGTTTGTGGAAGCGAAGCTGCTATGGACAAATCATTGGAAGAAGTAAGTATATGTGGGCTGTGTGTTCAATTCTCATGATTGTTGCGGTTGCAGCTGAGTGATGCCATTAGCATCATTGGACGAGAAGACTTCCCTTCCAAGTGGCCGGATCTGATCAGTGAGATGGTCAGCAAGTTCCAGACTGGAGAATTCCATGTCATCAATGGCGTCCTCAGAACGGCACACTCCATCTTTAAAAGGTATGCATGTAATCATAAGGATTACAGCTCAATGCAAAGAAGACAGAATGCATGGTGATCTCGAAAAAAGCTGTTATACCACAATGCAACATAGCCTGTAAAGGAGAGAGAATCAGACAAGTAAACACCTTTAAATACCTTGGTTGTACTATCACCCCGGACGGCAAGTGTGACACAGAAATCAAGAAGAGAATCGGTCAATCTAAGGCAACTTTTAACAACATGAAATGCATTTTTACCAACAGTAAGATAAGCCTCAAGACAAAGATCCATGTTTTGAGAGCCTACGTATGGTCCATTCTTCTGTACGGATGTGAGTGCTGGACCCTAGCCAAAGACACAGAACAGCGACTAGAAGCAGTGGAAATGTGGTTCATCCGGAGAATCATGAAAATCTCATGGACAAAAAGAAAAACTAATGCAGAAGTAATGGAAATGGCTGGGTACAAGAGATCCCTTCTCAACACCATCAGAGAAAGACAGCTCAAATTTTTCGGCCATATAATCAGGGCTGACGGACTAGAGAAACTGTTATGGAGTGGCAAAATCTGTGGAAACAAGAGCAGAGGAAGACAACGCACAAAATTCACAGACAGCTTAAACAAATTCGCAACGAATAAAGAGGGCACTAACAATGAGCTCATGAGAGGGACCGAGAACAGGGAAGAATGGAGAGCCATGATCGTCGATGTCTGCAGGACCAGACCGGACACTTGAAGAAGAAGAATGTAATCATAAACTAGTTGCTTAGCCAGTTACCTCAACTGACTCATATAAGATGAAGACATGGAAAAGAAAAGAAAAATCAAGCTCAGTCCTGTCAATATATATGCAGTATTTTATGACAGGCAGTGAAATGTAACTTTGAAAAGTGTAAACAGGCAAAAAGTTATTGGTACTGATGACTAGTGTATGTTAGTTGTGAAGCTTGCTTTCATGGTTTGATTGTTCCAGTATTACAGGCAGGTCTTTCTTTTTTCTATTCCTCGGCTAGAGCTCTGAGGTTTATTTATTTATTCATTTATTTATACCACTTTAAGTCACGAGATTTCTCTGCGTGAAATTCGGGCTGCTCTCCCTGGGGAGAGCATGTCGCCACAAGAGCAGCGCCACCCTTTTTTTTTTTTTTTTTTTTTTTTTTTTTTTTGTCTGCAACTGTATTTCTTTCCCTATCAGAGTGGCTTTTTTCGAAGAATTTTGCCAGGAACAACTCTCTTGTTGCCGTGGGTTCTTTTTCGTGCGCTGCATAATTTTCTGTAACACACGGGACCTCGGTTTATCGTCTCATCCGAAAGACTAGCGCCCAGACCACCACTCATGGTCTAATGGATGGGGGAAAAGTTTCGGGCCCAGACGGGATACAAACCACGCACACTTCCGACCCGGACCTTTCGCTTTCTAGACAGGCGCGTTACCTCTAGACCACCGATCCAGGTTCACCAATGGTGAGATTTTGCTTATGCAACTGGTTTGTCCTACCCTTAAGGTAGCCACATTCTGACTTTGGGGTTGTCTAAACACAACACTAGTGTGCGTGTGTTTCAGCAGTTATGTCATCCGTACCCACTGGCACATAATGGCCTATTCCTCCAAAAGGCGAAATGGGTTTGAACGTGTGTGCAAGATGTTCTCTGTGTGTTTGCACACTGGACCTGGGTTTATAGTCTCATCCAAAGAACTTTTGGAGGACTGGAGTCAGCACTGATGTTAACTCCAGGGGAAAAATCCCGTGAATGTGCATCTCTGTGGTAGCTCAGACTTGGGATTGATCCCAGGTCATCAGATTGCAAGCACAGTGCCCTAACCACCAGGCCATCCCATCCCTCAAACAGTATATAAATTATAAGAATAATGGGTGGTTTTATTTTTGTTTGGGGCTGGGGGGGTTTTGGGGGGTGGGGGGTCATCTGTTACAATATATGCTGCAATTGTATCTGCTCTGTCAATGATGTAAATGCTGTGTATGGTAGTACTGTTTGGCTTGTTTGGGTTTTTTCCATTGCTTTCCTTGTGTTTAGGTTTAGTTTGGAACGAAAAGAAGATTTACTGATGTGGATTCAACGTACACAGGTATCGCCATGAGTTCAAGTCTCAGGAGCTGTGGGAAGAAATCAAGTTTGTGCTGGACAATTTTGCCTCCCACTTCACAGAGCTGTTCAAGGTAAGGGACATTATTATCTCCCCAGCAGTTGACGTGTAGGAAGAGGCTAGAAAATAGGGGAAAGGTCTTGCAGTGTGCATATATGTATTTGTTCTCTGAACAGTGGTTTCATTGGACTAAGTCATGCGCAAACAGTCCTCTTTGGTGATCCTTTGGCAATCTTAGCTTCTGCCATGCAGCATTGTGTGTGTGTGTGCATGTGCTTGCATGCGCGCACACACCTTGGGAGAGCGAGAGTGAGTGCTTGTCTCTATATGCATTTGTGTGTGTGTGCATGTGTTTGTGTGTTTGCAAACATGCCTGTATGTGTGTGCTCTTGCACTTACATACATGTATGTTTCTAGACACAAGTGCGTGCACATATTACTTTTAATTGTGTACATATAATGTGTATCATGGTGTGTATGAAACTGTAACCCCCCAAACTTCCCCAGTTCTTTCACCAGCTTCTACACCTGACTCTCAATCCAAACTTTTGTCTGCTCTTCCACTCTCCACATCTTTACCATCGCCTTCATCCTCTTCCACTGACAGTTATCCTAATTCACCACAGTTATCATCAACCTCTCTGCCTCCTTCTAACATCGTTCACATGTGCTTGTTCAACGTGCAATCTGTCTGCCCAGAAGGTAAAGCTGATCTCATTTCTGATTTCATCTCTGAAAAGAACATTGATCTAACATTTCTTACAGAAACCTGGTTAAAACCACACGGTCATGAACCGAAAATAAAACAACTGACACCACCTGGTTATAAAACTCTTTCTCTTCCCCGACCCTCCCGTGGAGGTGGCATTGCCATCGTTTATAAAGATACACTCGAACCTGCTCTTTCTTTCTGTCACTCCCTTTTTTTCTCACATGAATCTTTCGAAGTCTGTTAACTCAACCTCAACACACCTGGCCACTCTATTACTTTCTGCTGTCTTTACCGTCCACCTCCAAGCCATAAGAATAATCTGACATCCTCCATTTTCCATCAAGAGTTTAAGTCACTCCTGGATCACTACAGCCTCTCTCCCAGAAAGCTCATCATTCTTGGTGACTTTAACTTCCATTTTGATAACCAGTCTTCTTCTGATGTCAAACGTCTGTCTCTTTCTTTGTCGAACCACTCTCTCTCTCAGCTGGTAAACGAAGCAACACACAGATCAGGACATATTTTAGACTGGCTAATTACTGATGTTTCCCAAGATCTGATCACATCTGTATCTATCACTGATGAACTACTTTCTGATCATTCCGCTGTTCTTTTCTCTCTAAATATCGCAAAAGCCTACAGAAAGAAAAAGTATGTCACCCGTCGCAACCTGAAGGCCATAGATATTCAAACTTTTCTTCACAAAGCTGCTTAACCCCCTATCACAAACCTCTGACAACAATAACCCCTCTAAACACTACAATGATGTTTTTCAACCAACTGCTTGATGAGCATGCACCTCCCACTGACCGTCTCCTGCCTGATAGGCCATGTGCACCATGGTACACTCATGACATCCTGGTCGCAAAGCGCAAACGCAGGCAACTAGAGCGGCAGTGGCGAAAATCAAAAACGGAAATTAATAAGCAGCTCTTTCGAAAACAAGTAAACAAAGTCAAATCTTTAATCCTTTCAGAAAAAACAAAGTATTACTCTTCTCAAGTTCTTGATGCCACATCTATGAAATCTCTCTTTTCCCTCACATCTACTCTTCTTGGATCTGTGAAGGCAAGCCCTCTGCCTTCCATCCACAACCACTCTGAACTTCCTTCTATATTTTCTGCATTTTTTTCTGAAAAAGTCTATAACATTCGCTCCAAACTGGATCAGACTCCTTTCCAGCCTGCACTTCCTGATCCCCAATTCTCTGGCACTCCTCTCCTTTTCTTTCATCCGACAAGTGAGAAAGAAATCACGACAATTCTGAAAGAAATTACTATAAAATCATGTGATCTTGATCCCATACCTGCTTCTCTTTTCACACAGTGCCTACCACAACTCATACCCACTATCACGAAAATAGTAAACTCATCTCTTGTTTCAGGAAATGTTCCATCAGCTCTCAAAACTGCTATAGTCACACCTCTACTCAAAAAGCATGACCTTGACCCTAACATTCTGAAGAATTATAGACCTGTTTCCAATCTACCTTTTATTTCTAAAGTCCTTGAAAAAGTACTTCTCAAACAGCTCAACAACCACCTTCTCTCCAACAATCTTCTTCCTGAGTTTCAGTCTGCCTATCGCATCAACCACAGCACTGAAACCACCCTAGTTCACACTTTAAACAGGCTTCTACTCGCTTCTGACTCAGGGAAAATCTCCCTTCTCACTCTACTTGACTTATCAGCAGCCTTCGATACTATAGACAGGGTTCGTACAAATCTTAAAAAGCCCTAAAAGGCCCTGATTTTTGAAGATCCAAAGTAAGGCCCCTAAAAAGCCCTAAAAATGAGACCTATGGCCCTGGAGGCCCTAAAAATGGGAATCATGAGTGAGAGTTTCTGTTGAAATGTAGATTAAACAAATACACAAAATAAAACTTTTGAGAAATGAAAGCATGAAAGGTGTCCAAAGATAGTATTATCGACGATAGAGCCTGTCGTCTGCTATTCATGTCGCGCCACCTATTTTGCCAAGGGAGGTAATTTGCCTCCATTGGAAATGCAAATTTGCTTTGCTTTCACCAGTTATTTTTTACATGCCGAAAACTACCTACCCCTATGATATGTCCGTAATTTGTTAGGAAAATGATGTTTTAACTATGAAACTGCAATCATGAGTAAAAAAAATACCAATTTTCTGTTTACTGCGCTACAGTCCTTCCCTAAGAGATTTTTCAATCTTTAGCACAGCTGCGCTGTGAATAACAAGGCCTATTGTTTCTCCTGTGCCAGTTTACAAAATGGCAGTCAGTGATACAGTTGTATGTCAGAATGGAAATACAATAAAACCTGTAGCCAGATCTATTTGAGGAGATTATCCCACAGATTTCCTGCAGAACGCATACAGACACGAATCCAGTTCATAAGGCAACTCACAAATGCCTGAATATTTACAAATGTACAGGAAAAATACAAATATTTGAATATTTTCCACCGCTCAATGTGGTCGATTCAGTTGACTTTACTTAAAAATTCACAGCTTATTCAGTTATTGGCCTACTTGATCTGAAGATTCTTGCTTTTAAAAAAACCTATGGGGAGAGGGTGTTGGCATCCTTTTCAAGCCAGTGTTAGGCATTGATGATACGGGACTTGTACATGTATTCATAGTGAAGAGAACTTGTGTCCAGCAGCCTCTCTCTCTGTCTTTCTGTCTCTGTCTCTCTCTTTGGTGCATGCATGTGTGTGCATGCACACACGTGCGTGTGTGTTTGTGAATGCCTGCATGTACGCATGTGTGAGATTGAAATCAAGGAGCAGAATTTGGAAGAGGCACTGTGACTGTGTGAGGGTATTGTTATTACCAGTTCTAGTACCGGGCAACCATCTGCATCTTTGGTAAGGCAAGGAGACTAGTTCACATTATATGAAGTTTGAGGGATAGTGTCTTTTAAGTTCACTTTGCTAGCTGTTTGTGAAAAACATCTTAGAATCAGAGACACTTATTTCAGTTTTCACTTTACTTCGTATTTCAAGACATGGACACTTCCATCACACCATGGATGTTTTACTGTGTGAGGATTTTAATTCATTGTATCTATGAGTGAAAGACATTTTATTCTAGAACTTCACTTGAATTTTTGTCAATAATCAATATCCAACATGTAGTTGTAGACAAGATGACTTTGCTTACATGAGTTTGAGATTAGTTTATCAGTGTAAACGTGTACACAGGTTGATAAAATGTACTTTGATACCCTGTGGCTAGGCCATAAATTTGGAAATAATGGCCCCTAAAAAGCCCTGAAAAGGCCCTAAATTTTTTCCAACCAAGTCTGTATGAACCCTGTATAGACCACTCAATTTTTCTCTCCCGTCTTCAAAACACGTTCGGTGTTACTGGCACAGCCCTCACCTGGTTTAATTCATACCTTACTGACCGATTCCAGACAGTTGCAGTAAACAAGATTCAATCAATACCTGCCAAACTGGAATGCGGAGTCCCACAGGGATCAGTTCTAGGCCCTGTTCTGTTCACTCTTTACACTGCCCCACTGTCACATATAATAAACCGTCATCAAATCAACCATCATTTTTACGCAGATGACTCTCAGATTCAAAGCAGTGTTACTCCTGAAAATCTGCCTTCTCTCCTGACAAATATGGCCCGCTGCTTTGAAGATATTCAAAACTGGATGACACAGAACAAATTACAGCTAAATGCAGATAAAACCGAAGCCATGCTCGTAGGGACCAAACACAAACTCTCTTCCATTACAACAGCTTCACTAGAACTCGGCAATACATCAGTCTCTCTATCCACTTCTGTGAAGTATCTAGGTGTCGTTATCGACAACACACTCTCTATGAAAAAATTCATCACCCAGACCTGTCAGTCGTGCTACTATCAATTACGGCGTATTAGTGCAATTCGAAAGTACCTGTCCACCGATGCAACAGCCAAACTTGTCACTTCTCTTATTCTTTCACGTCTGGACTATTGCAATTCTCTTTTGTCTGGTCTGCCAGCATCATCTATCCACTCCCTTCAACGTATACAAAACTCGGCAGCTCGACTAGTTCTAAGAAAGAAAAAATCTGAGCACATTACCCCTCTCTTGCGATCTCTCCACTGGCTGCCTGTGCCACAGAGAGTAGATTATAAGATCAGTACCCTCTGTTACAAATGTCTCCACAAAACTGCACCCTCCTACCTATGTGAATGTCTTAACCTGTACACTCCTTCACGTTCCCTCCGCTCTACTGCAGATACCTTGTGCCTACGAATACCTAGATTCAACCAATCCACTGTTGGCCGCCGCTCATTCTCTATTTCGGGTCCATCGACCTGGAATGAGCTCCCTCTCTCTCTTCGCCAGAAACCTAGTTATGACACTTTTAAATCCAGCCTCAAGACTTCCCCCCTCCTGTTTCATATCTAACCCATGTCCTATCACCCTGCTAAAGTATACGGCCTGTGCGAGTGTGTGTGTGCTTTTGAAAAACATTTGATTATCGAAATTTTACTTAATAGATTTTGTCTGCATCGCACCATGTTTGTAAATATCTTTTTGTTTAAACTTTTGATTATTTATCATTGATTGCATGACTGTGTAAGGTTGGGTTGAGTGCATGCGCTTTGATTTGTCTTTGCAAGATATAGCGCTATATAAGTTCCATTTATTATTATTATTATAATTTTCTGTATAATAAATATATATATATATATATATATATATATATATATATATATATATATATATATATATATATATATATATAGATATGTGCCAGTATGGTATGTCTGCAAAGCAAACTCCTGCAGTACTGTTGTAATGGTGTGCTGTGTGCAGGCCACTATGGAGCTGGCCACTGCCCATGCCAGTGACCCTGCTGCCTTGAGGGTCATCTTCAGCTCCATCCTCCTCATCTGCAAAATCTTCTACAGTCTCAATTTTCAGGTGGGTGTTAGCTATGAGTAGGGATGTGTGTGGATGGGTGGGTGGGAGATTGTTCTCTTTTGTGTGTGTGTGTTTGTCTGTCTGTGTCTTTCTGTCTTAGCAGAGAATGAGCTCTGTCTCTAGGCCTACAAGCACTTCTTGAACCTCACTTCGGGGCTGACAAAGATGAAATGTGTGTGTACGCATGCATGTGCGTGCATGTGTGTGTGTGTGTATTTTCCTGTCTGTTTCTGTGTCTGTCTGTCTGAGCTGAGAATGAGCTCCTGTCTCTAGGCCTACAAGCACTTCTTGAACCTCACTTCGGGGCTGACAAAGATGAAATATGTGTGTACGCATGCATGTGTGTGTGTGTGTGTGTGTTTTCCTGTCTGTCTCTGTGTCTGTCTGAGCTGAGAATGAGCTCCTGTCTCTAGGCCTACAAGCACCTCTTGAACCTCACTTCGGGGCTGACAGAGATGAAGTGTGTGTATGTACACATTACCTTGTTTTGAATAAAAAGAAGAAAGCCGTTTGCACTCTCCTCTTATGGATGATTTGTATGGGAATTGGCCAGGAACCAAAACTGTAACTCCAGAAGCAGAAGAAAGCTGATTCACCCAGTTTTTGTCAGTGCAAAAGTTTGGCTTTGTTTCTTGAAGAGACAAGTGTTACATACCTGCAGTCGATTAAGATTTTAGACACCAGTGAATTTATCCTTTGCAGGATCTGCCAGAGCATTTTGAAGACAACATCAAAACATGGATGGACAACTTTTTACATCTGCTTGGGGCGGATAACAAACTCCTGAAAACTGAGGTAAGTTTTTCTACTTCTGTTTTGTAGTATGCATTTATAAGGGGAATCGATCTGAAGATGGGGAATAAACATCCAAATTTATGATGGTTGGCAGAATTTGACATTTTTTTCTTTGGGTTGGGTTTATTGTGTGCGTTCTTTGTTCTTATTCTTGTTGTAGTTTGGGTGATCAGCATTTCTTTTTGCTGTCACATAATCTGAGGAACTTTAGAAGGTAGCACTCCCAAAATGCTAAGAAATACAGAGCATTTGTTTTGGATGTATTGGTGTGTGCAAACTTTGTATTACGGTATTGGTTTACACTGTGATCAGCATGAATTTTCAATGAGTACACAGAAGATATGCAGTGTTTTAAAATACTCACGTTTTTGTTCAGTTTTACAGGGATGTACTAAATAATTGCACCTGACCTAGTTTTCATTGAGGAAGTTGTAAAGCTACTTAACGTGTTTTAACTTGTCTCTAAGTATCAGTTGATCACAAGTGTTGTCTGTTTTATTTTTTAATTTTTTATTTTATTCTTTTATACCGAGGGTAATGAAATAAGCACTCATGTGCTTTTTTTTACATCCAGTCCCCGTGTGTTTGCGGTTTTGTAAATTCTGTCATCTGTTCCCACCAGCACACAATGGCCTACTCTTACAAAAAGCGGAACAGGATTTAACGTGTGCGCAAGATGTTCTGCGTGCGTTCGCACACGGGGCCTCAGTTTATAGTCTCATCCAAAAGCCTTTTGGGGAGAGTGGAGTCTGCACTGATGTTAACTCCAGGGGAAAATATCCCCTTGAACGGGAATCAAACTTTGTTGCTGTGTGTAAAGTTACTTAGCCTGTCTTGCCTTGACTTGTCTCTAAGTATCAGTTGGTCATAACTATTGTCTTTGATCATAACTATTGTCTATGTAAGTTGCTGATAACTGTTGTCTGTGTTGCTGTGTGAAAGTTGACCCTAGTATCATTTGATCGTAAGTGTTGTCTGTGTTGCTGTGTGTAAAGTTACTCAGCTTGTCTAGCCTTGACTTGTCTCTAAGTATCCGTTGATCATTACTGTTGTCTGTGTACGTTGATGATGAGTATTGTCTGTGTTGCTGTGTGTAGGATGACGAAGCAGGTCTGCTGGAGCAGGTGAAGTCTCAGATCTGTGACAACGTGGCACTGTACGCCCAGAAATACGACGAGGAGTTTGCTCCCTTTCTGCCAGGCTTCGTGACAGCCATTTGGGGCCTGTTGGTCAGCACCGGTCAACAGGTCAAATATGACCTGGTGAGTGCCCACAATCTGGCCTGTCTGTTGCACCACTCACTTCTCTGTTAGCCCTCCTTGCATGTCCTCCCCCCCCCCCCCTTCCTCTTTTGTAGCCTGCCTTGAATGGTTATTAAAATGAAAACCTGACACTTGCCATCATTCAAGCATGTAGTGCTCCTAACCTCCTTGTAAAAGTCACATTGGTAAACTTGGAGTAGAAAAGCCATGGTAGAATATAAAACACCAAGGTCTGATTTTTAAGATTTGTGTCCGGCTTTTTTTTTTCAATTGTGAACAACAAAAATTCTTGAATTCTAAACAACAGAATATGCAGTATGAAAATCAAATGGGTTAAACTGAAGAATGAAAGTAACTTTCTGCTGATAATGTTAATGATTGCTTTATGCAGTGGTGAGTAAAATATATATGAGTGCAAGTTTTATGATTGTTCATTCTGGCCTTATCTTATGAATAGCTATAGTACATGTAGAATCATTTAGGCTGTTTTTCTTTCCGGATTGTGTTCTGTTTTGGTTTTTTATTTTTTATTTGTCTTTGAGAATTATTATACTCATGGCTTTACTGTATCTTCTTATCAACAATGTGTGTTTCTTTCTGTGTGTGCCAGTTGGTGAGCAATGCCATTCAGTTTTTGGCATCAGTGGCAGAGCGGCCATCCTATCGCTCCTTGTTTGAGGACCCTGCCACCCTGGCCAACATCTGTGAGAAAGTCATCGTCCCCAACATCCAGCTGAGAGGTAACCGTGGAATCATGGCTGAATGTGTGTGTGCGTGCGTGCGTGCATGTGTGTGTGTGATGTACTGTTGTCACAATAGGTTTCTCTGTTTGACATTCAGAGTACTGTTCCTAAGGAGAATGAGCTGCCATAGCAGTACCACCCATTTTGGGGGTTGATTTTATCTGTCTGCATTTACATCTATTGTAGTTGCTTCTTTGTTATTAGCAAATGATTTGTGCTTCATCAGCCTTTCATGGCTTTGAGGCACATGGTGAGGGTGGGGGGGGGGGGGGGGGTTACAAGTTGGAAATAGTTGAAAGTGTGCTGTGGGGGGGGAGGTTAGATGAGTTTAGACATTTAATTTTTCAGGCTGTTTGTCAGGCCAGTTATTTTACAATATCATTTAGCTGTTCACTCTGCTTATGTGTTGCACATATTCAGATGCTATATTTATACAAATGTAGAATCCTTATATCAAGCAAAAATACAATACATTGATAAAAAAAGAGAAAATTGCAAAGAATCAAACTTGCCAGAACGTGTTATGTGAATCATAAGACATTAAAGACTGGTGGCTTTTCCTTGTAAGTGTTTGTAGGGGCCACAAAAGGCTTTCTTTGTTCTCATTCTGTTGATATTGTTTTCTACAGCCACGGATGAAGAACTGTTCGAAGACAACCCTGAAGAATACATCAGACGAGACATTGAAGGATCAGGTATTATATTCACTTTGCACATTTTCTCTAATATTCTGTACTGTTTTGGGTGGGGGCGGGGGGTTAGGAGGATTTTTTTTTCTTCTTTTTTGTTTTTTGTTTTTTTGGGCGGGGGGATTATTTGACAACTCTAAAAATGTTATGACGTGCATTTATTCACTTTGCACAGTGTTCAAATCGGCAATTAGATAATATTTTATTAGCACTGCTGTTCAAGATGTAAATTATTACTTAATATCCTGAAACCTAATTGGAGAATATATATTATTTGACGCTTTGAAGATAGGTTATGTATTTTTCTTGAAAACGTGGTTTGAAATTTTAGTTTAAAGAAATATTTATTACACATTATATGAACACATCTCATATGTAAGATACTCACACTCTTTGTTTTGTCTCTCTCAATCTCTGTCTGTCTTATATATAAGTCATTACAAAGAGCTCAATATTCTTCTATTTGGTTCGAGATGCCGATACAATAAAGGCATATTTATGTATAAAATCATGAACAATCTTTCCCCAACATACCTTTGAAAGATTTGTAGCTAAAAACATTTGAGATAGAATTACCCTTGTGAACTCTGCCCAAGAACTGATCATTTTATGACATATATCCCTTGTGTATTCAGGAAGCAGACTATGGAACAAAATCCCCTCTATCAAAAGCAGTTTGACTTCTTTCAGAAAAGCCTTCTACAATTATCTATTCGAAATTTTATAAACTATTTTCCTGCTAAGAATAGCACGAAATTTCATATAATTATGTGAAATGCGAGTTCTTTTTGTTGTTTAGTTGTTGCCCTTTTATCATTATGATTATTGTTAGTATGATTATGATTATTAACCCTAGTAGCGCTAAATAAACAGCAACAAGCCTCACTTCTATTGGCTGAATTAACATTGGCTAGCATTGTTTTGGAGCATGGTGGGCTCAAACAACCCTTGATATTGATATATAAAACTGAATTAAATGTGTTAAGCTATAGATCACTGGAAAGAAGAGATAATATGCTTTTAAATGAGTATAATTTTATAATAGTGTGTAGTGTTTATGATTATGTAAAAAAAAAATCCAAAAAAAAAAATCATGTTCACACTAACCGATCACTGTTCCACTGTCAGGGCCCCGGATCGATTTTAACACGATAAGCAAAGTTCTTGCGGTGCATAAATGTCATGATTAGGTAAACACTATTTCTTGACATTAGTTTTCAAAAAATAAGGAGTTTGTATCGCTTTATCGGTCACCAAATACTCGGAAAAGTTCAGCGACAGGATCGACGCCATCACGACCGTCATGGCGGAATGTGCGAAGTGGTGGCTTTCTATGACGAAAATACAAAGATCGCTTGATTTCATGTGATGCAAAGTACTCAGCAGCATAGCGATTTGACTCAACAACAGTTATTTCGAAGCCTCGTTGCGTCAAAATAAAGTAAAACAATCTGTGACGTCGAAATCGCCGAGTAGCGAAAAAGTCCATCCAGCAAAACTAGCACCGCTCGATTCAGTCCGATCGCGATCGATTTTTACCAAGTTTTTCAAAAATATTCCACAATCCTTACCTCATCGTCTCTCTCATTGTTTATTTCAACCAAATCCAGCCTCTAAAACTCCTCCTCGCTGTCAATTTTGTAAAAAAGCTCGAAAAACGCTTGAAGAAATTCCAGTGCAAACGCTGGCCGCCATTTTTGTTGAAGACGATCTCGGCTGGTCCGAAAAAAAATTAAAATACACTCTTAACCAATCAGATTCTTCATTGCTTGTGTGTGTCAAACGACCTTCACCCTTTCTGCGGGCCTACAACGGCCTTAACATTCATTGGCTGACCTTTGAAAGCGAAAGTAAGCTTTCAACTATGACCACCCACGTCATCCCGGAATATTCCGGGATCCGCCACACAGCCTAGACCCGCCTTTCCCGGAATATTCCGGGAACCGCGCCACTAGGGTTAATACTATTATTAGTTTATTTATTAACTTCTGGAATCTCTCTCTCTTTTTCTCTCTCTCTCTCTCTGTTTGCCTGTCTGTTTGTCTGTCTGTCTCTCTCTCTCTTTCCCTCTCTCTCTCCTTCTCTCCTGATGTTGTGTGGGATGATAGGGAGTGAATATTGCGTAGGACTTTACTACAACCGTGTGTTTGTAATTTTGCTTCCCTTTGATAGATTGATTGTGTCAAGCCATTTGCTGTCTTGATCATATATTGCTGATTTTGATGAATTTGTGTGAACTGTTTATTTTCGAACTTACTGTTTATTTGTGTCCATGCATGTCTATCAGTAACATAGACTTAGATTTGTCCATGTGTATGAACTAGTCATTATTATTGCTTATGCATGTATTTCTGTAAGTAGTTATTATCCATTTATTGATTTGCTTGCTTGTTTGTTTATTTTCCCCTCTGTTTATGAGCGCCTGGTGAAAAGAAGCCCCTGGCTTATCCAAGTACCCTCAATAAAACATTCGAGTTCGAAAAAAAAAAGTTCAAGTTCTACCTCTCTACTTCTCTCTCTCTACTTCTCTCTCTCTCTCTCTCTCTCTCTCTCTCTCTCTCTCTCTCTCTCTCTCTCTCTCTCTCTCTCTCTCTCTCTCTCTCTCTTCGCTCTCTCTTTCTCTCGCTCTCTCTGTTTCCCTCTCTCTCTGTTTCCCTCTCTATCTATCTCCCTCTCTCCCTTCTTCCCTTTCTCACTTATTCATGATCACAGCTGCTTTTCTCTTCAAGTAGAAGTGGTTAGCCATAGTCAGCTAAGATGGGCAAAAGCTGAATGAATGAAGGGTCTGGCTTCTGATCTTATTTGACAGATTAAGAATCAAAATGCTAACAGTTCCTTGGTCAGTCTGGATGCAGACTTGCCAATGCCACACTCCTTGAAGATTATCCTAATTCATATCAGCTTTTGATGTCTTGCCATAAAAACTAATCATGCATCAAGAGAAGAGAAGTTAAGACTTAGTTATATAGTCAGACAAGCATCTGCATTGTAGATTTCCTGACATTTGTTGCATAGCAGTAAACTCACAAGAATTATCCATATGTGGTGATATATCCTTCGGAAAAAAAAAGAACTCTGTTAAAAATACTTGTTCAAAGAATGATCCATATACTGGGATACCAGCTTTGAAAATAATGAACACTTTAAAAACGACTTATTCAAGAATTTTTCATATGCTGTAATGTCTTCTTAGGTAACGATGAACACTGGAAAAACGACTTGTTCAAAGAATTATCCATATGCTGTGATGGTCTCCTGTACAAAAAATGAACACTGTAAAATATACTTTTTCAAAGAATGATCCATGTGCAGTGGCATCTCCTTTGGGGAAAAAATGAACACATTAAAAACAACTTCTTCTTCTTCTTCTTCTTCCTTTTTTGTCATGTTTCTCCCAGGGGAGGTTTGACATTGATGAACCTTCTCCATCTCTCTCTGTTTTGAGCTTCCTCCTTATTTATGCCCCTTTCTCTAAGATCATCTGCAATACAGGCAGCCCAGGTCTTGCTAGGTCTTCCCTTTGGTCTCTTTCCATCCACTACGAAGTTCATTGCTCTTTTTATGATGTGGTGGTCTGCTTTCCGTTGAACGTGCCCAAACCAGCGCAGTCTGTTGCTACTAGCTACAGACTTCAGATCATCAACTTTGCACATTCTCCATAGTGATCCTGTCTTCCCATTTGATCTTTGTCATGTAGCATAGAATTCGGTAAAAACAACTTGTTGAAAGAATTCTCCATATGTGGTGATACTTTCTTTGGTTTTTGAAAAACAAACAAAAAGAAGACTGTGGAAAACCAACTGGTGGGATGTGTTGTGACAGACGTGGACACGAGGCGCCGCGCGGCCTGTGACCTGGTGCAGTCCCTCAGCAAGTCCTTTGAGGGGCCGGTCATCCACAACTTCTCCACCTACATCCAGGGACTGCTGGAGGTGACCACTCTCTCCTGCCTTTTGTCCTATAGTGTGTGTGTGTGTGTGTTTTCTCTGTGTGTTTTGACTAAACAAGGACCAAAGTTTATTTCTTTTTGTGAGTTTGGTGTGTGTGTCTGTGTGTGTGTGGTTTTTTGGGGTTGTTTTTTTTATCTGGACAAGAACTGGTGTTTATTTCTTTTCACCAATATGCTTGTGTGCGTATGTCTACATATGTTAAGCGCTCTTTGTGTGTGTGTGTGTGTCTCTCTCTCTCTGTCTCTCTCTCTCTCTTCCACCCCCACCTACCCATCCACCTTCTTTCTTACCCCTCTCTTCCTGCCCTTCTTCCCTTTCTTTACGTAAAAGAAGTAATTTTTCTAACCCAGTTGAATATGAACATATGTGTGTGTGTGTGTGTAGACATATGCCAAAGACCCTGCACAGAACTGGAAGAACAAAGATTCTGCCCTGTACCTGGTCACTTCCCTGGCTTCCAAAGGCAAGACGCAGAAGGTGAGTGGGGCAGTTGTACCATCTGCAGGAGATGTCTGTCCAACCTGCGAACACCTATGTCCTCTCATATAGAATCACTAGACGTGCAAATGTCGATTGATATATAAAACCAAATCCTGTAGCTGACACACTTTTTTTTAGCTTTTTGTTTTTTTCCATGAATTATATCGCCATTTCGCATCTCTGAAAACACCTTCATTATCCTGCAACAAAGCCTTCTTTACCTTTTACCTTTAAGCCTCCTAGGTTGAATGGTTTTGTCCTCTTTGCCAGATTGTATGTTTTTGCCTGTCACCTATCCAGTAGTTTGGCTGACCACTAGGGCACCA
>CM054150.1:56885778-56918278 GCA_028751875.1 Rapana venosa | reverse complement strand
CTCCCTCCCTCTCTCTCTCTCTCTCCCTCCCCCTCCCTCCCTCCCTCCCTCCCTCCCTCTCTCTTGCTCTCTCTCTCTGTTTGATTTTTCTTTTTGTTGTTGCTTTTTCACAGTTTGTTGTGAGGTGAGAAATGGGATGATTTCAGTGAAAAGGTGTTAGCTATGTGCACATCCTTCATAGGTTTGGAATGAGAAAGACTGCAAAAGAAACGTAAACTTTCAAAATGTTGCTTTGGGTCCACAAAATCAGCAAGGATCTCTTTTGTGTCTGTTACAGTAAAAGTTAAGTTCTACCACAAAATTTTCATAAATCAACGACAACAACAACAAAAGAAATACCAAGTTTCAGATGGTTGTACCCAAAAAAATGTAAAGATCCAAAGTCATTACTTACTTACCTGTCAGACATCAGAATTTCTGTTTTCCCAGCTGTAAAAATGACATGTCAGTGTCAACAGGTGTGGTGGCCTTACCGCCGAACTTGGTGATGCTGATGGGTGAGAAAAATGACGTGAAGAAGAAGAAGAAAAAACCCTGGCTGGTGATTATTTTCAGAATCCCAGCAAGCCGCACTTCAACCACTACCTGTTTGAGTCGCTGTGTGTGGTGATCATTTTCAGAATCCCAGCAAGCCGCACTTCAACCACTACCTGTTTGAGTCGCTGTGTGTGGTGATTATTTTCAGAATCCCAGCAAGCCGCACTTCAACCACTACCTGTTTGAGTCGCTGTGTGTGGTGATTCGCACCTCCTGCAAGCAGAACCCTGAGGCCGTCAGCACCTTTGAAGAGGCGCTCTTCACCCCCTTCACCGACATTCTGCAGCAGGATGTCCAGGGTACTACAGGCTGCCCGCTTTTTTCCCTTTCCCCCATAACTCCTTTTCCATGTGGCGTTAGAGTTATAATAATCAGTGGGGCCTTAACTGAATATTCAACGTCTTATACTTTTCATTTCTGAAACTGATCCCTTAAAGTTGTCTCCTTACATATTGCTTGTTTTAGGGGAAAGAACACTCATAAATAGCTGTATGGATTTAAAACTGATAAAGCTTTTAGAATTATAAAGCAAATTTGAAAGAAATAAAAGCTCAGTCCTTTTTATATACGTATTGCATGTGTATGGAAAAAAAGAACAATTATTTATAAATGAAAACAAAGAACCCCATTGTCAATAATTGCCAGGTGACAGCACGCACACACACACGCATGCACACGCACACAAACTGTCACACACACACAGGCGCATACACACCCATGCACTAAACCCACAATCACACTTTTACTCAGCTCACCTGTCTCCATCACCGCTGTCATCGGTAGGAGCTCCATGCAACGCCACCAGGGCTCGCCATCTCTCTCTCTCTCCCTCTCTCTCCCTTTTCTCTCTCCTCTCTCTCCCTCTCCCCCCCTCTCCCCCCCCCCCTCTCTCTCTCCCTCTCTCTCCCTCTCTCTCCCTCTCCCCCCCTCTCCCCCCCCCCCTCTCTCTCTCTCTCTCTCTCTCTCTCTCTCTCTCCCTCTCTGTCTCCCTCCCTCTCTCCCTCTCTCCCCCCTCTCCCTCTCTCTCCCCCCCTCTCTCTCTCTCTCTCTCTCTCTCTCCTCTCTCTCTCTCTCTCTCTCCTCTCTCTCTCTCTCTCCCTCCCTCCCTCCCTCCCTCCCTCCCTCCTCTCTCTCTCTCTGTCCGATCTTTACTGATTTGTACGATCTCCTAGAGACCTCCTATGAGACCACTGATCTCTCACTTAACAAACTATTCTGAAATGTCATCCACGCGGGTCTGCCCCATAAAAACAAAAACAAATGGCACACCTTTCTCGTTTCTTGTTGGGTGGCACGCAGAGTTCATCCCCTACGTGTTCCAAATCCTGTCGCTGCTGATGGAGGTGCACTGCAGCCAGGTTTGAGCTGCCCGAACCTACATGTCGAAATGTATCCCCACGCTGCATGGCCCCCGTCTGTGGGAGAGGCCGCAATTCATCCCCTCTGTTCCCATATCCAGCCTCTCATGAGGCCCACTGCAGATCAGGGCGAGAAAGCTAATGGGCTGTTCCCACTTGCTGCCTCGTTGCTGTGGGGAGGCCGGCTCCTGTGGTGTAGGTTTGTTGGTGGCGTCAGATCGGGGCGGATGGTGTGGGCTTTTTTGTTGGTATGTGTTTGTTGTGGGTTTTGTTGTTGGTATGTGTTTGTTGTGGGTTTTGTTGTTGGTATGTGTTTGTTGTGGGTTTTGTGTTGGTATGTGTTTGTTGTGGGTTTTGTTGTTGGTATGTGTTTGTTGTGGGTTTTGTTGTTGGTATGTGTTTGTTGTGGGTTTTGTGTTGTTGTGTTGTTGGTTTGTTGTGTATGTGTTTGTGTGGTTTGTGTTTGTGTTTGTTGTGGGTTTTGTTGTTGGTATGTTGTTTGTTGTGGGTTTTTGTTGTTGGTATGTGTGTTTGTTGTGGGTTTTGTTGTTGGTATGTGTTTGTTGTGGTTTTGTTGTTGGTATGTGTTTGTTGTGGGTTTTGTTTTGTTGTTGTGTTGTGTGTAGGTTGTGGTTTGTTGTTGGTTGTGTTTGTTGTGGTTTGTTGCTTGTGTTTTTGTCTGTGTGTTGTGTGTTGTGTTATGGGTTTTTGGTGTTGGTGTGGGTGTGTGTTTGTTGTGGGTTTTGCTATAGTTTTTGTTCTTGTGTGTTTGCTGTTGTGGGTTTTGGTGTTGGTGTGGGTGTGTGTTTGTTGTGGGTTTTGCTATAGTTTTTGTTCTTGTGTGTGTGTGTGCGTTTGGTGTGGGTTTTGGTGTTGGTGTGGGTGTGTGTTTGTTGTGGGTTTTGCTATAGTTTTTGTTTTGTGTGTGTTTGCTGTTGTTTGTTGTGGGTATGGGTTTTGGTGTTGGTGTGGGTGTGTTTTTGTTGTGGGTTTTGCTATAGTTTTTGTTCTTGTGTGTGCGTTTGCTGTTGTTTGTTGTGGGTATGGGTTTTGGTGTGGGTATGTGGTTGTTTTTTGTGGGTATGGGCTTTTGATGTTGTTGTGGGGGTTTGGTTTTTCTGTTGTTGTGGGTATAGGTTTAGCTGTTTTTGTTGTTGTAGGCATGGTGTTGTTATGGGTTTAGGTATTATTGTTGCTGTGGGTTTGGGTTTGCTGTTGTTGTGGGTATGGTGTTGTTGTGGGTATGGTGTAGCTGTTGTTGTAGTGGGTATGATTTTTCTGTTGTTGTTATTGTTGTGGGTATGGGTTTTGCTGTTGCTTATGTTGTTGTGGGTATGGTGTTGTTGTGAGTATGGGTTAAGCTATTATTTAGATGTGGTGTTGTTGTGGGTATGATGTTGTGGGTATGGGTTTGTAGTGAGTATGGGTTAATCTATTATTGTTGTAGATGTGTTGTTATGGGTATGATGTTGTGGGTATGGGTTTGTTTCTGTTGTTATTGTGGGTATGGGTTTACTGATGCTGTTGTGGGTATGGGTTTGCTGTTGTGTTTAGAGGTTATGAAAGTATGCTTGAGAGCTTTTGCAATGATAAAGTCCTGTTGGTTTTCAGACTCACGTATATAGGCCTTTTATTATGCAAAGAGCCAGCCAGATTGAAGAAGAAAAATTGGTCTGGTTTTGTTTGGTTGTTTATTCTTTTTGTTGATTTGTTTTGGGTGGGGAGGGGTGGTGGTTTCTTGTCTCTTTTCAGAGGTTGTGGAGAAACATGCTAGAGAACCATATGAAGCTGCGAAAAGATGCAGACTGCTGTTCATAGTCCCATCTTCAGGCAGAATTACCCAGGCCTTCATAAGGCAGGGAGTCAGTCAGTCACACTGAAAAAAATCTTTCTTTTTTTTTTTTTGCTGTTTCTATTGAAGAATGAGTAGTTTATCTCAAGTAAAGAAACTTTCAAATCTTGTCATCAGGACCGGTTCTCTTCTGCTTTCATACAGAAAAATATAAAGGGATGAAAAGGGGTTGTTGGTTTTTTACAGTACTTACGCAGGGTCAAAAATCTAATAACCTACATTTTGTAAGGATAGATCTTTATGCTTATTTTTGGGGGGTCATTTTATAATGTTCTGGTGAATGTTTGTATCTTATTGCTGCTAACTGTTTGTGGCTGGTGTTTCAGAATGGCCTGCTGGGAGTGTTCCAGAAGCTGCTGGCGTCCAAAACACACGACCATGAGGGCTTCTACATCCTCAACTCCATCATCGAGTTCATGCCACAGTAAGGGACTGTCGCTTTTCCACACATGTCTAGATCTTCTGTTTTTGTGACGAAGCTTTGCTTTTTCTCTCCATTTGTGTGTGTGTGTGTGTGTGTGTGTGTGTGTGTGTGTGTGGCTTTTTCTTTGCACCTCTGACAGTTTGAAATCTAATGCCTTGTAATCAAAACAAAAACAAGAAAGAAAAAAAAAGAAAATTTGGGGAAAATCTTTTTGAGGTTTATCATCAGTGCCAAACTTTGTATAATCTTCTGCCTTCCTCTGAATGTATTTGTTTATTTTGTGCGCATGCCAGCAGAAGAATGGATACCTATGTACACAGGACAAAACATCTTCCAGACTTGTACTTTCTTGATAGATGGTTTGTTTTGTTTGTGTATTTCTGGTAATTAATTTCTTTGCAGTCTTGATGGCAACAGCAATGTTGTGGCTGTTTGGTTGCAGGAGCTTGGTGTCAAACTACACCCGGCAGATCTACATCTTGCTCTTCCAGCGATTGCAGAGCTCCAAAACAACAAAATATGTCAAAAGTAAGTTGGTACATCAAGAGTCAAACTCGTAAACTGATAGTCAGTTTGATTATAGAAAATGATCACTGTAATATCAACATCGTCTTTAACTCTCCTACTACCGTTGGCGGGTTGACCCGCCCTCTTACTACTTGGTCCGCGAAGCCGCGGGCGGGTGTGCCCGCCGAATACCTGGGGACACCCCGGTGTCTCCCTTTGGGCTATTTATATACCATGGTCTCACACCCCTTATCGCTTTAGACATGCGCAGTGAGCTCCCAGATAGTGTAGCTGCCGCCATTTGCAATTTTGGCTTCAGTTGATCGATTTTGGTGCCGATTTTTTCGATTTTACGGCAATGTCATCGAGTAACAATTTTTGGAGGGAGCTGCATCAATATGGCGACTGCTTCAACGAACTTTTGGGAGGATTTTCTGTGAAAATAATGGCAGAATCTGAACTTATGTGGACTGAAATGGACTTAGAAGCTGAACAGAGGATTCAAGAGTTGCAGAGTGGAATCGATGTGCTGTGTTTATTGGTGATTCGAGTGATGAAGATGACTACGACAGTGGTGTAAACAACGATCCTGCCGAGGGGGGCATATGACTGTGACTGGCTTAAAATGAAAGAATTTCGTGAAAATTGTGGCTCCAGAAACTTGCAAAATGATGCTAGTGACTCGTGGGTAGTATGATGGGTTTTTTCTTCTGTTTTTCACTGACGAAGTGCAAAATAAAATTGGAACAAACCGTGACCTGATTTCAATGGCTGTTTGTTCGTCAGCCTGTATGCTTGTTTGTAAGTGTGATTGCATGTTATTCTAATATTATCTGAACATTATTACTTATTTTGCATGTTTGATTTTATTTCACTTCATCTTTACAATTCTTTACCTCTTGAAATAGTCATATTTTAAAAATTATTGCATAACCACCGTAGCCAACAACAACCGCAACATCATCGCCATCAGCATTCCACAACAACAAGTCACACAAGAGTCAAACTAAGAAATATTGAATTTTTATTCACAACTTAACAAGTACAGAAAGTTTCATGTAGATCTGTCTTTATTTCGATTTTTTATTATTTTTTTAAGTCAGTAGGTGTGAAACTGAAAGACACTGCAGAAAATACTTGGTATACAGTGGTAAGAGAAACGGAACGCGGTAGTAGAAGAGTTAAAACATTTTTTATAGAGCATGTTGTACAAACTGAAATGGTGTATGTGGATTTAGGTTTTTTAAAAATCAAGAACACTTAAACTTGAATACAGCTATTGCTCAGTACTTTAGTGTTGCTTTGAAATGGAGAGTTGCTCAGTCTTACCCAAGATCCACTCTGTAATCTCGCTGTGCTGGTCATACCAAGAACTGCATACCAGAAATGGATGTTTGTGTATATACCTGAATGTGAGAGCATTATGTATGTGCCCTATGTGCATCATTCTCCCCTGTTGGCATCACTGAGTTAGGTGTTAGCCGCCACACCCACTGATAGTGACATGATCCTCCTTCCTTCTCCATGTGCTCCTCCCGTCTTCGCTGTACTGCCCTGCTGACTTCATGGATTCTCATGCCACAGGATTTGGAGGTGTTGCCAGTGAGAGAAGCCAGACCTGCCTACCCATATGATTTTATCATATTTTTACTTATTTTTACCCCAAATACAAATTTACTGATAAAAATACGATTTTGACAACCATGGGAAAATAAAAAGAACAGGAGAAAAAAAGTGAAACCCTGGCAAAGGGTTTAAGGGATGTAACTCCTCCATGCCGATTACTTCCCATGTCTGCATTAGGTCACGAGTCATCACTGGTAGCAATTGAACCGTATCTGTTGAAAGAAGGGGGGGCCATATGGAAAGTATCAACCCTGAATATTGGATTTAAAAAAAGGCAGATGGGTGAAGAGGGTTGGCATGTTGATGTTCCACGCGTGCACGTGTGTGTGTGCTTGTGGATGCCTTTGCGTTGCGCGTGGTGTGCTGGGAGAGAGAGAGAGAGAGTGCAGTTGGTTGCGGGAAATGTATTCAGGCATCATGTTAGTTTGCTGTGCCTTTCCTGTGTTGTGAATGCTCTTTCACTTTTCATGTCCATAATTTGTACTCTTTCATTTTGGAGCAAATTTGTGTGTGAGTATTTTTCACACGCCTACATCCGCAAGTTGTGGTTTTGTTAAATTTCATGTACCCCTTGGGGTTTTTTCTTGAAATTAAATCTTGTAATCTTGTTGGTAGGAAGACGGAAGGGAGAGAGGGGTGGAGGTGAAGGACTTTTCGTGGCCATGTGTGCAGTCAGAGTGCAAGGGGCTGGGGGTTTTTTTATCACTAGAAACCCTACAGCAACTGTTATCGCCCCTGTCAAAGTGATGTTTATATAGCCCTGTCAAAGTGATGTTTATATAGCCCTGTCAAAGTGATGTTTATATAGCCCTGTCAAAGTGATGTTTATATAGCCCTGTCAAAGTGATGTTTATATAGCCCTGTAAAAGTGATGTTTATATAGCCCTGTCAAAGTGATGTTTATATAGCCCTGTCAAAGTAATGTTTATATAGCAAGCCTACCAGCCTCTCCCTTCTTTTTCATGGCCAACCTCTCTCTCTCACATACATGTACTCTCTGTCTCTCTCTCCCTTTCTCTCTCCCCCCTCTCTCACACACACACTCTCTCTCTCACACACACATGCACTCTCCCTCTCTCTCTCTGTCTCCTCTCTCTCTCACCAACACACATGTATTCTCTCTCTCCCTCCCCCTCTCTCACACATACATGCACTCACATACACCACACCACACACACACACACACTCACTCTCTCTCTCTCTCTCTCTCTCTCTCTCTCTCTCTCTCTCTCCTCTCTCTTCTCACAAACACTCTCTCCCTCCTCCCTCTCTCTCTCCCCCTCTCTCTACACACACACACACACACTCCCTCTCCATCCCTCTTTCTTTCTTCCTTTCACTCACACACACATTCTCTCACACTTTACATGCACTCTTTATCTCTCCCCCCCCCCCCCTCCCCCCCCCCCCCCTCTCTCTTTTCTCTCTGTCACACACAATAGACACATATACCACATACACACACAATCTTTCTCTCCCCTCTCTTCTCTCTCCCCTCCCCACTCTCTTCTCTCTCTCTCTCTCTCTCCCCTCTCTTCTTTCTCACACACACACACTCTCTCTTCCTCCCTCTCTCTCTTTCTTTCTTCTTTCATCTCACACACACATTCTCTCTCTCACTCTCTCTCTCTCCCTTCTCTCTGTCACACACACTTATATTCTCTCTCTCCCTGCCCCCCCTCTCTCTCTGTCACACAAACACACACACACTCTCACACTCTCCCCCCCTCCTCTCTCTCACTCTCTTCTCTCTCTTACACTTCTGTTTGGCAGACTGCATGATTTTGTCTTAATCCATATACACCTTTTTCTCCTTTTTTTCTTCTTTTTTGGGGGGGTGGGGGGGATTGGTTTCAACACCCCCTCCCCCTTTTTTCACCCCTCTCTCTATTAGGAATTCTTGTTTTTCTCAGCTGTCTCTTTCACTGTTCCTCCCTTTACCAGCCTGTCATATAGTCAATCTGTTTTTATCTGTCATTTCCCCACCCCACCCCCTTTCTTCTCATTTTCTGGGTTTCAGTCGGCATCCTGATGCTTCCCTAGTATCCTCTCTCTCTCAGGCACACACACATTCATTCACTCACTCACTCACTCAAATACAACTTGAAGATGGCAAGTTTTCTGAAAACACACTCTTCTTCATAAAAGCAGAGGGCTGCAAAGGAACTAAAGGCATAACTGGAACCACCAAATAAACAATGATTATAAGAATACATCGAGAGCAAGAAAGATTGTGAATACTATTTTTGCTATCAAAATACTATTTTGGGCCTGTTCAAATACTATTTTTCGTTTGCTGGGGAAGGCAGGTCTTGAGAAGCTGATGTCTGCTTTTTTTTTTCTTTTTCCCTCAGTCTTGCCTTGAAAGACAGTTTTCAAGAGGTTCATATCTTGTTTCATAGAGCATGGCCTACATATCTTAGTTTCCGTTCATTTATTACAGTAAGAACTTTTCTTGTTGTTCCCAGTTCATGTAATATGCTTTCAGTTTGTTCTGTTATCTGTCCAACTGACTTTGTGCATTGTTGTTTATTTATCCTTATTTATCTTCAGATAATAGATACTAAACCAAACCAAGACATGATTTTACAGTGCATTTAAGATTTTTTTTTCCCATTCTATTTTACAGGTCTCCTCATCTTCTTCTCCTTATATGCTGTCAAGTTCGGAGCTCCTGCCCTCATTGAAATGATTGATGGAATCCAACAAAAGTAAGCTGTTTTCTTTATGTTATTGGTCTGCATTATGTTGTCATGCTTTGAATATGCAGGATCCAAGAGAAAACATTCTGTGTGGAATATTTATAATCTACTTACAATGTTTTTGTCGCCTTGCCAAAATTTCTTTAAAATGTAAAACATATGTTTCATGAAAGAGCTTTTTATCTGTAAATCTCTATGACCCTGCACCTTGGCTATCTTGCATCAGGAGATAGAGAGATATTTGGGGGGGGGGGGGGGGGGGGGGGGGGGGGGGGGGGGGGGGGGGGGGGGGGGGGGGGGGGGGGATCATTAACTTGCTTCTGCTTAGACTTATCATCACTGTGACAGACGCGGTAGTCGAGTGGTGAGGACCGTTTGACTTCAGTCCCATGGTCCATGAAGTCGTGGGTTCATATCTCGGCAGTGGTATGTGGTGAATTAAGGGTTGGGGAGTTTACAGTCTCCCAGGCCAACTTGAAGTGCAGACCTGCAAGTGCTTTAATTCACTTCGTGTATAATTGTACACGTACAGAAGATCAAGTATGCACGTTGAAGATCCTGTAATTCCTGTCAGTGTCTGGTGAATTACGGAAAATCGAACATACCCAGCATACAACCTGTACAATTAAATGAGCTACACTGAAGTCGAAATGTGTACCCTGGAGTCAGAGGGCAGACTTCTTGCAAAATGACAAGTGAAAGAGACCAGGCACTAGGCATAGGAAGGGACTGCAGACAAGAGAAGTTATCAGCATTACAACCATCGCCTTGGTCAAAACATACGGTGGAGATGTTGTTTGTACCTGCACTACCTGCTGCCTGTTGTGTGGGCAGGATGTTTTCCATGGTGGTGGAGCGTCTGTTCCTGGCAGACCTGCAGAAGGTGTCAGGCCACACAGAGCGCAAGATCTGCGCTGTGGGCATCACCAAGATTCTCACCGAGGCCCCGGCCATGCTTCAGGGCGACTATGTGGCTCTCTGGTGAGGCTTTGCTTTGTGTAGGTGTGTGTGTGTGTGTGTGTGTGTGTGTGTGTGTGTGTGTGTGTGTGTACCCTCTGTTTAGTGACTGAGGTTCTGTGGTTAGTCGTTTCATGTCATTGTGTACCCACTCTTTTAGTGACTGAGGCTCTATGATCACTCCTTGTTTTGTGTGTACCCACTTTTTGTGTGTGTGTGCATTATGTGCATGGTGATCGTTGAAAATGCTGCAAGCTCATATAGGCTCATATATGCTTGCAAATTCTATACATACTTACAAATTGTCATTACGTACATGGATGCTAACACACACACACACACACACACACACAAAGTCAGATGATCACAGTAAGGGTGAAAAGGTCTTTTTGTCTCATTTCCTTCCTGATAATAACAGGATAGCTCAGTGGTCGGAGCACTCGCTTTCCCCCAGCCAAGTTAAGCAGCATCAAGCGTGGTTACCCCATGGATGGGTGACTGTTTGCGTACCTTGGTTTCAGTACAGTCCCCCAGTTCACCCAGCTGTAAATGGGCACCTGCCCTCTTTAGGGTCAGGGAAGGTAAAGCAGCAAGGGAGAGGAGATGGGCACCGCCCTCAATATGCTTGCCCCTAGCCCTTTGCTGGGCATAGTGCCCCAAAACGGCTGAACCTATCCTTGGGCCCAACGGCCAAAAACGGCCAGCGACATGACCGTCACTTCAGCGCATTCATACATTGGAAATTCCCGCCAATCTTGCTTCAAATCTCGTGAAAATAGAAGCAAAGAGACTGCCCGCGTGACTTCTGCATGTAAATGGCGGCGGTTGGAGTGTGTTTGTGGCAAGATTTGGAGGGGAAAAAATTGCATTTTTTCCCAAGATGGACACTATCTTCAAATCCAACATGTATGATCGTTTTTATGGCTTTCATGCCGAAAATATGACGCTGTGAGATGTGTATCCAGGCTCAAATATCGATGTAAGCGATCCTAGCAGTGTGTGCACTTCTGACTTTGTTGATTGAAGAGAGAAAGGCGGCTTTGGCAACAACGAAGTTCAAGACATAAAATTGATTGTCAAATCTGACTCGGTCGATGCACATTTTGAATTATGCTCATAGGATTGGGGAAATTATCATGGATTTCGAGTTTGCCTATGTTTCACTTCTTCTTTCTTTCTTTCTTTCATCTGCCGCTGATGCCTTTCGACGTCACAGGGAGACACAGACGTCTGTGTCTCCCCGCGACACTGAAAGGCAATGGTTCACAACTTGATATATTTTGTGAATTGATTGCTATTTGGGACTTTTGTTACAGTAGCGGCTCGAACTGTAAAGTTAACATGCATTTGGCAAACAAAATGGCGACTGTCGGAACGTTTCATGTTTTCGTGCATCATTCATCAAAAAAACTAAAAAGCCAACAGTAGGTTGAAAACACTTCTTCTGTAATTGTTTCTGAATGTTTTACTTTTTATTTTATCAAAATCCATGCATGCATTCCTAAGCTATTGCAACACTAACTGTGACACACACAAACCGATCAATGACCTTGTGTGTTTATGCATTATAATTATATTTAAAAAAACAAAAATAACAACACACAATAGCAAATAGCAGTTTCTTTCTTCATTTCTACATTTTGCTGTTTTTATTTCACTAAAATCCATTAAACCATTGTGGAGTTATTGCATGTTAAATACACACCCACTCAGAGGCCATCAACCTCCATTTTGCTTGCCCAGCAGGAAGTGAACAAACGAGTTTGGTGTGCCCAGCAAAGGGCTAGAGAAGTGATGTCTCTGACGCCTTGCTCCCCTACGACCTTATAGGTTATGGGACACCTTTACCTTTTTAATTAAAAAAAAGACTGGAGTAAAAGTTGATAACTTGTGAAAATGACTAACAGACTACACAGTATATTGTATTTTTGCTTGTTTTAAATTGTAGTCAGGAATCAGTTGACTGTCTTATCAAAATTGATGTTTACAGGCCCCGCCTCTTGCAAGCTCTCATCGGTCTGTTTGAATTGCCTGAGGACGAGACGGTGCCAGACAACGAACATTTCATCGAGATTGAAGACACACCCGGTCAGTTCCTCTGCCGTTTAGACGTGATGTGTTTGT
Organism: Rapana venosa; assembly: GCA_028751875.1. Taxonomy (NCBI): domain Eukaryota; kingdom Metazoa; phylum Mollusca; class Gastropoda; order Neogastropoda; family Muricidae; genus Rapana; species Rapana venosa. Next base: position 56,906,191 of record CM054150.1, on the reverse strand, counting down.
GGATTTATAGGAGTAGACATCTCCATACTGAATTTGTGCATGACTTTTGTTATGCTGAATTGAATTTGACTAGATGCAATTTCCAACATAGAATTTAAACGTTGTTATAGATGCAATTTCCAACATAGAATTTAAACGTTGTTATAGATGCAATTTCCAACATAGAATTTAAAAGTTGTCACTGTGACAGGGCTCATAGAGACTGTAAAAGCCCCTTCAGCCTTTTTAAATAATGTTTTCTTTTCTTTCCCAAGACAAACCTTACAAATCACAGCATTTAGTTTTAGGTTCTTTCTTATGCCACCAAAAATAGAAAGGACATTACCAATATTTTATAACGATCACTCAGCCATTCCCTCCAACTGTTACCAATACAACACCCCATTCTGAGGTAGTTCTGTGACTTTTGCTACCAAGAACACTCCAGCAGATAACATTAATATTGCATATATGAAAAACATTTTTTTAATCCACGGTCATTTTAAAAAAAGATCAATAAGTAAAAGTTGAAAAATAAAAGTCAGTGGAGGCTAGTTTATGAGTGAACTCTGACTTACATAATCTATAAACAAACTTGGGTATATTTTTCTGGCATTTCTCGACAGTCACTAATTGATTGTATTTTCAGTCAGGGTTTAAGGCCAACTGTTCACAGCTTCAAACCGGGTTATCCAGTAAACTTAAATAAATAAATAAAGAAGAAAAAATACTGAACTACAAAAACAAACAAATGTGTTTGAAAATTGCCATTTTGCCTAATGGAACAGTGGCAGGGAAGAAACATGACACAGTTTTGTTAACATCTTCAGAATGCTTTGAAGTTCAACATGTTTCCTGCTAGCTGAAGCAGCCAACTAAAAGCACTGCATAGTCCATCGAGCAAGTTACATTTTCAGTCACAGATGCTTTCCTCCCTTCATCTACTCTTGCAAGTTGCTGTTCAGTTGTTTTTTCAGTGAAAGATTTTGCAATGATCATCCTCTATGTGTGCAGTACAACAGTTCAGTGTAGACTACTACTAAAATTTTTTTATTTTATACAGCAATTGTGATGTTTAAATTTCTTTTGTCATGTTCGTTTGGGGGGAGGGGGGTCTGTTTTGCTTTTTGTGTCAGAGCTGCTTTTTTTTTTAAACGTAAACAAATTCACAACTAACTTGATCTGACAGCAGCAGTTGTCTCAGATGTCTACATACATACTGAACGTTGTGCTGGCTGCCCATGTGTGCAGGATACCAGACAGCCTACTCTCAGCTGGCTTTCGCAGGCAAGAAGGAGCATGACCCCCTGGGGTCTGACATAGCGGACCCCAAGCTGTACCTGGCCAAACACCTGGAGAAACTGAGCATTGGGCATCCTGGCAAGGTAAAGCATGGCCTGTACAATCTTCCCAATGGGTCTTTTGCAGCCAGCACCCAGTGTCTCTCATATAGATCTGAAGTTTGCAGCTTCTTGTGGTAAAAGAAAACTAAAAAAAATGGTGCTTTTTATCCATTTCTTTTTTGATTCCTCGGAGCTCCAAGGTTCATCAGTGATGAGATTTTTGCATATGCAACCATTTTTTTCCTCTCGCCATTTAGGTAGCCACATTCAGACGTTGGGGATGGTGTCTAAACACGACACCTGTGTGCATGCATTTTTTAATCTTTGTCATCCATTCATACAGGCACGAAATAGCCTACTCTTCCAAAAAGCAGAACAGGTTTTTAATGTGTGCATAATATGTTCTGTGTGCATTTGCTCATGGAGCCTTAGTTTATAGTCTCATCCGAAGGGCAAGGCTGGGAATCAAACCCAAAACCTCAAGGTTTACTTGTTAGGCATGTGAACATCTTAACCATCCTTCTGCCTTCCTTCTTGATCCCTTCTTCTAAGTCTCAAAGGCTACTATAGTTATGTCTGTGACTGTTACGACCTGTGTAACGCACAAGTGTTAACAACTGTTTGTTGCTGTGCAGCTGCCTGTGGCATTTTCTGAGCTTTCTTCAAAGTCTCAGATTTTACTGTAAATAACTGCCAAGTCTCAGATTTTACTGTAAATAACTGTTAAGTCTCAGATTTTACCCTACTTTTGTCTACAACGTAAATAACTAACTGATGTAATGCAGAAGACATTAACAACTTGTGTGATATTGTGCAGCTGCCAATGCTGATCAGCAAAGGTCTGGAGGAGAGGGCCCAGACCTACCTCCAGCACTACCTCCAGGCTGCCAGTGTCAACATCGTCTGAAGAACAGCAGCTGCACAAGGCATCAGCATCAATCACTGGACAACATGCTTGCAATAAAACAAAACAAAAAAACATTCACTCAAGCTTGTTTGACTGATAGTACTTTCCTCCTGTGACGTAGTTTCTGCAGCAACACAACTACCCACACTACATTCAGTGTCGGTCAGCTCCAGGCAGGCAAGACTTTGGGAGTGAGGAATGGCTGATCATAAAAGTGCTTGGATTGTGTACTCTGCTTCTGTGCACGGCAACTTTGTGACCGTGCTATGGGTGTCGCCCCCTTCATCCGTGGATTGGTATCTTAAGGAAAATGCAGACCACATTTTGCATTGTAAATATCTAAATCATTGGTTTAAATATGTTTGGGCGTTTTTTATATTGCTTCTTATAGCTGAATATTCTGATGTTTATAGGTTACTTGGTGTAATAAAATGAAAAGTTTATATAATGTACAGTTATGTTGGGTTGTTTTGTGATTTTTAGAGACCTTACAACAGTTAAATTAATTGAGGCATTTTATGGTGATCAGCTTGTGTTTATTTGGCTGTTTGTATTTTAACTGGGGGGGGGGGGGTCAGACAAGTAGATTTTTGTGCGTGTCAGCATGAGATAGTGAGGATTTAAAACGTCAAGCAAAATGGAAAATCCCACTATCGGCAGTATTCTACCCACCACTGGGATGGGGTAGGCTATGTTCAATAACCCAGTGGGTCATTCAACAGGTGGGTGCGTGCATACAGCCTGGGGTGATCTTTATCTGTGTCATTCCTTGGCTTGCGCCGGCCTAGGGGATTCTCCAGTAGAATTGGTGGTCAGCCAGTGATAGCGACCACAAGATTCTGCCAGAGATGGGGTTTTGCCTGACGTAACATGTTTGGTCTGCAGTGCAATGAAAGGTGCTTTTCTTGGGTTACAAGCTCACTTGGGTGTTCCTGCTTAAACAAAATTTTTCTGTTGCCCATGTTCTTAGTTATAACAATTCTGATGTTAATAGGATTAAAGTTCATAGCTTCTTTTGAAAGCACAGGGGGAAAAAATACCACAGAAATAGGTTGAATACAATTTTTTCCAACTTGCAGTGGCAGAATCTTTTTCTTTTTTTTTTTCAAAATCTTTTCATGTCTTCTATCAAACGCTTGCTATCTGAAGATTTTCATCAGGGATGATGTGGTGACTGCTTCTTGTAATAACAATGAATTTTTTTTTTTTAAAGAGCCAAGTCTTGTATTAGCAATGCAGTGTGATACACTCTTGTATTCTTAATGTCATGTCATTAAACACTTGACTGCCCTACCCGGGAAATTTTCCAGGACTAAATGTGCACTCTATATGCCAACAACCCGGAAAAATGTCTGTGGTTTTGAACCAAAGTAAACAAGCCAGCTTCCTAGACTACAATTAAAGGGAAAGAACTCCAAAATTAGTGGAGACCACTCTCCTGTTGCTTGGCTACATCCAGCTGCAAAAACTATTGGTTTTTAGCCGATACTTTGCACGACTGCTTGCACTGTTCTTGTTCAAAATGGCTGACTGTTCTCCTTGAACGTATCAGTGACTTTACGCAGCTGAAGAAGTGGCTAATAAAATTTAAGATAATCCTGACAGTGATGAAAACAACCGTGTATGATTCACGAGATAGTGAAGATGACCACACCAAAAAAAAGCCTGAGATTTGACACTGTTGAGATGGGGGGTACTCAGAATGACAGTGCTGTTGAAGAAAGTGCATTATCTATTTTTAAAAAATAGAAAATATATTTTTGTAGTAAAATATGCTACTTTGAACTTGCCTGAAAGTAATCTACGATATATAATATATACTGTCATTGGGCAGAATATCGGGATTATTCATATTGTAATTTCTGAGTAACAGGGACATGAACATAGTAAGTGGTGCATAAAATTTTATTCCCCGGCATATAGGGTGCATTTACACTTGGCAGTTAAAAGGTTAAAATGCTGATCTGTCAGTAACTAAATTCCATACAATTTTGCTTTGAACATGTCTTTCCGATTGTAATTTATGTGAAAACCAGTCTGTAAGAAAAGAGGCATTTTGTTAGTTTTCTTCTTTACCCTGAATAAGCTATTTTTAGATCTTTGCTAAAAAAAGTAATATTTTCAAATTACAAAGAGGTTGAGCTTTAAACTTTGAATGCATGCAGGCTTGTTGTTTTAATAATTGGTGCATTTCATGAGGGTTTTTAAACACTGTTACCTAACCCCTGTCCTTTTGCGTGTAATGATCCATGCTGAAAATGGGCCATAACAGGCATGTCGTATTCTATTTGGTTAGGTTAGAAATACTTGTTGCCATTTTTTTTAACATTTGTTTAATTTTTTTGCAATGAGGATATGTGACGTTCCACCACAAAGTAAGTCACTTTGCTGCACCGGACTCACTTTTCTGCTAGGAGCCATTTTAGGCAGGTGGGGGGGGGGGGGGGGGGGGGGGGGGGGTCAGGTTGTGAATTTTGAGATTTTGTTCGTCTATAAAACTATAGCCATTGCTCTTTGTTATGATATATCAAGGCATAATTTTGTTTATATACCCAAGCCCTCATTCTGACCACTGAAGATGATAAACTTGTCAATTTGGTATTTTGTCACTTCCCACAGACTATGATTTCAATTTGTAATAGCTTTTCATGGAATTGTCCTATTTTCAATCTGTTTTTTGTAGTGAATAGCCTTTATATTGCAGATTAATGTTAATAACTACACATTGATCTCTGGTGCAATGCGACTCATTATGTGGTGGAGTGTCACAAATGTGGATTTGATGTACTTTGACTTTGGATTATTTGGGAGACACTGTCCTGTCCAGCAGGGGAAAGTGAAGCCCTCCTCACCAGACCTGCTTTTCTCTCTTCCATTGCGACCTAGGCTTCTGTGGTTCATAGTCTTTCTTGCCATGGGCAATTGTCAACAGATCTGTTTTAAGGCATATACCTCTCCCCACCCCTTTTCTTTATCTAGCTGTAAGAGTTGAGACGTGTGGTTGTGTGCATGTATGTGAGAGAGAAAGAATGTATACATGTGTGACAGAGAAAGTACATACTGACATATGAATACATACAAACAAAAAAGCAGCAAGTGTGAACATTATTGAGCTGTCAGTATCTTTTATTAAGAAACCATGTTCATGAGACATTGAAATAAAGAAGAAAACCTTCTGCTCTGTCTTGTTCTGTGTGTGTGTGTTCGTTCTTTACATTTTACATCTTTTCACTATCAGTGATATTAGACAAGGGAGAAAAGACGAAAAGAAAAGCGTGTGTGACTGAAAGTTTGAGTTTTGTCACTTGTAATGCGAGGGTGTGTTGTGTGTGTGTGTGAAGTCAAAGTTTTATTTCCAGATGGTATATTGGTGTGTGTGAGTGTGCTAGCTAACATTCAATAGCCAGTCTAAAAGCTGACACATCCAACAACAACAAAACATAACATCAGAATAACTGACATAATTTATTAGATATCATTCACACTCCAAGGCATCCCAGGTCACAGTAGTCTTGGCAAATAGCACGGCTGCCCAGCAATGTCGGGGCATGCCTCATCCATTCCTCATCCATACCTCTGAAACACACAAACACAATCATGACTCGCACTGGTTTCACCCTTTGGAGTCCTTCACAACACAGCATGCTTCTGAACTTCTGAGTTGACAAATAGTAGGTCAGACCATTAGCTGTGCTGAGTATCTTTATTAATAATATATGTACAGGAAAATCATGAGTACATAATTCTTGTTAAAAAAACAAACAAAAAAAGCGCAAGTGAAACTTATGTATTGATCAAGCTCCCTACTCAAACACAGCAGGCAAATTTCTTGCACTAAATCAACATGACTATAGTGTAAACATGTTTATTTTATTCTTTTATTTTGAGGATAATGGAATAAGCACTCAAGTGCTTTTTTTCATCCAGTCCCCATGTGTATGCAGTTTTGTCAATTTTGTCATCTGTTCCCACCGGCACACAATGGCCTACTCTTCTGAAAAGCGGAACAGTATTTAATGTGTGCGTAAGATGTTCTGCATGCGTTCCCACACGGCACCTTGGTTTATAGCCTTGTCCAAAAGTCTTTTAGGAAGAGTGAAGTCGGCACTGATGTTAACTCCAGAGGAAAAATCCTCTTGAACGAGAATTTAACCCGGGTCAGCAGATCACGAATGCATCACTCTAACCACCAGGCTATCCATCCCCATAATACATGCAATGGATACATGAATGAAAAACAAAATAAAAATTAATGAACAAATGGCGAAGTTCTGCCAATGTAAACAATGAACTCGGTAAAAAAAAAAAAAAAATTGATTTTTTTATCTCGAGCAGAAGCAGTCTTCAGGTCACACTTGAAAATGGCCATAGGACTTCTCACTATATATTTACTTGAATAAAGAGATTAAGTAATATGGTGGCTTCCTTTTCAGGAAGTGTATGGGATGTGTCTTTATTCTTTCTTTCTTTCTCATCCCTTGGTCGGGACGACCGTTGGGGTACCCGCACGGACGCTGCAAGTGGACCGCCAAATGGTTCTGTCCTGGGCTGCTTTCAGGAGGTTTGGTACAGTGAGGCCGGTCCACTCCTTGATGTTGGATATCCAGCTTTTGCGTGGTCGTCCCTGCCTCCTTGCTCCTTCCACCATTCCCTGCAGGACTGTCTTTGACAGGCTGGTATGCCTTGTTGTGTGGCCAAACCATTTCAGTTTCCTCCGTTTGACTGTATCTAGCAATGGTTCTTGTTTGCCAGCCAGTGCCTCGATCTGCTGCCAGACGTAGTCATTGGTTTTACGGTCTCTGTAGGTGATGTTCAGGATCCGCCTGAGGCACTTTATACTTTGTTTCAATTATGTGCTAGCTGCTGAAAGCTTTAGTACTATTGCAATGTACTCTGTTTTAACCGTCTTGACCCCGATCCGGCCGCAGCCGACAGTAATGGTGGCTGCCGCTAGATTCCAATATGACCGCAGCCGACGGTTGGTGCTGCCCACGTGGGCAGTACTTTTCCATCACACACAGATACCGTGGTTTTCACACTATGTGTCTGAAAATTGGTGGGGTGATGAAGGGAGGGTAGGGTGCCAGTGATAAATTTAGACCACTAACATGCATGTAGTGGGGAGGGAAGGAAGAAATAACAGCCAGCGAAAAGAACGCTTTTCAATGGTAGCAGCGTGGCGAAAAAAATGGTGTTTTCTTTAGTAGCAGAGGATTCATCTGATCAGCGAGATGATTAATTGAATGTTATTGTCTTGGAAGTAGAAACATTTGAACGAGAATTGTTAAGTGAGTCCGATATTTAACGCTTACGAGGAAGAGGAAGGAAATGTTGCAGTTAGGGAGAATAGTGAGTCAGAAAATAACATGCTCCAGGACACATTCCTGACCTGTGCTATACACACCGACTGTAGAGAAATTTGACCTCCAGGCTGGTCCGCGGCATAGACGCCTGAAAACGATGCCTTTTGACTGTTTTCTCATTATTACCACTTTTTTGCTTTGAAACTGCAGTGGCAGAAATGAACAGATATGCCGATAACAAAAATAGCAAAAAAGGAAAATAAAATAGGTCTCCGGTCTGCCAAGGTTCGACAGGTGACAGCAATGGGTACACCCCCCACACATCCATAATTTGTGCTTTTTGTGATGTGATGTGACCCTGTGCCACCACAACTACTTTAGAGACTACCAACATTAAAATTTTGTAGGGTTACAGAAGTTCTGTGTTGTTTCGAATTTGTCACACCTGTGCTGTGACACTGATGACAGTGTGACAGTCATGTACAATAATACACTTCTGTACACTTAACAAACATGTGGTAGCACACGCAGATATGAACTGCAGTATAAAGGTCACATGTTTATTGAATATGACTTGTTTTCAAAAGAACAAAATAGTTAAACAAAACTTCTGTCTCCTCGAGACATACCATAAAACAACAGGTGCTATGGGGACATTGTGTGACACATCCTTGAAGTACTATTGCACATAACCATTGGTAAACACATCAGCTGGGTATCACTTCCTTATTCGACACTAACATGCTTGAACTATTTTCAAATCCATGCAGGATTTGCTGTTTTATCATATATACTATACTTTTACCTGTGATTGGTGACAAATAAGGTGACAATGACAAGACATCTGGTGACCAGACACATAAACTTGCGCCTAAATGCAAGTACAAAGACACACCTAGCTTGTGACAACATTTCAGCTTGATAGCTTGTCATGCACACACACAATTGTCTTAGGAGTAAAGTAAGTCAGTTGGGGGTAGAAAACCTGCAAGGAATTCAAAATCTACAGGCAGTTTAGCTCTGTAGAATCCAACAACAAGAGGGTTAATGGGCTAGCAACTGGCTAGTATAAGCTTCAGTGGCCCAAAGCTCAACAGCACAAGTCAGCGCTCATGCACATAATGCACACCAATGATTGAATCACATACTATAATTATCAATTCAAATCCTAGAAAATATGTTAATATGCATCATTCCGAATCCTAAAATCGTGTTCACGCAGAAGTCGAATGCACTGAGCCTGGCTTGTCAGGCACTTAACAGCAGCGCAACACATTTTCACTCATATGACAGACAATAATATTTGCTGTCTGAGCATTTGACGATGAAGAAGTGCTTTGTTTTTGCAAGATAAAGCGCTATGCACATTCCATTATTTATTATTATTATTATTAATATTATTATTATTATAAGGATCATGTTCAAGTACATGTACAGTTCATCCTCTTTCTTCAAAACGAGACAAGTGAATTCACTCTCTGTAATTCCAACAAACCGTTTTCAACAACTTAAGTTTTCTGCCAAGGCACGTTACTGGCTGCCTCCACCGAGTCACTACCTTTACTGAAACTAAAAATGAGCCTGCATAATCTCTGCGGTCTGGAATAAAAGACAAGTGTTCAATCACTTAGATCAGCTATCAACTCTCCTTTAATTAGCTACAAGCTCAGCAAAGCTTTTTTTTGTTGTTTTAAATAATGTCCCCTCGTGAAAAAAAGCCCTGTGGCTTGAAGTTTGGTTGATATGTTCCTTTGTGACTGAAAACATTCTTCACTGTTTAGGAATTCATAGTCAACCTGGACACTTGACTGGTCAGCATCTGTCATCAACTGCAGGCAAATGTGTGAAAATAAAATCAGCGTTCACACAATAACAAGATTTGGGCAAAATGAAGAAAAAAGTTCTTACCCATTTGCCGACATTCATTCCTTGCTGACATGTCACTCAGTCTTTCTTGTTGTTGACCGACACATAGTGGTATAACACCACCAACAGGAACAAGGTCACGCCCAAGGCGTTGGCAAAGATGGCCAGCTGCACGTCAGTGATCATTCTGGAAAAAAAAAAGGGGGGGGGGGGGATTAAGTTTGGTTATCCTTCTATGATATTTTCCCCTTGGATCTTGCAAAGTCTAACACAATCTCAAACACAAATTTGAAAAAGATAAATAAAGAAAACTCTCAATTCTCAAAATTTCTGTGACTGGCATGGTCTGTGGCTCCACACCACACCTTGTAAAAGACCTTTAAGTTCTCTTAACTATGAGTACAATAGCAGATAAGAACTTCTTTCAATTTTATTTATACACAGCCCCTAACAAAGTGGAAAAATTAACCTACTCATGACAGATGCTTAACAAAAAAAGTTATTATATCTTCTGTTGTTTTCAAAGATTATTTTTAGATATGTTCACTGTTACAGTGTGCACAGTATCATTTTGCTATGCCAGGCTTGCCAAAAATTCTAGGATGAGTACTGCCTGACCACATCCAGAAGCATAAAGTACATCCCTAAAAGTAAAATGTTTGTTAACAAAAACAGCCTTGGTTTGTTTTGGTTTTTTCAATGCATACTTATTTGCCTATGACAACAACCTATTCGTATTCCATAAAGAACTGAACTTTTGAACTTCTTACATTATAAAAGGACTATATGGCAAAGACGCCTCTGCTAGGATAATCATAATGATTACTTCCATCATTTCTGGCTGCATCTTGTATAAAACAATAAAAGGGGCTGTGAACAAGCAGAAAATAGACAAGGAGTAGGTGACATTGACAGGAAGAGAAGTAACAAGGCAGAAGAAACAAAGCGGGGGATAGAAAAGAGGGAATTGGTAGCACAAAATTTCCAGAAGGTGGGGATGCTATTTAATTTATTAATATCATCTAAATACTGACACGAGGGGAATGCAGCATTGTTGATTTACTTGCCTTCTTCCTTCATTCGCTGAACACTATCATGACTATGACACGGCCCTATACACTAATACAGTGAATAGTTCTTGGTGCATCATACTGAAAGTGAAACTTTGACTAGTTTGATGTTTTCAAACAAAGTGACTTGGGTAATATTAATAATTCAACCTGGCGGGGATGTCCCTCTCCAGGTCACATATTTCACATGCTGAAATCTGAATTATATATAATTTCAATATTTTCATGGCATGTAATGATCAATCTACTTTTTTCTCGTATGAGTATGACTATGACTGTATGACTACAAGTATCATTTGTATCACATTGATGATTGACACAGCTGACAGTGACACCCACCATACTAGCATATATATATTACATTTTATTACTTTGAATATTGAACATTAGCTGGCATTTCTACAAAAGATGGGCTTGATTTTTTTTTGTTTTTTAACATAAGTGCACAATGACTTTACAAATGCACAGTTTGCATTACATATGAGATCTCATTTTCAATAGTTTTATTTGAAGGACTTGCACTGTTGCAGCAGAAAAAGTGGGGTAGGCCTAACTCATGCTGACTCAAGTCCAAAGGAAAAATACATCAGCCGCAACTGGCAATTCATGCCCACAGTAATATACCTTCTGATTAAGTACTGGAAGGTCTTTTTTCACTAGGCTATTCCGCCCCTAACAAATAAAGCATATGCTTTCCATTTTCTATATTATTTAGGTTTTACCCAAAGCCCCAATCAGCAGGTGCCACGCCAATGCTAGTGCTCAATAAAGTAGCATTTTATTAAAATGTTAGGTGATCATTAATTTCAGACTATAGGTTGTTATTATTAAACTTCGTATGCTAGAGAATAGCATAATATCTTAATGAGCTTTTTTTCGATCGGATCGAAGTTCTACCTTAAGCTAACGACTGCATCATGACGACGGTTGTTCAAGTGCATAAATCTGCTGACAATACGTAGTTCGCGTCCTACTCAATGCTGCTGTTGGTTCTTGGGTGGCATTTTTTATAATGCATTGCTTCTGCACCATATATTCCTGCAACCTGCCTTTTTCTAATGTACTTAAAGCTACCGATGTCTAACTTACTTTATTTGCAAGCGGGTAAGCCGGTGTAGGTAGAGTCTGAAGTGAGAGAAACCTGTCGCTTCTAAATCGACGTGTCAGCCGGATGTGATTGTCACAGTGTTCTTATGGGCACAGAAGTCGCGCTAGTTTCAGTATGTGCGTCAATATACACACAACATTCACACTTTGTTCGTTTAGTTTTGTTTTTGTTTGTTTGTTTTGAATCAGCCACCAAATCAACCAAACATCTTTTTGAAGGTTGGAGCTCTTGCTGAGGAACGAAGAGGAAAAATAAGAAGAAGAAAAGATAATCGTTAAAAAAACAAACACACAAACAAACAAAGCCCTTACAGTCAGACAGAATAGCCTTGTGGTTCCTTAGGAACGTGCAGCTCAGTTTTTCTTTACAGCCAAAGACTAGTTCCTACTCCATTCCCTTGCAAGTCTGGCAGTTCTTTCAGTGAGACTATGAACCATGATTTAAACACACACACACACACATGCACACGCACGCGCGCGCGCGCACGCAACACACACACACACACACACACACACACCACGGTGCACTAGGTGCAGTAATTGACAATGATTTGTCTTGGTCAGAACACATAGCCACTTTAGGAAAACGAATCTCAGTAAGACTATATCAACTTAGAAAATTCAAACATTTTCTAAACCTACAATCACGAAAACTATTCTTTCACGCACATATTCTATCTCTTATAAATTATGTTTCAACCTTATGGGATAGTGCTAGTGAAACAAACCTAAAGCCCATAAGCCGCCTACATAAAAGAGTTATCAAACAAATCCGATTGAATCCTAGTACATTGACCACCAACAACTACAAAGAATTAGATATTCTTCCACTCAAAGACAGTCTGCATTTCAACAAGTGTCTATGTATGTACAATATATTAAAGGGAAAAGACCCAAAGAAAATTGTGACAAATTTTGCCGTTAATAAAAACAAGCCTACTCATAGATTGTCTTTGCCCAGGCCCCATAACAATCTCTATAAATCAAGCCTCGCTTATTCAGTGAACAGTGTGGAATAATCTACCTATCTCTTTAAAATCAGCTCCTTCGAAACAAACGTTCAAGAAACTCTTGGAGAAACATCTGATGGACAAATTGTAAGTCGACTTTTATATTCGAGGTTATCTTACACCAGGCTACCTTGTTGTTATTCCTACCTTTGTTATTGTATGTTCTTCATTTGTTGTATGACTTGAGCTTATGTTATACTGTCTTGGTTTTGTTTTATCTTGTCTTGTGAGTCTTGTTTTTTGTTTGTTTTTGCTTTTTGTTGTTGTTGGTGGTGGGGTTTTTGTTTGTTTGTTTGTTGTTGTTGTGTTGTTTTCTGTTTGGGTTTTGTTTGTTTGTTTATTTGTTTGTTGTTTTTTGTTTGTTTGTTTCTTGTTTGTTTGTTTTTAAATTTTCTTCGTTTATCTGTATGACTTGAGCTTATGTTACACTGTCTTGATTTGCTTTATCATGTTTTGTTAGTCTGGATTTATATATTTTTTTAATCTCCATAGATTTTGTCTTTAACATGGGTGAAAATTGTATTTTGATTGCTTTTATATGTCAATTTTCTTGATTTTCTTTTTTGTGTGAGGGCAAGATGAAAAAAAGTTGACTTGACTTGACTTGACACACACACAACTGTAAGAAACACCAATAAAACCATAAAACAAGAAAGCTGAAAGGGGAATAATATCCCAGCTTTAACACTAACTTTGCAATTCGTACAACTAGTAAACATTGTTAAACTAGTTTTTAAAAATCTGCTAACAGGACTATGACTTGATGACAATACAATTTCTTATATTTCATTAAAAGAAATTGTTTTGTCATTAAGTCATAGTCCTGTTAGCAGATTTTTATAGTTTAACAATGTTTACTAGTTGTACGAATTACAAAGTTAGTGTTTAAGCAGGGATATTTTTCCCCTTTCAACTTTCTTGTTTTATGGTTTTGTTGGTGTTTCTTACAGTTGTTTAATGTGGATAATTATTTATGTGCTCACCCCAACCCACCCATACCCTGCTGCAACTCCCCCGCCCCCCCCCCCCCCCCCCAACACACACACACATTCACTCACTCACTCCCACTTTCCCGTCTGGTATCACTAATTAGTGGAAGGACGTTAAACTGAAGAAGTACACACACACACACACACAGAGGCACGCACGCGCACACAACAACAACAATAAACAACAACAACAATAACAACAACAACTTGAAATTTGAACAGAAAATAGAGTGTAGGTTGCACTCTATCAAGACAAAAGTTTCTTTACTTTGAACAGGAGCAATATTTTCCTGTAAAGGTTTCCGACAAACTCTGGCCAGTAGAAGACAACTCAAGGAAAATTAGTCTTCGCTCAGGTTTCAGCACACATTTAGAATTTTAAAAATCATTTGCACTGGGTTCTTGGTTTTGAAATGTTCCTGTTGCAACTGTTTATTGTACCACGATCTATTGAGAGGGGGGGGGGAGGGCGAACCTGCAGCACTGACGCAAAAATTGTGACATTGCCATCAAGCCTTTTAAAGCTAAACTACTGTTGTCTTCCTCGAACGCCCAGGCAACAATTTTTGTCATGAATATGAGCGAAAATGCGTTGTGCTGCCGTTAAGCGCCTGACAAGTCAGGCCCAGTGCCTCCGACTTCGGCGTGGGAGAGAATTGTTTGGGTTTTTTTTAAATGTCTTTCCGGGTTGGGGGGGGGGGGGGGGAGGGGTGGCAAAAGGGCAGAAAAAAGACAAGAAGGAGGTGACAGGAAAAAAATGAACAAGGCAGAGAGAGAGAAAGGAATTAGCAAAAAAGGGAATTCCTAGCACGGAATTTCGAGAAGATGGGGATGCTTTTTACACTGACAGGACCCCGCCTCCCCACGGGAGAAGCGACTGTTTCAAAATGAAAATTGCCAAGTGCCAATCATTCCATGATTATTTCCTCCTGCCTGGTATCACGGGCAAGCCGAAGCAGACAGAGTCCATCCTGATCAAAAGTAATTTCCAAAACAACGGGACTTGAAAACAGGCGTTACTCCCTTTATGTGTGCAAAATTCAAGTTTTCGCACAACTGATGTCAATCAGAACTGAGTTCCAGTGGAGGGCTTCATTGCTGAAATACTGACCTGACCATCATACTCAGCACACTGGAATTAAATTGTAGTGCAAAAAAAATCCCAAAATAAACGACCCCCCCCCCCCCCCCACACACACACACACCACCACCAACACACACCCAATACACCCCCACCCCCAAACACACACACACACACACACACACACACACACACACACACACACAAACCCAACAAACCCAACAACAAACAAACCAAAAACAACAACAAAAAACACAAAAAACAACAACAACAAACAAACAAAAACAACCAAAAAGCAACCCCCCAAAAAAACAGCAACAGCCAACAACAAACCAACCATAACAAACAAACAAACAAAACAAAACAATAACAACAACATAAAAACAACCAAACAAAACCAAAGCAAAACCCGCTTCAGATGAACAACACTGGTGAAAGCCCATCGATTCTGTGCCTAATCTAATGGTAAACTGATCACACACACAAAAGCTGTTACATCTTTTTTTAAATATCGAATCTGACAACAGTTGTGAATCAGTATTTTCAATGTGAACGTATTGGCTATCAATTGTTATTCTGCCAGCCAGAACCAGCTGAATGAGCAGCTTCCGTTACATTAAGAGTCCCGTCCAAGGGAGGAACTGAAACTCTGGAGAGGGAGATTTTAACACTGCTGTATCCCTACCCTCTCTCAACTTATTCCTATTTCCATCAATTTTATTTATTTATTCATTTATTTATTTCTTTTATTCTTTTATTTCGCGGATAATGGAATAAGCATTCACGTGCTTTTTACGTCCATTCCCCATGTGTATGCAGTTTTGTAAATTTTGTCATCCATGTCATTGTGTCATTCAGCCAGTGATAACTCTTTGTGACAGCGGGTGAGAATCCATGTGCTTAATAATAATAATAATAATAATAATGATAATTTATATAGCGCTGAATCTTGTAAAGCAAAACAAAAAACTTGCATTCAAATCATTTACACGCATGCAACCGTCCACAAATATTAGGATCAACAGATACAAACTTTTTATACTTGCACACTTTATAATTAATTGTACATTGAGATTGTTCTGGCAACATTATCAGTCTCTTTTTATTGTTTTTGTTTTATGTGTTTTGGATTTGGGGTGGGTTTTTTAAACACTCTTCAATAATTTGTACATTTTAAATCATTTGGATTATATCAAATATAGCCTGATTTGATAAGAACAGATTTTATATAAAGAATTCAACTTTATCTCGGCAGTCTTTCAAATCACTACAACTTGTGGTTGTGACCCTTTCAAAATTCGTAGCTGATTTTATTAAGTCCAAAGGAAACAAAATAAAACAACCAACTAATAACAACCCCAACCGACAAAACCATCATAATAACATCCCAAATAAATGAAAAACAAACAAACAAACGAAAGAAGCAACCCAAAAACATAATAACAACAACGACAAAAACAAAAACAAGCAACAATTATTTCCACGAAGAGATGAGTAATAACCGTCAGTGGAAGCGAGTTGACAAAATGCACGATGTCCCGCCTCCGGAACTGTTACGCTCACAACCAACCATTTAACAAACTGTGCAGTATCTGGTGTCTGTGTTAAGATACTTTTACACATTATTTTTTTAAAAGAGAGAGGAAAAGAGGTTGAGATTGGAAAAGGAAGGGCGTAGAATCCCATTCATGAAAAGTAAACGAAAACGGTCGCCCGCCACGCTTGCCGTAGACATAGTCAACGGACGACCAATCAAAGGCAGGATTTCGTCTCACACAAAGGACTTTCCCACTGGCGCGATTCTTTGTTTACATGCTTGCAAGGCTCGTGTTGCTTTGGAGTTAGGCAGTTTGTGTTTTATCATGTTTGGAGCATGTTCTCGATGTGAAAACGGCAGAAACTATGCCAGAGGATGTTTTTCACAAGTTCGAAACATTTTCAAAGGGTGTGGATTTATTTATCGCCTTATTTTTTCAGTTGACATGAACCCAGACTTCGTTTGTCACGTGTGTGTGCATTCACATTGTTTCGTCTGTTACGTTAGCTTCCAAGTGCCTTGTTAGAGAAAGCCAGTTTCGAAATCAAGATCCTTTGAATGGAGCAAATTCTTCAAAAATGAAAATATAACTTTTAATTTTCAAAGTGAAAGGGATGAGTGAAAAAATCAGTTTGTTTGTTTATATTTCCTTGGGAGTTTGCACCGTGTGGGCGTGAAGTTTCTTTGTTCCTCTCTTACTGAGAGTGAGTGACTGCATTGTCTGTCATGGGAGAGAGGGGGAGGCAGTGGGTCTGTGACTGCGGCGTGTGTTTAAAAATGAATGAATGAATTTTTAAGAGAGAGAGAAAGAGAACATTCTATCTTTCCGATTTTTTAAAAATAGGAAGTGGGGCTGCTTTTAAAAAATGGGGGTGAGGTTTGTTTTCGTTTTTCAAGGTAATTTTTATCTTTCATCCCCCCCCCCCCCCCCCCCCCCCCCCCTCGATCTCTCTGGATGGGGGTATTTGACATCGGGGCTGTTTGTTTTTTTTTGCTTTTTTGCCCCCTACCTTTATTCTATGTTTTTGTCATTGTTAAAGTTGCATGGGACGGAATATAGTGGTTTTGTACCTCCTCTGTTTTCTTTCCTTGTGTGTGTGTTGTGTGTGTGTGTGTGTTTTTAAATTATCTTTTAAATGTTTTTCTTCTATTTCAGTATTCGCCAATGGCAAGACAATTTGTCTGTGTGAAATCAGGATTCTGTTTGCAATTCTATTCCGTTGTGTACTGGTTGCAGCAGAGCAACTGAGAGTGAGACTCAGTGTGTGACATTTGTTGTGCAACTGTTCATTGACCGACTGTGGAAAATACTGCTCGGATTATCCCCGCTTGGATTAGGTGTTTGGATTATCTTTCCTGCTGCAAGGGACACTGGTTATGTTTTTTCCCAGTATCACATGAAGTTATGTGGTGATCAGATCGGAATTAATCGTGTGCTTGGTTGAAGAGCAAGGAAGGTGAGCAGGATGGTTAATTGATGTTTGCCTGTCAACAATGTGAAAACTCGTGAGTTTCTTGGGTTTGATTCCCAGCTCGCCCTTTCTTTTCCCAGTTTTGCAGAGAAAAATGCACTGTGAAGAGGTGGCGGGATGGAGCTGGCTATAAACCGAGGTCTCGTGTTGTTCCAAAGCTCAGACACTTCTTGCGCACAGTTTAAAAATCCTGTTCCGCTTTCGATAGAGTACCATAACGTGGCCGTGTGGAACGATGCAAAATTTCGCTACACAGTAAATTTTTTTTTCAATGTACCATTGGGCCGATGATTAGATTGCTTTACAAACGATACAGCGCTATATAAATTATAATTATTTTATATGTCATTGAGGCTTTGATTGTTGCTTAGAAGATGGGGAGAGTATAAATTCCATGAGATATGTAGATTATGTAGAGCATTGATGTGTGAGAGAGAGAGAGTAGATGAGGATGAGAGAGAGAGAAGAGAAGATAGAGAGAGAGGAGAGAGAGAGAGAGAGAGAGAGAGAGAGAGAGAGAAGAGAGAGAGAGAGAGAGCATGACAAATTCTTTAAAGCACCCATGTGCTTTTTTGCATCCAGTCCCTAGGGATATATATGATAATAAAATAAAATAAAGCCCATACCAATACACTCACACAGTATACGGAAAAATATCTACTGATTGCTGCATTTGTATACAGGGACACACATTTCTTAGATGTTATTAGGGTCTGATACGTAGATGCGATCAATAATTGTGTTAGAATTTGATGTGACTCTTGTGGATGAAGTAACTAATTGGTGAAGATTGAATGAGTTCATAACTTGGGTCCATTGATTGTTTACTTTTGAGAGAGAGAGAGAGAGAGAGAGAGAGAGGAGAGAGAGAGAGAGAGGGGGGGGGGGGGGGCGGAGGTCAGTGGTGTGTGTGTGTGTGAGTGTCATGTGTTTTTGTTGTTTCTTTGTTTTTGTCTTGGGGTGTTGTTGTTTTTTGCTTTCGTTTCTTTTTCTGTTGTTGGTTTTGTTGTTGTTTGTTGTTGTGTTGTTATTTTTGGAGGGGTGATTGGGGGGGGGGGGGGGGTGGGGCTTTTTCTCCAAGAAATGGACTTGATCTCTCTTTCTATTCCTTAAAAAGTTGTTGGTGTTCTTCACTGCATTGTTCAGGCAATATTTCTTGGGAAAACTTCACACTGGCACACTGGCCTGTCGTGGTATTGTTATACACAGCCTTAGACTATAGACTGTATGGTATGTACAGCCTTTGTCATGGACGACACAAACATACTGGGCTTGCACCCTGCAACAGTGTGTGCCCCACCCCCCCTTAACAGGTCTTTAATTGAGGAAGAAGCCCACTCATTAATGAAACGGATGATGAGCAATAAGACAATTCTGCTTCACAGTTGTTGTTGTTGTTGTTGTTTTATCCATTGGGTAGCTGTGGTTGTGTAGTGCCACCTATCCTAATGACAAACCCTATTTTCTCTCAAATCTCAGGATAACTATTTCGCCTGTTTTCACCAGACTTCATGTGCCTTGGTATTAAACCAACAGTGTGTGATAATAATCTGGAACTTGCTCCAAATCTGTTCTCAAAGCATCTATTACCAGTAGCAGCTCTTCAACTTTTTCTTGATTCAAGAATCTTAGCTCATGCGCAGTAAACCAAGGGAAATAAATCAGTAAATAATATTTCAGTAAGGGAAACACATTGCTATGGGATTGCTTCCCTTTAAACGGGGCAAGCACGCACGCACGCACGCACGCACGCACGCACGCACGCACGCACGCGCACGCACACACACACACACACACACACACACACACACACACACACACACACAAACACAACACCAAACACACTCATGTCGCTTGCTCGCTGGCTCACTCTCTGTTTTGCTATTCTACTGCTACAAAAAAGCAAAAGAAAAATATTTACACAGGGATCAAAGATTACTACTATAATTATTATCTTTATAAGTCTCATACCCATAGACTGATACTGTGATACTGATAGTGCATCAAGTGAGGAATTATTATGAAAGTTGACATGTAATAATTCAGTAAGATATTTTCAGATAACTTTTCACACTTTTGTGTGATTTGCCGAAGACAAGGAAAAATATATGCTATTTATTTCAATTATTTGTAAATTGACTTGTTATTGTCTTCATTTCAGTGAATGTGAAAAAGAAAACTGGATCACAAAAGTTCGACATTCTGATCACTTCTGAACTTTGCTCTTGGAAGAAGTCTGAGCCAATGCAAAATCGTGTTTCTGTGAGTGTGTAATAACCCCCCACCCACCCCAATCATACAAAAACCATTTCACAATTGATTTTGGTCAAGTCATTTATGTGTCCATGGGTCAAACCCACTTTTTAGTAAGTCATTGAACATTATACATTTTTGTAAAAGTAAGAAAGAAATTTGTTTACCTCCTTTAAAAAATTCCCTGTTTTAGTCAGTCTTCCTTGCCTATTTAAAAACAAAACCTTATTTTCTCATGCCTTTCCCCCCACCCCCTCCCCTCCTAAAAAACATTAAAAAAAACAGCAATAAAACCCCGCCCCCCAAAAAAACCCCAAACAAACAAAAAGCAACCCTCCACCCTCCAGAACAAAAAACAAAAGTCAAAGAAACAAACTGCCCCACTTTAAAAACAATTTCATTTCATTTCATTTCATACCACTTTAAGTCACGGCAGATTTCTCTCCGTGAAATTCGGGCTGCTCTCCCCGGGGAGAGCGTGTCGCCACAAGAGCAG
>CM054150.1:56863278-56880778 GCA_028751875.1 Rapana venosa | reverse complement strand
CATGTGCAGCAGTGTCGTGTGCTGCCGCCCTTTCTTCTTCCTTCCCTTCCCTGGCTGCCAAGTGCAAGGCGACAGCAGTTGATACTTATCGCTAATTGCCTGCATGCACATCTCGACTGGCCGCCATCTGAAGATTTGTCGTCTGCTATTGCTAAGCGTCGTGTGATAAGTTTGCTTTGCTTTGGTTTGCTTTGGTTTGTTGCTTGTTCTCTGAAGTGCTACTAGTTAAGAGTCGTGGTCAATCGCTCGTTGATCGCTGTGTGTGTGTGTAGGGCAGGAGAGGGGGGGAGGGGGGTATGGGAAGTCAAAACGTATACTCGTAATATAAAGATGTGCACAAAGTACGTTTGTGTGTGAGGGGGGGGGTTGGGGGGGGGGGTGGGGGGGGGGGGGGGCGAAGCGGGGGAAGGGGAGAGTTTGGGGAAACCCTGATAATTACAACATACACAAAATAAAAAACGTGCACGAAGTACATTGTGTGTGTGTGTGGAGGGGGGAAGCGGGGGGTGTATGGGAAGGAGGAAGGGGTAAAGTTGGGAAACCCCTCATACACAAAATTTAATATATGCACAAAGTATGTTTTGTGTGTGTGAGAGAGATAGAGAGAGAGGAGGAGGAAGTATGGGAAGTGGGAAAGGGTGGGAGATAGAAAGCCCCTTTCAAAACGTACACAACATTTTAAAATGTGCACAAAGTACGTGTGTGTGTGTGTGTGTGTGTGTGTGTGTGTGTGTGTGTGTGGTGAGAGAGAGAGAGAGGGGGAGAGGAGAGAGAGAGAGAGAGAGAGAGACACAGAGCGCACATGTATGAGAGAAAGTCAAAAGGAGCGGACGCAAGAAGCTTTAAGATTGCACATCTCATAAAAGAACGTCCTCAGAGGAAAGCAAAACCGGTAGGATTACAATTCTAGTCATTTCCTTTAACCGGTGAAAGGGTGAAGAAAGCAGTGACTATATCGTAATGGGAGATTACTTCATTCTAAAAACTAGCAGTGAGTGTTTTGTGATCCATATTTCCGTGCCTTTTTGCCTTCCATGTATAATGTTAAGTATCTAATTACATGAATAATAAAATCATTATTTTTGTGTGAAAAAAAAAAACATTGAGGAGGGGGGTGGGTATTACTCTGGAATCGAAAGTGTGGACAAAAAGGTTGTGAATGGGAAGAATTTCTCACTGAATGTACTGGGCAGACATGGGAAGCTACTGGCAACGAAGGGAGGTCAATCACAATCTAGCTTATTGAAGTCAGCGATTGCCTTGTGTTGAAGATTATTTTAGCCGCATTGATTTAGGACAGCTGAAAATTATTATATTACAATTATTGTGTTTACTTCGTATTTGACCGTTTCTTGGGTTTTCTTTGTTGGTTTTGTTTATGTGTTCTTTTTTGAACATTTAATTTCCTCTCCGTTAGTCAGGGGTCCTTCAGTTAAATGGCTTCATCATCAGGGCGGTGGGTTTTATTACGCCGTGACCTTGTCGGGTCACCATGCTGAGTCAGGGTGGGTGGGCTGGTTTCTTGGTGGAGTGGCGCAGCTGTGTGGAATGGCCCTGACTTCATCACCTTCCTCAAACCTCACAGATGCTAAAGCCGAGTGGTGAAGACAGTATGACCTCAGTCACATGAGTCCCTAAAGTCGTGGGTTCGACTCTCGGCCGAGTCTGGTGAATTAAGGGTGGGGATATTTATGACCTCGCAGGTCAACCTCAAATGCAGAAGATGAAAATTAAACGTTAAAGAGACCTTAATTCATTTCAGTTTTGGGTGGTTTACGGAAACACAAACATAATTATCCAGTATACTTTCCCGAAGTCGGAATGTGGCTACCTTCAAGGTGCGCAAAAACGGCTGGATAATGCAAAATCTGATCATTGGTGAACTTCGGAGCTGGAAAAATGAAACATAGGTCTACCTTGTTAAGTTCGGGGACTGGGGTGGAAGTAAAACTTTCAACAACAACAACAAAATGTCATGTATTCATGTCTGCATTAATTATTGTTGCTGTGAATGTCAGCCATCATTGTTGTATGTTCTTCGATCCAGAAGGCCCATAGAGCCGGAGCTTATCCCGGTTTCTGTAGCGTTAAGCGAACTGATGGTTTTTCACCACCCCTGTGACAGGACGCTAGTCTGTCGCCAGATACTTCCCCAGCAGAGCTGGTACCCACTTGTACACCTGGGTGGAGTGAGGAAAATAGGAGTAAAGTGTCTTTCCCAAGGACACAACACCGAGCCGAGCGGGGATCGAACCCGCGACCTCTGGATCACGAGTCGACCGCCTAAACCACTCGACCACGGTGCCTCCCATCATTGTTGTGCCGTCATCAGTTAGTCGAATCACCGAACAATATCTCCCCGAAGTCGAAAAGTGGCTACCCTTATGGTAGGAAGAAAAGGTCGCATACGCAAAAATTTCATCATTGGTGAACCTTGGAAAACGAAAAGAAGAAAAAATCCAACAGTATCAATATGACAATATGTATAAACCAATCATATTAAAAGCAGACGTAATGACTGTCAACAGGACTGGAATCCTTAAGTTGCAGAACTTTATATATATATATATATATATATATATATACTCTAAAATATGCTTCAGTCATAAGTTCGGTTAAAGTCACATCTGATAAAAGGCTAGCACCCAGACCACCAGGCAGTATCCAAAAAAAGGAGAGGAAGGGAAGGGTTTGAACAGATTCGAACCCAGGACAACTCTCACTTCCTTAATGGGTGCATTCACTTTTCAGCCACTGAACCATGCGTTGGACAATGATTGTGAACTTAGCAATAAAACCCAGCATCTCTCTCTCTCTCTCTCTCTCCCTCTCTCTCTCCCACCCACCACCCTCTCTCTCTCTCTCTCCCACCCACCCTCTCTCCCTCCCTCCCTCTCTGCCTTTGAATTGCCATCCATCCCCAACCCCTACCCTTTTGCCCTCCATACGCTCATCCTCCTCTCTCAAAGAACATCCTCACTCCCTCCCTCCCCACCCCCTACCCTACCCCCATCCCCCTACCCCACTCCCACCCCACTAAACCACCCAACCACCCAACCACCCACTATGGTAGCGGTGGGAAAGCTTCGATTTCCGGGGCCCGGCGTATTATTGTAATGTAGAGTATTACACCAAAAAAATAGAATAAAAAAGGAGATGGGACTTGGACAGTCACAGTGGCAGTCAGTGACTGAGTGTGTGTGTGTGCGTGCGTGTGTGTGTAGTGTGTGTAGTGTGAGTGTGAGTGTGTGTGTGTGTGTGTGTGTGTAGTGTGTGTGCGCGCGCGCATGCATGCAGCTAGCCCCGTCCGTGTTGCTATTGTGGCCTGATATCGTGGCCAGATCTTTATCGGCTTCGGTTCGCACGTGCCTGTGTGTGCTTGCAGTTCCTGCGCTTCAAGGAAAAACAACCTCTTCTCATCCTGCATTATTAATGTGCCAAACGGCCCATCTGTCGCGGTCGCTGCATCGGGGAAGGAGGGGGTGGTGCAGTTGGGAGAGGCTAGGATAGATTGTGGGAGAGAGAGCGAGAGCGAGAGAGAGGGAGAGAGAGAGAGATTTGGACTTGCACAATCAGTCTGTGATTGTCAATCCGGTTTCGCCGGATCGATCTTTTTTCTTTTTGTTGGTGGTGGTAGTGGTGGTGGTGGTGGTGGTGGGGTAGGCTGAGTGTGTCTTTTATTAAATTACACCGAACTCGACCATCCACTCTCGTGTGTGGGGGAGAATAATGGGGATGTTGATGATGATGATATACGGATGTAAGGGTAGGGGGTGATTGGGGCGAGGGGTGGTGGTGGTGGTGGTGGTGGTGGTGGTGTTTGGAGGGTAGGGAGTACGATGGCTCTGATGTGCACTTGATGTGTGTACATTGCCTGCGGGAATATAGTGTGCATGCACGAGTGCGTGCGAATGTGTGTATGTGTGTGTGACCACACACACGTCATACACACACGCGCGCCTGCATTAACGCACTTGCGCGCGCACGCGTGCACACACACACACACACACACACACACACACACACACACACACACACACACACTGCTGACCCGGGTTCGAATCTCGTTCAAGAGGATTTTTCCTCTGGAGTTAACAACAGTGCCGACTCCAAGACCCCCTGAAAGTCTTACGGATGAGACTATAAACCGAGAATTGGGGGGAGAATGAGAGGGAAGGGAAACTTCATGTACCCCATGTTATCTTAAGAAGTGGAGCAGGACTCTGAAGTGTTCACTAGATTTGCCAATAATCCTTATAAGTAAAAGAAAACATGCCGTTATAAATAATTTATTAAAAAACAAAAAACTTCCACAGAAAAATGTAGACGAGTTTGTCAGGATTTAAAACCTTGGTGTTCGTGCAGAAAAGAGATTCATTAAAGCCAAGAGCGTCAGAGCGCAAAGAAGATTTCTGGCAGACAGGGATGCAGTTACTGAACCCTAGCCCCGACACTAACCAGAGGGCAGTTTCCGCCTCATCACCTTGTTCATAGATCTCTCTCTCTCTCTCTCTCTGTCTGTCTCTGTCTCTCTGTCTGTCTGTCTGTCTGTCTGTCTCCCTCTCTCTCTCTCTCTCTCTCTCTCTCTCTCTCTCTCTCTCTCTCTCTCTCTCTCTTCTCTCTGTGTCTCTCTGTGTGTATCATTTCACTCGCTAGCGGGGAGGGGATGAGACAGACGGTCTTCATAGATCCCTTGGGATCTGTGACTAACTCAGCTGGCCCAGGCTGACTTTTGTCTGTCCTCTCCTCTTCTCTTCTGTCTCTCCTCTCCTCTTCTCCTTTGTCTGTCCTCTCCTCTTCTGTCTGTCCTCTCCTCTTCTGTCTGTCCTCTCCTCTTCTGTCTGTCCTCTCCTCTTCTCCTTTGTCTGTCCTCTTCTCTTCTGTCTGTCCTTCCCTTCTGTCTGTCCTCTTCTCTTTTGTCTGTCCTCTCCTCTTCTCCTTTGTCTGTCCTCTTCTCTTCTGTCTGTCCTCTTCTCTTCTGTCTGTCCTCTCCTCTTCTGTCTGTCCTCTCCTCTCCTCTTCTGTCTGTCCTCTTCTCTTCTCTCCTGTCTGTCCTCTCCTCTTCTCTTCTGTCTCTCCTCTCCTCTTCTGTCTCTCCTCTTCTCTTCTGTCTCTCCTCTCCTCTTCTGTCTGTCCTCTTCTCTCCTGTCTGTCCTCTCCTCTTCTCTTCTGGCTGTCCTCTCCTCTTCTCTTCTGTCTGCCCTCTCCTCTCCTCTTCTGTCTGTCCTCTTCTTTTTCTGTCTGTCCTCTCCTCTTCTCTTCTGTCCTCTTCCTCTTTTTCCTCCTTCGTCTGTCCCTCCTCTCCTCTCTGTCTGTCCTCTCTCTCCTCTTCTGTCCGTCCTCTCCCTCTTCTGTCTGTCCTGTCCTCTTCTTCCTGTCTGTCTCTCCTCTTCTGTCTGTCCTCTCACTCTTCTGTCCTGTGTCCTTCTCTTCTGTCTGTCCTCTCTCTTCTCTCCTGCTGTCCTCCTCTTCTGTCTTCCTCTTCTGCTCTGTCTGTCCTCTTCTCTCTGTCTGTCCTCTCCTCTTCTGTTCTGGCTGTCCTCTTCCTCTTCTGTTCTGTCTGCCTCTCCTCTTCTGTCTGTCTCTCCTCTTCTCTTTGTCTGTCCTCTCCTCTTCTCTTCTGCTGTCCTCATCCTCTCCTCTTCTGTCTCTCCTCTTCTCTCTGTCTGTCCTCTCTCTTCTCCTCTCTCTCTCTTCTGTCTTCCTCCCTCTTCTTCTTCTCTCCTCTTCTCTTCTGTCTGTCCCTCTCCTCTTCTCTTCTGTCTGTCCTCATCCTCTCTCTTCTGTCTGTCCTCTCTCTTCTGTCTGTCCTCCCTTTTGTCTTTCCTCTCCTCTTCTGTCTGTCCCTCTCTCTGGCCTCTTTTCTTCTGTCTGTCCTCTCCTCTTCCTTTGTCTGTCCTCTCCTCTTCTGTTGTCCTCTTCTCTTCTGTCTGTCCTCTCCTCTTCTCTTCTGTCTTACTCTCCTCTTCTGTTTGTCCTCTCTCTTCTGTTTGTCTCTCCTCTTTCTTGTCTATCCTCTTCTCTTCTGTCTGTCCTCTTCTCTTCTGTCTGTCCTCTTCTCTTCTGTCTGTCCTCTCTCTCTCCTCTTCTGTCTGTCCTCTTCTTTTCTGTCTGTCCTCTCCTCTTCTTTCTGTCTGTCCTCTCCTCTTCTCTTCTGTCTGTCCTCTCCTTTTCCCTCTTCTGTCAGTCCTCTCCTCTTCTCTTCTGTCTGTCCTCTCCTCTTCTTTTCTTCTGTCCTCTCCCTTTCTCTTCTGGCTGTCCTCCCCCTCTCCTTTCTGTCTCTCCCCTTTTTCTTCTGTTGTCCTCTCCTCTCCCTTTTGTCTGTCCTCTCCTCTTCTCTTCTGTCTGTCCTCTCCTCTCCTCTTCTGTCTCTCCTCTTCTCTTGTGTCTGTCCTCTCCTCTTCTCTTCTGGCTGTCTTCCTCCTCTCCTCTTCTGTTCTCTCCTCTTCTCTTCTGTCTGTCCTCTCCTTTCTCTTCTGTCTGTCCTCTCCTCTTCTCTTCTGTCTGTCTCTCTCCTCTTCTTTCTGTCCTTCTTTTGTCTGTCCTCCCCTCTTCCTTCTGTCTGTTCTCTTCTTCTGGCCTCTCTCTCCCCTTCTGTCCTCCGCTCTACGTTCGTTGTTCTCTCCTTCGCCTCTGTTTTTCTGGCTCTCTTTTGCGCCTGCTTTCTGTTTGTCTTCTCTTCTGGCGTCCGTTGGGCCATGCTTCTGCCCTCTTTCCGTTGGGTCCCAGCCATCTTTTTGCCGGTCTGGCGCCAGCTCTTTGCGGTTGGCCTCCCACCTCCTTTGCCGTGGGGCATCCTGTCCACTTTCCGGGTGGGGCTGCCACACTTTCCGGGTGGCTGCCAGCCCTTTCCCGGTGGGCACCACCAGCCTTCTTTCTGGTGGGCAGCCTCCCCCTTTGCGGGTGGGGCCAGTCCTGCCCTTGCGGGTGGGTCGCAGCCGCTAGCCTTCGGTGGGCTGCCGCCCTCACTTTCTGGGTGGGGCACCAGCCACTTCTGCGGGTGGGGCAGCCGCCACTTTGCTCGGTGGCGCCAGCCAGCCACTTTGCGGTGGCAGCCAGTCCATCCACTTTGCCGTGTGGCAGCCAGCTCCGCCTTTGCCGGGTGTGGCGCGCCAGCCACTTTGCTGGCTGTGGCAGCCAGCCGCCACTTTGCGGGTGGGCTGCCGCCATCACTTTCCGTTGTGGGGCAGCCAGCCAGCCACCTTTGCGGGTGGGGCAGCCCAGCCACTTTGCTGGTGGGGCTCAGCCAGCCACTTTGTCCGGGTGGGGCAGCCAGCCAGCACTTTGTGCCGTGGGGCCATCCTGCCAGCCACTTCTCAGTGGGCGCCGCCAGCACTTTGCCGGGTGGGCACCAGCCAGCCACTTTGCGGTGGGCAGCCAGCCACCACTTTGCCGGGTGGCGCCAGCCAGCCCTTTGCCGGTGGGCGTCCCACACCACTTTGCCGGTGTGGCAGCCCCAGCCAGCCACTTTGCGGTGGGGCAGCCAGCCAGCCACTTTGCCGTCGGCACAGCGCCACTTTGCGGGTGGGGCACCAGCCAGCCACTTTGCGTGGTTGGGGCGCGCAGCCAGGCACTTTGCGGGATGGGTGCGCCGTTTGCCGGGTGGGGCAGCCAGCCAGCCACTTTGCCGGGTGGGGCAGCCAGCCACTTTGCCGGGTGGGGCAGCCAGCCAGCCACTTTGCCGGGTGGGGCAGCCAGCCAGCCACTTTGCCGGGTGGGGCAGCCAGCCAGCCACTTTGCCGGGTGGGGCAGCCAGCCAGCCACTTTGCCGGGTGGGGCAGCCAGCCAGCCACTTTGCCGGGTGGGGCAGCCAGCCAGCCACTTTGCCGGGTGGGGCAGCCAGCCAGCCACTTTGCCGGGTGGGGCAGCCAGCCAGCCACTTTGCCGGGTGGGGCAGCCAGCCAGCCACTTTGCCGGGTGGGGCAGCCAGCCAGCCACTTTGCCGGGTGGGGCAGCCAGCCAGCCACTTTGCCGGGTGGGGCAGCCAGCCAGCCACTTTGCCGGGTGGGGCAGCCAGCCAGCCACTTTGCCGGGTGGGGCAGCCAGCCAGCCACTTTGCCGGGTGGGGCAGCCAGCCAGCCACTTTGCCGGGCTGGAAGTCAGTCACTGGGGCACCTGGGCATTGGTGGACTGGAGTCTGTAGGGAAGGACGGGAACATCTTTACAGGACACATGCCTTCTGGAATCAGTCTCTCTGCCTTCCCTGTTCTTAGATCTCTTTCTTCGTCGTCCTCCTCCTTCTTCTCGTTGTTGTTGTTGCTGCATGTTGTTGTTGTTAGTTGTTGTTCTTCTTCTTGTGCTTATTTGGGTTTTCTTGTTTTGTTTTTTTTCTTGCTTCTTCTTCTTCTTCTTCTGCTGCTGCTGCTCTTCCATCTCCTCCTCCTCCTCTTTCCTTCTCCTCCTTCCTTCTTCTTCTCTCTCTCTCTCTTCTTCCCTCTTCTCTTCTCTTCTTTTTTTTTTGTTTGTTGTTGTTGTTGTCTTCTTCTTCTTCTTTTCTTCGCATCCTCCTCCTACCTCTTCTCTCTTCTTCTTCTTCTTCTTCTCGTTGTTGTTGTTGTGTGTTGTTGTTGTTGTGTTCTTCTTCTTCTTCTTCTTCTTCTTCTTCTTCTTCTTCTTCTTCGTCGTCGTCGTCGAACGCTCAGACAGTAACTATTGTTGTCCTGTCATATGAGCAAAAATGCGTTGCGCTGCCGTTAAGCGCCTGACAAGTCAGGCCCAGCGCATCCAACTTCGGTATTGGAGAGAATTGTTATTTTCTAAGTCTTTCTAAAAAAAAAAAGGCAGGAGAATGGACCAAGAGGGCTGAAAATAGACAAGGAGGTGACAGGAAGAAACGGAACAAGGCAGAAAGAAAGAGAGGGATAGAAAAGAGGGGCTTGATAGCTCAAAATGTCCAGAAGGTGGGGGACACTATTCATACTGATCCCCACGGGGGCATCTTCCTAACTGGGTCTTTGGGGATGCGGCCATCCTCCAGGCGGTATATAATAATAATAATAATAATAATAATATATGGAATTTATATAGCGCTGGATCTTGTAAAAAAAACACCAAACAAATCGAAGCGCTTTGTGAATATCGGCCCAACCAACGGAACGGAAAACGCCATTAACAGCTCAAACTTATCCCCCCTCACTCCTCTCAATCAACACAAAACAACAAACTCTTTTTGCCGAGAAAAAACGTATCTCGGGAGGTGTCACAGGCAGGCGTAGAACATTGGGATAAAAGATAATCATTGTCCCCCCCTTCTGAAACAAAACCGTTGGTAAATCTGCACACTTCTGCTATCATAACATGTCATTACGCAAAAATTCATCCTCACCTCAACACCTAACCTCACCTCTCCTGTAGACTTGTAAACCTTTGGGGCACCACTGACAATTTTGCAACCAGCTTCCTCCTCAGACGAAGTTATACTCTTTGAAAAGACGTAGGCCTACATATTCATGAATACAAATGTAAAGAAGGTAAAGGTGTCCCATAACCTATGCGGTCGTAGGTGAGCGAGATGTCCGAGACCTCAGCTTCTCTAGGGTCTGTCAGCATATTGGGGGCAGCACCCACTCCTTCCTCTCCCTCGCTGCTTTTGACCTTCCCTGACCCTAAAGAGGCATTATATCTATATCTATATATCTCTATATAAATCTCTCTCTCTCTCTCTCTCTTCTCTCTCTCTCTCTCTCTCTCTCTCTCTCTCTCTATATATATATATATATATATATATATATATATATATATATATATATATATATATAATATATATATTCATTCATACAAGCCTCTAGCTGTTAATTAAAATAACGAGGTAGGAGAGAGAGAGAGGGGGGGGGGTCTGATATTAAAAGATAGACTAAAGTCAGGGCGTGTGTGTGAGACAGCTGTGCACTGGATCCCGTTTCACTGCAAAGACCGCAAGCAGCCACTATAGAGTATAGGCTACAGCAGCAAAGGACGCTCTCTTTCAGCTGGTATCTATAGATTGATCTGCCGCAGTACTTCTATTGCAGGCCATCAGGCGTGTCTGTCTTTTATGTAAAAACCTGTATCGTGTTCCTTGGTGCTTTTATTGCCTGTCCTCTCCTCTCCTGTATCAAAATGGGGTGGTGGGATGGTCAGGGTCGTTGTTTGATGAACAAGGTGGTGAGTGGTGTGTGTGTATTTTATCTATTTATCTGTTCTTTTATTTCGAGGATAATGGAATAACCACTCGTGTGCTTTTTTTTTTTAACATCCAGTCCCCGTGTGTAGGAGGCTTTGTCAATTTTGTCATCTGTTCCCAGCGGCACACAATGGCCTACTCTTTCGAAAAGCGGAACAGGCTTTAACGAGTGCGCAAGAAGTTCCGCTTGCGTTCGCACACGGGGCCTCGGTTTATAATGTTGTGTGTGTGTGTGTGTGTGCGTGTGTGCGTGCGTGCGTGCGTGCGTGTGTGTGTGAGGGAGGGAGAGAGAGAGAGAGAGAGAGAGAGAGAGAGAGAGGAGAGGAGAGAGAGAGAGAGAGTGAGTTATAAAAGCAAGTAGGAAATAACAAACAACAGAACTTAGATAAATCGGTAATCCATGATAAATCGTAGAGCTCTGTCTTTTATCAAAAGGCGATGGATTTGTGGGGAAAGTGATTATATAAAATGTAAACATGTCTTTAATTTAGCCAACACAACACCACACCACAGGGTAGGATGACACATCAGGGAGACATACTGTATTATGTACATGTCATATGATATATATATATATATATATATTATATATATATATATATATATATATATATATATATATATATATACGGGGCTTTCTTCAGTGCCTCTAATATCACTTTAAGTGAACAGACGTAAAATCGAAGACACACCCACACGCGCGCGCACGCACGCACGCACGCATGCACGCACACACACACACACACACATTGTATGGTGGGCATTTTGAGTGTTAAGACTACGAATGAGCTATGAGCAATGTAGGTGTTGGTAATTCTTGGTTCAGGTTTACGTCGGGATCTATCTATCTATCTATCTATCTATCTATCTATCTATCTATCTATCTATCTATCTATCTATCTATCTATCTATCTATCTATCTATCTATCTATCTATCTGTGTGTGTGTGTGTCTGTTTGTTTGTCTGTCTATCTGTTTGTCTATCTTTCTATCTATCTGTATATCTGTCTATATATCTGTTTGTCTATCTTTCTGTTTGTCTATTTGCCTAAACGTCTATCAATATATGATCTATCTATCTAGATCTATTTATCTCTATCTGTTTTCATCTCCTTGTCTATCTGGCTGTCTATCTATCTATCAATCTATCTATCTATCTATCTATCTATCTATCTATCTATCTATCTATCTATCAATTTATCCCTCCATCCCTCCATTTCCATCTATATTTCTATCGTCTATCTATGTCTGTCTGTCTGTATGTCTGTCGGTCTGTCTGATTACTTGGATTTGATCCCCCCCCCCCTTCCCCCACACACACACACCTCTTCCCTACCCCGTTTCTCGGCTAGATTTCTGAGGTTCCCTAATGGTGAGATGTTAGCGTCTGCGACCGTTTTTTACCCCCTGCAATATAGGCAGCCTCATTTCAGCTTCGGGGATAGTGTCTAAACACCACACCTGCCTGTACGGAATGACCTACTCTTTCCAAAGGCGGAACGGGTGTTTAACGTGTGCGCAAGATGGTCTGCGTGCATTCGCACACGGGGGGCTTGGGTTTATAGTCTGTCATCGGAAGCACTTTGACATTCAGTAAGATTTCTCGTCAAACTAGGAAGAAAGGGCAAGGCTGGGAATCGAACCCAGAACCTCACGGTTTACTTGGTAGGCAGGCGAACGTCTTAACCATCCTGCCACCTTCCTTCTTGGCTTGGTTTAGCTCTGAGGAGTCGTTGGGGAGGAGTGGGGGAGTTGGGGGGGGGGGGGGTACAGTAGTGAATGGAATGTTGCAGACTATGTATGTTGGTTACGTTCGTTCAACCATTCGGAGCTTGTCCTCTCATTTCAGTATTTAACGCTAACAAAGTTATCTCCAGTAGTCATGCAATTCATGTTTCGACGGACGCTATAGCCGAGTGGTTAAGACTGCTCCACTTCAATCCCATGGGTCCATGAAGTCGTGGGTTCAAATCTCGGCTGGGTCTTGTGAATCTGGGGATTTTTTTTTTTACCATCTTCCAGTTCAACTTCTTGTGCAGGCCCGCTAGTGCCTTATTACCTATCATGTATATATGTACGTATTCAGAAGATCAAATATGCACGTTAAAGATCCCGTAATTCATGTCAGCGTTAGGTGAGGTATGGAAACACGAACATACCAAGCATGCATCCCCGCAACCAGAATGCGGCTACCTTCATGGTGGGCAAAAACGGTCGCATACGCAAAATCTCACCATTAGTGAACCTCGGAGCTCTAGCCGAGGAACCAACAAAATATCATGTTACAAAATAATATAAACCAGCCAAAGATGGGGGCCCGTATCAGGGCGATTTATGTCACTTGAGCCTTCAACTGTCTGTTGTGTTATTTATTATTTGTATTGTTGTTGTTGTGTAAACGTAAGAATACGGAATTGCAATCTGCATATTAAGCCAGCAGTGTTTGTTCCGATGGCATTATCAAAAAACTGACAAAAGCTAACGCACTGGCAGTAACCTTGGGGCCCTGTGGTGGAGGAGTGTGGTTAGGAGATCTTTTTGTTTCCAGCGGGAGATTGGGTTGCTTTCAGTGAGTAAAGTGCACTGTGCCATTCAGAATTCTGAATGTCCACATCAATAATATGGCTAACCGCTACCCACCCACCCCCACCCCACCCCTCCCCTCCCTCTTCCTCAATCCCCAATGAGAATGAAACCAATTTCTTTTCATCTTACAGGAGAGATACTGCTGATTATTAATGGATAAACAGTTAAGAATTCTACAGTCAGTTGTTAGCGCTTCTACATCTTTCTTTTTTTTTTCTTCTTGTTTTTAATAATAGTGCAGCAAGCAGAATCATACTGGGGTGGGTGGGGTGCTGCCGTCATAAACGGCGCTGTTTAAAAGATCATGAGGGGAAAATGAAGGACCAGTGTTGTTCACCAGCCCTGACACGCACGGAGTCACTCTCGGCGCAATTATCGCAACTTACAATCGCGTTCGGTCAGAGGCTCATCTCTTGCTTTTGCTTGGCGAAGGCGGTGCGGTGCGCGTTTTTCCAGCGCGCTCGCTAATCTACCACCTCCTTCCCCCCCTCCTTCCCTCCCCCATCTGTCACAGAGACCGGTCGCCTTTCCAGCGCGCGTGCTCCTCCCTGGAACCCCCTTATTGCCGATCGATCTTGTCAGGCCGCCTTTTGTTGGGCGAGGCAGGCGAGTCGTACGTGCAGCTGGAAAGCAGGCCAATTGCCACCCGCCTTGCTTGGCAGGGCCGCTGTCTGTCTGTGCGCCGCAGACAAGCCAGGCCCCCCCAGCCACTCATTGGCAAGCCAGTGTAGCCTGGGGGGGAAACTGCATTTGCATTTTTAAAAAAACAAAAACAACAAAAACAAAAACGGGAACGGGAGTGGAAGAAAAAAAAAATCACATTGATGCGCGGAGGACAGAAAAGATGAGGATGAGGAGGAGGACAGGGAGGATGGGGAGAGGAGAGGGGAGGGGGGGGGGGGGGGGGGGGGGGGATGAAAAAAAGAAAGCGAAGCAGGCTCTTAGAAAAGGGAGGATGATAGTAGGGTTTGAGATGGAGATGAGTCGGGGAGGGTGGGGGGGGGGGGGGGGATGTGGGAGGGGGGGGGGGGGGGGGGGCGGGAGACTGCAGAGTAGGATAATACGGGGTGGAAAAGAGTTGAGGAGGTCGGGTAGGCTAGAGATGTGAAGGGTGGGGGGGGTGGGGGTGGGGGAGGGACAGGAGGAGGAGGAGGAGGAGGACGAGGGAGGATTGCAGGGAAGAGGGATGGATGGATATTCCGGGTGGGGGTGGATCTTCGTGGAGATTTATGTTTTTGTCACATTATCCGGCGCAACGCTCTTGCCATTAGCGATATTGGCAGAGGGAGGGAGGGAGAGGTGTGGGTACAGGGTGGGTGATGGGGTGGGGGTGGTGAGGGAAAGGCGAGGATAGCGTGTTGTGTGTGGCGTGAGAGTGGCTCCTGTCTGTCCTCGGCTGGGAGCAGGAAGGAGGGAGGGAGGAGGGAGGGAGGAAGGCAGAGGAGATGGGGATGTGACCAGAGTTAGGAAAAGTTTTCACTATGTCAACAATGAATTTTTAACACGACTTTTGTAGTCTGTAGTTGTGTTTGTTTATGAATGTGTATATATATATATATATATATATATATATATATGTATATATATATATATATATATATATATATATATATTATATAATATGTATGTATATGTATATATATATATATAATTATATAAAACAATTATATAGTCATAATCTATTATATATATATCTATTATTGTTTGGAAATGTAATTCTAAACAATAATGAATAATATATATATATAAACTAGTAAACCCTCTTGGCATTAGCAAGATATATATATATATATTATATATATATATATAGAGAGAGAGAGAGAGAGAGGAGAGAGAGAGAGAGAGAAACAATGATATATAGACTAGGGATAGAGACTATGGATAGGTATGTACACACAGCAACAACAACAACAACCAAACAAACAAACAACAAAAGAAATGAAGAGCCAAACAAACAAGCATACCAACAACACAAACACATACAAACAATACACGTAAGGGCCAAAAAGCCAAACACAACGCCCAAGTGGTGGCCACAACCAATGTTTCCTTCACAGGCTAAAGTGTTCTCGGGCTGAGAGACTGGCTAATGCCTGGCTAAACTGCCAAAAGATGACACAGGGAGCTGAAAACCTTCAGAAAACTCTTTTTTTAAAAATAAACAACTGTTAATCTTGAGAGCTTTCCTTGTGTTTGTCTGTGCATTAAAATTTTTACCCCTGTCTTCATGATCGCAAATTTGGGCTCAAGGCTCTAATCCTAAGTTTCCTTCCAGCTCCCCTTTCTTGTGGGTAGATGACGGTAGGAGGTGGGGGGGGGGGGGGGGGGGGGGGCTAATTGATGCCGTCCACGAAGTCGTGATGCCGCTACCTTAATGGTGCGCAAACCGCCCTACGTACCCAATTTTACCTTTTATGAACTTCGGAATTCCACCCAAAGAGTGGGCGTGGTTGGGCGGGGTGGGGGGGTGGGGGGGTGGGGGGGGAGAATAATCATATTGCTACTGCTTTGAACTGTCCGCTTTTCTCCCCGAAGTGGGATTGGGCTACCTGGATGGTGGGTACAGACGGTCGTGGTATGTACACACAAGCTTAATCCCAGTTCACCCAGCTGTAAATGGGTACCTGCCCTCTTTAGGGACAGGGGAGGAGGGGGAGGTAAAGCAGTGAGGGAGAGGAGATGGGCGCCGCCCTCAATATGCTGGCCCCTGGAGAAGCTGAGACTGTCTATGATATCTCGCTCCCCAACGACCGCATAGGATACGGGATTATCTTTCCCTTGACCGTCATCTGGGATGCGAGGTCACCAGAGGGGCTGACAACCAGCACTCAGTTTAGACTAAGTATTGGTCTAAAGTTAATGGATCAGTGGCAAGTGTATGGGGATTTTTGGCTTGAACTTTGAGATTGGGTGTTTCCCCTGTTTGTTTTTCAAATGGGACGGATCTGACCATCCAGACACTTGTCGTACTTGGTGACCAAACTGGATGGAGTTTTCCCCGCTGCTCGGTGAGAGCTCTGCAGATCCCCATGTTGCCTGCCACTGAGGCTCCTAGACTCTGGGGTGGTCTGGGCCAGGCCAAGTCCTCTTTCGGAGTGCCTCTTGTAGCGGGCAGGACTGCAGCACGTCCTGATGCCTAGCTGTCAGTCTTCCAAGGGCACTGCTGTGTGTTGCCTGTGCGGTTTCATTTGCATAACATCACCATCAGCTTCAAGATCAGACCGATGCGTCCCCTGGTTATGTCCATTATTTCGTATGCAAGTGAAACGCGGACCATAACAGCAAACATTCAAAGAAGGATACAGGCAATAGTGACGAGATGCTTTCGCAGACTTCTTAGTATCTTATACAGAGATCATATGACTAACGAGGAAGTAAAAGCCAAAATTCAAAACGCCATTGGGGAATATAAAGAGCTCCTGACCAGTGCAAAAAATACAAACTGAAGCGGTACTGGCACGTTACACAAACATCTGGACTGGCCAAGACTGTCCTAGAGGGAACAGCACAAGGAGGAAGATGAAGAGGCAGACAGAGAAAACGATGGGAAGACAACATCAGAGAGTGGACTGGCCTTGAGTGGAACGACATACAGCGGAAATCTGCGGACCGTGAAGAGTGGAAGAAGCTGGTTCAAAAATCTTCAGTGATGCCCCAACTGTCTATAGACTACGGGATAGGTGAGGTGATGTGAGGTGAGGTGATGTGAGGTGAGGTGAGGTGAGGTGAGGTGAGGTGAGCCTAGTCAGAGATCAGAGAGGGAGAAGATCAGATCCGGAGAAGCGGACTGATCCCAGCATCAGACGCCATGCGCAGACAGGGCTGCACCTGGTGTGAGAAAAGACAACGAAGACACGACAGCCAGGAGCAGCTCTGTGAAGACTGCCGGAGATCATTTGACGTGGGTCCCAATGTGATTGCCCTTCAGGGGATGACCGAAGTACTTTTGACTTGACTTGACAATGTCCTTAGAAGCAAACAGCTAAAGTCCAACAGACTTCAGACAGAGCTGTCTGCTGTGAAGCCACTGATTCCAATGTGAACACAATGATATTGGTCCCTAAGTCAGCACAAGCTGTCGTGTAGTTAGCAAGTCGTGGTTTTTGTTTGTTTGTGTTTTTTGTTTGTTTGTTGTTGTAATCATGACGAAGTCGGATGTGCTGGGCCTGACTTGTCAGGTGCTTAACGGAAGAAGAAGTTGGTTTTAGTTGCTTGTTACTGTTGGCGGGTTTGTTTATTTAACAAAATATGGCAGTTGATGTTCTAATACCGAGAACTTCATTTTTGACAGTGATTTTGAAGATACGTATTGGTTTCCTGAATTTTAAGCGGATTTCCGTTGCGACACAAGTGTGGCGAGGCACCATCTGTAAAATGGCGTTTAAATGTTAGGTTAAATTGCAAAGAATAATGCAGCTTGCATCCTAGCATGCAATCTTGGAATAAACAAAACAAAAACACAAAAAATCCAGGTAAAATAATCAAGAAAGCTATTAATGTTATTCCTCCCAGCTCGCTCTCTCTCCCTCTCTCTCTCCCACTTTTTGTTGCATTTCCCTTTCTTCCCTCCCAAACACGGCGATCCGGAATTGTGACATGATCTTAGGCGGAATGGGGAGTTATTTGGTCTAAACTTGCATCCGATTACCGGTCCTAGACATGTTGTCCACATCCTTGGCCGTGTAACCTGAGCTATGCTGTAAGCTCCCACATTGCCCCCGGCCTGCTTTGTGAACACGCTTTGATCTCGTT
>CM054150.1:56853278-56860778 GCA_028751875.1 Rapana venosa | reverse complement strand
AGATGAAATAGATATTCTTCTTCTTCGTGGAACGCTCAGACAGCAACTATTGATGCCTGTCACATGAGCGACAATGCGTTGTGCTGCCGTTAGGCGTCTGACAAGTCAGGCCCAGTGCATCCGACTTCGGCGTGAGAGAGAATTGTTATCTTTTAAGTCTTTCTAGAAGAAAAAAATCAAGAGAATGGACAAAAAGGCAGAAAATACTCAAGAAGGAGATGCCATTACAGGAAGAAAACAAAAGAAAAAAGAGAGGGATAGAAAAGAGGGAATTATCAGTACATAGTTTTCAGAAGGTGGGGATGCTAGTTATGCTAACACTAGTACCAGGCTGCCCGTTTTTCCCACGAAGAAGAACTGGAAATGAAATCATCACCAGATCATGGCACATTTGGCCACAAAACCCTTGACAGCTTTCATCATTCCATGACCAGTGATAATAGTACTGGGAATCCTCTTCGCGGAACACTCAGACAGCAACTCCTGAGGCCCTGACAAATGCTGCCCTGCGCTGAAGGCCCTCCAGGGGTCCAAAGAGTTTGTCCTTCATCAGGATTGGGAATGAGGCGGAAACCATCCAGTATCAATGTTAGGACAGCATTCTCTGTTACTTTAGTCCCAACTACACTGGAGAATTCTAGACCCTGGTGTGTTTGGTTATGCAATGTGAACAATATTACCACGTTTGTATTCGAGAAATGGATTTAATGAAGTCTGTAGCACTTTCAGTTTGAATAGGAGCTAATCCGAGACCCGCTCTCCGTATTCCCCTCAGTGCTAGTGTGTTCTCTGCCCTTAGTTGCTTGATTGTCTCGTCTTCGCCTTTGAATACAGAAATTAATAGCATGAACTTTTGATAAATGTATACCATGCAGTTGATAATGTGTGTGTTGTGCGGGGAGGGGGTGAGGAGGGGGAGGGGAGGGTTCATCTAAAGCAGTGTGTGCAAAGGTTACTGAGATTTTGCCGAGAGAAAAAAAATCACACATTGGCTTTACAAAAATGCTTAATTTTTGCTCCGTCTAATATGGTAATGGCGAAGAGAGGTTAAATAAAAGATTCTTCGTTCCGGAAATGAGACTTGGCCATCCATGAGGCCCAGTGGGCCACGCCGGGCCGGCCAGGTCACCCGCCCTCTAGCGGCCTCTAGCAGGGGAAGGGAGGTTACCGAGACCTTAATTAGCACTGGGCCATCAAGAGCTAATCCTCTCTACTGGGAGGAGGAGGAGGAGGAGGAGGAGGAGGATAGACCGTGCATGGCACGAACTGGTACCCATCACCCCCACCCTCACCCCTCCTCACCCTCTCTCTCTCTCTCTCTCTCTCTCTCTCCCTCTCTCTCTCTCTCTGTGGTCTTTCCCGAGGACTGCAATCGTTCTATTGCCTCCCTTTGTAGAGAGGCTTTTCTCAGCGTGGCAGCGGCTCGTGCAAATTTTATCTGTGCAGAAACCCCATTTCTGTAACTGGCAGCGACGACTGCGTCCCGATTCGATTAAGGAGGGGGTTTGGTTATGATTAATGGAAGGGAATGAATCACTGAGGCTGATGACTTGCTGATTTCTGCAGACGTTGTGTTGGGGGGGGGGGGGGGGGGGGGGTAGGAGAAGAGGGGACCCCCGTGTTGGCTTGCCTTTGACATGTCCCTCGTGGGAAAGGGATTGAGGGTGCAGGAGCAAGAATAATTCATTGCTGGGGTGTAGTGTGTGTGTGTGAGTATGAGTGTGTGTGTGTGTGTGTGTGTGTGTGAGTGTGAGTGTGAGTGTGTGTATGTGTGTGTGTGAGTGTGTGTGTGTGTATGTGTGTGTGTGAGTGTGTGTGTGTGTATGTGAGTGTGTGTGTGAGTGTGTGTATGTGTGTATGTGTGTGTGTGTGTGTGTGTGTGTGTGTGTGTGTATATGCAGGCAGGCGGGCAGGGAAGTCACTAAGGCCACAATGATGGAGAAAGATTGGTCAGGGGGTGTCACGTTTTGTTCCCCCGTACCTGTTTCTCCGCCTGGCAGGCATCGTTTCCTGCCATTGTGCATTACATGTCTGCTGCTGCTGCAAGCTCTTGTTGGTTGTGGGTAAATTGTGAAGTGATCAGTCAATCAGTCAGTCAATCAGTCAGTCAGGCAGGCAGGCAGGCAGGCAGTCCGCCAACCAATCAAGGAATGATTGTGTCAATCAATCGTTATGTTTATTATAGCCTTGCCAACCACGAAGAACATAAATCGTGAGGGGAAGATGGAGAAAGGATTGAGTATCCAGCTGATTTAACTGGTCTTTACCCCAATCGTAGCACAGATGAGAAATGGGGGAGGGGGGGGGGGGGGGTTTGAAAGAGCAAGAGTGCAAACACTCAAGTGTGCACATTGATAATGCAGCGGAAGTATATGCACATTTATTTTGTACAGATCTATCTATATATAATTATCTATCTATCTATCTATCTATCTATCTATCTATCTATCTATCTATCTATCTATCTATCTCTATATCTATCTATCTATCCATTTCTCTCTTTTCTCTCTCTCTCTCTCTCTCTCTCTCTCTCTCTATATATATATATATATAGATAGATAGATAGATAGATAGATAGATAGATAGATAGATAGATGAACATTGAAAGGTTGTCGAGGTTTGGTCAAGCATCAGGTTACTCCTTTGTCCAGCATCCTTTAATTTAAGACTTTTTAAAACAAATGTTAGACTTGTTTAGTTTTTCTGCTGTCCCTGTGAGCTACTCCCTCCTTTTCCTAACACTCAGCAGAAATTGTGCAGGGCTGGTTCGTTCTCATTTCGGGGACCCATCTAATCCTGCAGGAATCCGACTGTCTGTCATGATGAACCCCCGATGATAATATTGCTGTTCTCCATGCCTTGTGCAGCATAGGCTTACCCCATGCACATCTTGATTCTGTGAAACATGTCTTGTTTGTTTTTGTTTTATTTTTGTTTTGTTGTGTCTTTTGTGTGTGTGAGTTTTGTTATTGTCGTTTTTATTTTACTCAGCTGGAGCTCCAGGAGCTGGAGAGTTTGCCTTTACAATCGTTTTGGCCCGCCATGAAGGTAGCCGCATTCCGACTTCGGGGATGGTGTCTAGATACTACGCCAGAGAGCATGCGGGTTTTCTGTTGTTTTTAAAGATGTTGTCATCGGGGACGGGATAGCTCAGTGGTCGGAGCACTTGCTTTCCCCCAGCCAAGTTAAGCAGCGTCGAACGAGGTTACCAGTTGGATGGGTGACCGTTTGCGCGCCTTGGCTTCAGTACAGTTCCCCCAGTTCACCCAGCTGTAAATGGGTACCTGTCCTCTTTAGGGTCAGGGAAGGTAAAGCAGCGAGGGAGAGGAGATGGGCGCCGCCCTCAATATGCTGGCCCTAGAGAAGTGAGGTCTCTGACGCCTCGCTCCCCTACGACCTTATAGGTTATGGGACACCTTTGCCTTTGCCTTTTACCGTTGCTTTGTCATCCGTTCCTACTGGCACGAAATGGCCCACTCTTCCGACAGGCGGAATCTGTGTTAACATCTGTGCGAGATTTGTGTGCCTTCGCCGCACATGAGGTCTCAGTTTAAGGACTTTCTGGGAAGTGGAGTCGGTACTGATGATAACTCCCAAGGAAAAAAATCCCCTGGAGCAGGTGCCTCGATGGAGATTCGATCCTTAGCCGTCATGTCATGAGCGCAACGCACTAACCACTGGGCTGTCCCACCCTCCTGCCTGCAATTTGTGTTGTTTGTGGGTTAAACTGACACAGCATAAGTATGATACAGATAAATATATATTCACATAAACCAAATCTGCTTTCCGTAGCTACGGAAAGCAGAGGACCGCGGGGAGTGGAGGAAGCTGGTTGTAGGCTACAATCTTCATGGTGCCCCCACGGTCCATGGAACTGCGGGGTAGGTGAAGGTGAAGGAAGAAAACCACATCTGGATTTTACCTTCCTAGTTTGTGTGTTTGTTGGTTACTTTGTTAAGCTGATAGACTCAGACGACTATTTTCACACACTTTAACAACTGTCTGTTTTCTAGGCATTTATGTATTCTTTCATTCTGCAGGGTCAGTCAAGTTCCAAATGTGGATGAAATCCATACACACGTGTAGTTTGCCGATGGCAATATTCACAGAGAGTTGACAGGATTCTCATTGATTTCGTTATCTAACAGAAAGCTAATGTGAGAAAGCCATTCTATCATCTATCTCTGTACTTTTTGGTTTAGGGTTTGTTTTTTTTGTTTTTTTCGTTCTTCGGCTAGAGCTCCGAGGTTCACCAATAGCGGGATTTTGTGTATACGGCCAGTTTTGCCCACCATGAAGGTAGCCGGGTTCCATCTTCGGGATTTTACTGGTAA
The DNA here is from genome assembly GCA_028751875.1 of Rapana venosa. Taxonomy (NCBI): domain Eukaryota; kingdom Metazoa; phylum Mollusca; class Gastropoda; order Neogastropoda; family Muricidae; genus Rapana; species Rapana venosa. The sequence goes on along the minus strand of CM054150.1, from coordinate 56,856,444 downwards.
TGAAGTGGTTAAAAATCTTTTTGCGTGTTTGGTCTTGAGTTTTCTAGATTTCGTAGTAGGAGCAATATTATCACAACCCTGGCATTTTTAGGTGGCTACTTATTCCGCGAGATTTAACAAGAAAATCAACAAAGAATACTGGATCTTTAACGCATGCATCATTGCCGTGTTATGTACTATAAATGTGGTGTTTTAAGCTGGAAAGAAACACAAAATACCCTTTAGGGGTGTGGGGGTAGGTATGGGAGCAGGATAGCTCAGTGGTCAGAGCACTGGCTCTCCCCTAGCTAAGGTTTTAAGCAGCGTGGAGCGTGCTTACCAAGTGGATGGGAGACCGTTCGTGTGCCTTGGCTTCAGTACAGTGCCTCAATTCACCCATGGGTACCTGCCCTCTTTAGGGTCGGGGAAGGTAAAGCAGCGAGGGAGAGGAGATGGGCGCCGCTCACAAAATGCTGGCCCCTAGAGAAGCTGAGGTCTCTGACATTTGGCTTCCCAACGACCGCGTAGGTTGTGTTTGTGTGTGTGTGTGTGTGTGTGTGTGTGTGTGTGTGTGTGTGTGTGTGTGTGTGTGTGTAAGTGTTTTGTGTGTGTGTGTGTGCGCGCGTGCGTGTGTGTGTGTGTGTGTGTGTGTGTGTGTGTGTGTGTGTTTGAGAGAGCACTACATCATGTGTACACTTACTTGTTGGTTAAGTTGACTAAGTATTCCAAATTAACGTGTGTCTTTGGGGTTTATTGCTTTTTTGTTGTTGTTATTTTTTAATTTTTGAAGACCTGGGTTTTACTGGTATGCATTGCCAGCCAGCCCCCCTCAGTAAAATGGAGAAGTGTGTCTTTGAAGTTCATGGGGTGGGGTAGAGACGTAGAGGGGTTGAAGGGGGTGAGGGCGGCCATTTCATCTTCACAGGGACTGTATTAGGCTTGCCAGCAGGGGAGGTCATTGGCAGCGACGTAAATAGTTGGCAGCCATGACACTTCTCTCTGAACTCAGGGGCCTGGCAAGGGAAAGAGGGGCAAGAGTTTTTTTGGTTTTGTTTTAATGAAGCTGAGGAGCTCTCTGTTACATGTTTAGCTACAGAGAGAGGGGAAAAGAAAGATGATAGGAAAGTTTGGATGAGTGTGAGGGTGGGGGCAAGGAAGGAGGGGGGAGGGGTGTGATGTAAAAGAGAGGGAGGAGGGGTGGGGTAGAGGTAAGAGAGAATCCAAGACTAAGGGGTCTGGGATATTGGCTGTGTGATGTTTCGTCATTTGCATCTTTCACATCTCAGAACTCTTCACATGAAATCATTTCATGTGGCCCTTGATGAATTAAGCGAGATGCAAGCTTACTCCTGAAACGGAATATGAGCAAACTGTATTGCAAAAACACATAAGGAACAAAAACACATTTAAAAAAAAACAACAGTTCCCTTGGTGCAGTCGTTAGCACCTTGGGTTGTGAACTGGAAAGTCTCAGGTTCGAATCCCATAAGAGTCATTGGGATTTTTCGGACTACGGCTGGTGACTGCTCAGAGTAAGTGTGCTGTGGATTCATTGGGAAGACTAGGACCACACAGTCAAGCTTCATACACATTAAAGATGCGATTTTGAGACTGTTGCTCAAATTACCTGACCAACACTGCAGGTGTCTGTATCTCTTGGGCCTCGTTGACGCTGGGATGTATCATGATAGGGCGCGTAGAGTGCAACTTTGTCACCTAACCTCAAAGTACATGCATCTCGGTAGCATCATCATTACATCATCCCCATCATCACTGAACATCATGCAATAAAAGAACATTGTCATTCAATGGCCCAGGTTGCTCTGGTCTCATGGTGACCTCAGTTTTGGTTTCCTAAACACTTCTGTGCCTGTGATGAGTTTGTGTCAAAACCTTCGGGGTTGGGGGTTCACGGGAGGAGTCGTTGGAAGGACGTTGTGGTGATCACCCCCCCCCCCCCCCCCCCTCCCCCTCCACCTCATCTCACTCAGTCTGAGCTATTACAGTCGGCGGTAGAGGGGTTTAGAAAGTGGTGTCCTGCATGCATATACATGTATATGTGTTAGCTGAGAACAGGCACCACTGAACACCACCAAAAGTGACCCAGCAGCAGCAATGCAGGGCCCCATCTGGCTGGTTGCCCCACGGCAGACTAACGTTGACATAGAATTGAATACGCCATGAACATTTTTGTGACACTCTTACAACGCAAGCCAGGCCAACACATAAACTGGTGGGGAAGCTGCGACAGAGAAGACAGCTAGCTAGGGCGCTGCACGTGCCAGTGCAGAGAACAACTTGACCACCTCCACTAGCCTGCCACCACCACCACCACCACCCACACCACCACCACCAGCAGCAGCCAGGAGGTGAGAAGATTTGACTGACAGAGTGGTATTGGAGGAGCAGGGTGACCAACCACCAGACCCCGCCTAGTCTGCCCAGGCCTGTGACAAAGACCACACACACACACACACTCTCTCTCTCACACATACATACAACACACACACACACACACACACACACAACCCTGAAGTCTTTCTTGCAACTACTTCCATCCACCCCTCCACCCGATCAAGTCACACACACATACACACACTCACTCACTCACTCTCTCACACACACCTTACCTACAACACACACACACGCACACAAATACTCCCCCCCCCCTCCCACACACACACGCACACAAATACTCCCCCCCCCCTCCCACACACACACACACACGCATGCACGCAGCAAGCACATCGTCTGAACTGCGGCAGAGAGAGACAGAGAGCCAGAGAGAGAGACAGAGAGAGAAACAGAGAGCCAGAGATCGAGAGATCGAGAGCCAGAGACAGGCAGACAGACAGAGAGAGAGAGAGAGAGCGAGCTAGCGGGCAAATACTTGAGGCATCGATCGGGCCTTCCTGACTAATTTACCGCCCATTGTCTACCGGCCGTGCTTTCAGAACACATCAAGAGCCAGCGGGCAGCTAGCTACTAGGCCTAGTCTGCAGTCCGCTTCAGGTTTTTTTTGTGTGGGGTCTTTTTCTTGTTCCTTCTCGTCTTCTTTTTTTTTTTTTTTCCAGTTTGACATCAGAGGAAAAGAGCTCCTCGCCTCATTTTATCTGATTGTTTCTGCCAGTAATTTTATCTTGTGTGCTTGCTTGCTTGCTGCTGCTGCTGCTGCTGCTGCGGGTTT
>CM054150.1:56843278-56850778 GCA_028751875.1 Rapana venosa | reverse complement strand
GTTTGCACACAGGGCCTCGGTTTATAGTCTTACCCGAAGGACCTGCTTTTCCGGGAGAGAGAGAGAGAGAGAGAGAGAGAGAGAGAGAGAGAGAGAGAGAGAGAGAGAGAGAGACAGTAGATAGACAGACAGACGACAGAAGACAGACAGACAATGACAAATTCTTTTATTTCGAGGATAATGGAATAAGCACTCATGTGCTTTTTTACATCCAGTCCCCGCCCGTAGGGATACATCTAATAATAACCCAATACTTATACTCTCACACAGTAGAAACAAAGGGAAATAACCCTTTTCAAAACACCCCCCCCAAAAAAAAAAAAAAAAACCAACCAAAAAAAACAAACCAACAAATACAAAAAACCCCCCCCCCCCTCACCCCACAAAAAAACACACAAAAACAAAACAAAACACAAACCCAACCAAAACAAACAAAAGAAAAGAAAAGCAAACGAACAAACAGAAGAAAAACAGAAAAAAGAGAAAAACAAACAACAAGAATAACAACAAAACCAAGAAAAATAACAGAGAGAGAGTTTTCTCTAGACCCAGGTTGTGCTGGTCACTCCATACATCTTAAAACTTACGTTATTCTTTTGCTCTTTTTGCTTTTGTTTCTTATTTTGTCGGGAAAGTATTAAATGTATAATCGTTCATATACAGAGCAGCCACAAGCTTCGGGTGTGTATTGAGCTTGGAATCAGAACATCAGTTCTTTTCGCCTGGCACCTAGTAAACATATTGTGAAATAACGAAACCGATCTCAAACGGGTTGTCTGTGGCTGTACACGTAACGTCTCAAGCGCGCAGTTTGTGGCCTCAGGTTCCACCTGACCCTTGAAGAGAGAGTGTGTCTGTTTGGATGGGTTTGAAACGGCCAGCTGGCAGCCTCCAGCCAATCACTGCTCAGTTGAAAGGTTACAGGTCATCTTGTGCATTCCAACAAAGCGTTAGGACGCACAACCACCATCATCATCACAACGACCTTTTTACTTTGTACACCTTGCAACCGTGACTACACTCCACTCTCCCCAAAAGTCCTTCGGATGAGACTATAAACCGAGGCCCCCGTGTGCGAACGCACGCAGAACATCTTGCACACACGTTAAATCCTGTTCCGCTTTTCGGAAGAGTAGGCCTATGTGTGCCGGTGGGAACAGATGACAGAATTTGCAAAACCGCAAACACACGGGGACTGGATGTAAAAATAAAGGACATAAAGTGCTTATTCCATTATCCTCGATATAAAGAATAAAATAAATAAATAAATAAACCGTTTCGTGCAGCAGTTCATCCTTTTGACACTGACAGGTTGGAACGAGCAGGTTGGAACGGTCAGTCTGAACCCCAACATTGAAAAGGACAGTCTGAACAGTTGTGTGTTTCACCCATGATTGCTGACGTCAGAAGTAACTGTGGAGTTGTGGCGATCATCATCTTGCTCTTTTGGGTGCTGATGAATAATGAACAAACAAACAAACAAACAAACAGTCAGGCCCTGTGATGTTTCTCTCACAGGTTTCACAGCACACCCGTACCTTTCCATTAACACGATAGTACACAATAGCTTGTTCAACTTAAGTCATTTATCAAACATCCATCAGTTCATGAGGTCGTGGGTTCGAATCTTCGTAGCATGTGGTGAATTAAGGATGGGGATGTTTACGAAGTCCCCAGGTCAACTTCAAGAGCAGAACTGCTAGTGCCTTAATGTGTACATATGCATGCAGAAGATCGAATATGCATGATTAAGATCCCGTCATTCATGTCAGCGTGTGGTGGGTTAGGGAATCACGAACCTGTATACCCAGAACACATCCCCGAAGTAGGGATGCGGCTGCCTTCCTTGTGGGTTAAAAACGGTCACGTGCTGAACATCTCACCATTGGTGAACCTTGGAGCTCTAGCCGAGGAACGAAAACATAATAAATACAGATCTTATAGATATACTATAAACATGTTAATATTGTCACTGAATGCTCAAGTTCCGATTGCAAAGAAACTTGAAGTCTTGTCACTGCACACAGTACAGACAGGAAGCACTACCAGTGTCTGACATGATTATCTAATAACGTATGCTACAGGCTCTTTCCAGGTATGTTCATATTACCTCATGATATTGCGCTTATGGCGTAAATAAAGCGACACAGACGCGGCAGTTTAGCGTTATGCTTTTCCATGTTTAGTCAGTTCACTGACTGAGTGCTATGTACCGAAAGCATAGCAGCAGCTGTTGGGACCATTCGAAACTGCAGAATAATTAGCAGAGTAAAAAATAATGAAATAATGGGATGAGGGAGGGGGGCAGGGGGGGGCAGGGGGCGGGAATGTGTGTAATTGTTGGGTGGGGGAGGGGGGGGGGGTCGGGTGGAAGGGTGGGGTTGGGGTGGGGGTGTGTATGTGCGTGGTGGGAGGGGGTGGATGCATGTTATATTTATGTGTGTGTGTGGGGGGGGGGGGGGGGGATGGCATGTACGCATTTCTGTGTGTGAGTGTGGTGTGTGTTCGTCCATACGTGGCGCGTGTGTGTATGTATGTGTGTGTGTGCGCGCGTGTGCCTATGCGTGCACGAGCATGCATACATTCGTGCGATGAGAGTGTGTTTCTGTTGTGTTTAACATTGGTTTTGTTATCAAGTTAACGTTGGTTTTGGGTGGCAGTGATGATGATGATGATGATGATGATGATGTGTGCCCATGGTGGTATTGTGCCCTTGCCAGTTAATGAACGCGCCCGCGTATACATATGAGCGCGTGTACATCTGCGTATGTATGCGCGTGCGTGCGAGAGCACGAGCGCGTGTGTATGCACGTGCGTGTTCTGCTGTCTAATTGGGCGGGTGGGAAAAGGCAGAGGTGCCCTGACAGCGCTGGGAATACGGCTTTGGTTATGAACGACTTGCTGTCTGTCCCCGCCCTCTCTCTCTCTGTCTCTCTCTGTCTGTCTCGCTCTCTCTCTCTCTGTCTCTCTATCACACACAAAACATAACACACACCACACCACAACGCACACACACATGCACACGCACGCACACACACACATGCACACACCACACAACACAACACAACGCACGCACGCACGCCACACACACACACACCACCACCACCATTTCCTATTTCGTACCACCACCACCAACAACAACCACCCCACACCACACAACTCCACACACCACCACCACAACAACAGCAACAACAACAACACACACACACAGAGGCACACACACACACATGCATGCACACATACACCCACCACAACCCCACCCCCACCCCCCCTCTCACACACACACACACACACACATATTTCTACGTCAACTACGTGAAGTTGCCTGGCAAACCTAGTCATAGTAATAGACGCTCCACCCCCCCTAGGGCGAGACTGTCAATTCAGCTGCCGTGCTAGTTTTTAAAAAAAAAAAAAAAAAAAAAAAAAAAAAAAGGAAGATTTTGTGGGGGGGGGGGGGGGGGGGGGGGGGGGGGGGGGGGGGGGGGGGAGGAGGGGGGGGAGAGGGGAGGGGTCGTGGCACGTGCCCTGATCCCCACCCTCTCTCCCCCCCCACCCCTTCACCTCCCACCTCCTCCCTTTCTTTTTTTTTTTGTGGACACCATTTCAGGTTCCACGGTAAGGCAGGCTCTTGTGTGGCTTGATCTCAACAGGGTTTCGGTCTCTCCTCTCACTTTGAGCCTTCATTAGTATTCCAGGAGCAGGCCTGCAAGGGAGGGGGGGGGGGGGGGGGGGGGGGAGGGGGGGGGGGTGAGGGGGGAGGGGGGGGGAAGGGAGGTGGTATCCGCGTAACATGTTATTACAGCATCCTGCTACTGACTGCCTTGCTTGCTTGCTTGCTTGCTTGCCTTAGTAGTCTCTTTCCTTTTCCCCCTAAAGGCTTCAACCTTTTTTTTTATTTTTATTTTTTATCTCCCATCCCCCCCCCCCACCCAGCCCAACCCAAGCCCTTAGAGTGGTGGAGAGAAAACGTGAATTAATTACATGCCAGAGTCGCAATTAGTGGACTGTGAATTACTTTTTTTTTAAACCGGTTTTTTTTGGGGGGGTTTGGTTTGGTTTTTTGTGTGTTTGTTTTGTTTGTTTGGGGTTTTTTGTGTGTGTGTTTGGTCTCTCCTTTCTTTCATTTCTTTTTTATGTGTGTTTTTAGTTCGTTTCTCCGTTGTCTATTGTGGTGGTATATAGATCGGTGACTGCTTGGGACTGAGTGTGTAAAGTTGAGTCAGGACGTTTCGGGTTTAGTTTTTGGATTTTTTGGTTTTGTTTTTCTTCTTTTTTTTTCTCTCTTTATACGCGCGCGCTTGCACGCACGCACGCACGCACGCACCTACAGATAGATAAATAAAGATAGACCTGTATGTGTGTGTGCATGTGTGTGTGCGTGCACGTGCGTATGTATGTGTGTATGTATGTGTGTGTATGTATGTGTGTGTTTGTATGTGTGTGTGCGTGCGTGTATGTGTCGCAGTTCATGAAATCAAGAAAAGGGCAGTTATAAACTATTTGTTAGTGTTGTAGCTCTTGACCTCATCAATGTGTGTACATGCAATGTACCATTCTTTTTTAATCAACACCTCTCTATTAAAAAAAATTGTTTAAGTTACGGAAAGGGCCTAATAGACAAGAAAGCCAGGTGTGCCAGTACTTACCTGTCACCCATGGAAAAATTATCATCATCACCATCCTATTCTTCTTCCTCCTCCTCCTCCTCCTCCTCCTCCTCCTCATCATCATCATCTTTGTCATGCCGAGGTCGGATTTGCTGGGTCTGACTGGTCAGACGCTTAACGGCAGCGCAACGCATTTTCGCGTAAGCGTTCGAAGGAGAAGAGGAAGAAAAATCATCTTTGTCATTATCAGCCAGCTTTGGATACCCCACGAAATAGCGTTAGGCAATTTCACTTCAAAAATCAATCTGAATATCCGCTGGCAAATGGGTCCTTTGAATTCTACTTTACACGGAAACCTTGCCTTCTCTGCAATCCTCTACGGTTCCCTAATAGCCTTCAGCAATAAATCGTAATTATAGCGAAAGACAATAAGGCCATATTTTGTTTTATATGGACCAGCCTCTTTGATTAATCAGGAACACGGGAATTGTCGGAGCTTTATTGCCGGAAGAAGGGATTGAAAACAATGTTCAGTGGGTTTTTCAGTAATCGTGTGAAGCATTTAAATAACAATAGTTTTGTATAGTTTGTTTTGTTGTTTTTTGTTATTGTTTTTTGGTTCCCGCCCACCATGAAGATAGCCACAATCCGACTTCGGGATGTATGCTGGGTATGTTTTCATGATTTCCACATGTCATTGAGTGGTGACAAACCTTAGCCAGGGCAAAACCACATAACTTTTTTTTATGTATGTAAGCAACATCAAGAATAATGTACATTTAATTATAGGGTCAATATTATTGGTGCTTAGCATTAAAGAAGGTATAGTTACCCCAGCAGCAATGTGTGTGTTAAAACAACATGATTCGCTACAGAGTAACATAGAACACGTAGTTATTTTCCAAACCTGTCACAGCTAAAGCATATCTTTTCCAAAATCTGTCACACCTAAAACATCTTCCAAACATTTCCAAATCTGTGATGTTTAAAATATATCTTTTTTTTTTATCACACCTAAAACATATTTTCCTCCACATCTATCACACCTAAAACATCTTTTCCAAATCTATCACACCTGAAACAGACAATTTTCTTTCCAAAACTATCATGTATAGAACATCTTCCCCCCCCCCCCCCCCCCCCCCAAATCTGTCACACCTAAACCATATCATTTTTTCCCAAATTTATCACATCTAAAACATAATTATGCTATCCTAATCTACACTCATAAAATCATCTCTTTTTACCAAATCTATCACACCTAACATATCTTTTCATCTCCAATTCTACCACACCTAAAACGTCTCCTTTTTTCCAAGTCTGTCACGCTTAAACCATATATCATATTTGTCCCCAAATCTATCACATCTTACTCTCTCTCTCTGCCGCCAGCAAAAGCAAAGGGGACAGACGTTTCATCCATTAGTGCCATTTTCCCAGAACAAAAGAGGAGCCTTTTAATCATTCAGAACCAATGAAAACTGACCTGGCAAAAAGAGGCTTCCTCGCAGCCCTAAACCAATATTTGACACTGACTTGTCAAAGAATTCTGATGACCATCTCTCTCTCTTTCTCCCTCCTTCTCTCTCCCCCCCCCCTCCTCTCCCCCCCTCTCTCTCTCTCCCTCCCTCCCTCTCTCTCTCCCTGCCCTTTAATTCAATGAAGCGATCGATAAAACATGGAAGGGGAACCGAAGAAGAAGAAGAAGAAGAAAGCAGGGAGGGTGGGGGGTTGTTTTGTTATCAGGCAACCAAGTGTGAACACTGCATCCCGTGCCACGGTCTAATTTGCATGCAATTAAAAGCCCGGGGGCCGCGGCTTCGTCTGACAACTCCCTCCCCCCTTCATTTCCTCCCCCCGGCACTTTTGTGCACTTGAGTAAGCCCACCCACTCTCCTCCTACCTCCTCCCCTCCCCCCTGCCCTGACGGTTGTCTGCCCCTGGCTGCCCAGTGCTGAGCAGGGACCGCTGACTCCTGGGTTCCTCTCATCCTCTGATGTTTGTCTGGAATCTGTTAGGACTGGGTCGAAATTGTATTATTTCGCATGATTTGGATGAGGGGGGAAAAAAGAAAACAGAAAAAGAGAGAGAAAAGTACCGGCCGCCATGGCGCAGTGGTTAGCGCCTTGGATTTCGGACTGGTAGGTCGCAGGTTCGAATCCCACAAGAGTCGTAGGGATTTTTCGGTTTCCGGCCGGCTCCTACCCAGAGTGAGTGTGCTGTGGGCTCAGTGGGAAGACTAGGACCACACTGTCGAGCTTCATCCACTTTATGGATGCGATTTTGAGAGTGTTGCTCAAACTACCTGACCAACACTGCATGTGTCTCTATCTCTCGGGCCCTGTTGACACCAGGATATATTATGATAGTAAGCGTAGAGTACAACCCTGTCAAGTAGTCTCAAAGCACTTGCACCTCCACAGAAGCATCATTATGTCATCCACATTGTCATTGATCGTCATGCAATTAAAAAAAATTGTCGCTGATTCCAGTTGCTCTGCTCTGGTTTCCTTATACATTTCTGTGCCTGTGGTGAGTTTGTGTCAAAGCCTTTGGGGTTGGAGGTTCACGGAGGGACGGTCGTTGGAGGGACGATGTGGTGGTTGCCACCTCGGGTGGGCAACTCACTCAGTCTGGCTCCGCGACTGAGCTAATACTGTCGAAAGTAGGGGGCATAGTAGGTATGTCCTGTGTATGTTAGCTCAGAACAGGCACCACTGAACACCACCAAAGTGACCCAGCAGCTGTGCAGGGCCCCTCTGCCTGGTGACCCCACAGCGGCCTGATATTGATGGGCTCCCTGTGGACTTCCGACCCTAGGGATGAGACATAGCGAATCTGGGTATGTATGGCTGTGGCAGGGAGATTGGGATGAGCGGTGTGGGAACAG
>CM054150.1:56805778-56830778 GCA_028751875.1 Rapana venosa | reverse complement strand
TTTGTTTTGGTGTGTGTGTGTTTGTGTTTGTGTGTGTGTATGTATGAATGTATGTGTGTTTTCTCACGCTGTCTACGAGCAGATAGACACAGGCACACAGATACAAATGTGTGCACCTATGCATGCTACATACACACACACACACACACACACCCGCGCGCGCGCAGACACACACACACGCGCGCGCGCGCGTGCACGCACACACACACACACACACACACGCACGCGCAGAGAGAGAGAGAGAGAGAGAGAGAGAGAGAGAGAGAGAGAGAGAGAGAGAGAGAGAGAGAGAGAAAGAGAGACAGACAGACATTCAGACAGAGACAAACAGACAGACAGACAGAAAACCAGTTTATACAAACACATACGTACAAATATTTTGTGTAACTGTGACACATGAGTGCGTGCATATGTGCTCGCTCATGCGTGCGCGCGTTTGTGTTATGGGGTGTCATTTTCCACTTCATGTTTACATCATAAACAAAACAAAACAAACGAAACCCCGCTCATATCCAATAATTGCACTTTTCCCTGCCTAAAATAGGAACAATAAATAACTGTGAACTTAACTAGCAATAATTGATCTTTGACTGCCTGAAAAGAGAAACTTTATGACACATCAACACACGCACGTTACAAGGACAATAAAACTTCGGCCAGGCAATTTTAATTACCCAAACCTGAATTATATCAAAGCACGTGTGACATTTTAAAAGAAAAAGCAAAACCTGAATTATATCAAAGCACGTGTGACATTTTAAAAGAAAAAGCAAAACCTGAATTATATGAAAGCACGTGTGACATTTTAAAAGAAAAAGCAAAACCTTAATTATATCAAAGCACGTGTGACATTTTAAAAGCAAAAGCAAAACCTTAATTATATCAAAGGACGTGTGACATTTTAAAAGAAAAAGCAAAACCTGAATTATATCAAAGCACGTGTGACATTTTAAAAGAAAAAGCAAAACCTTAATTATATCAAAGCACGTGTGACATTTTAAAAGCAAAAGCAGACCAAATAATGTGCCCGTGTGTATGCATTTTAACACACCCTGCACCCTTTTGAATTTTAGATGGATGGCTTGGAGAATAAAAAAGCAAATGTTTAATGTGTTGCTTGGTCACTGAACCATCAGGAAATGAACATTTGACTTAACTTTAATGAACCCAGCCAAGCGTGGTCAATTCTCTTCTTTTGTTTTTTCGTTCCTCGGCTAGAGCTCCGAGGTTCACCAATAATGGTTCACCGAGTTGAGTGTGCGATCAATCGTTTGTTAGCCATCATGAAGGTAGCTGTATTTCAACTTCGGGAAAGTAGGGTAGGTATGTTCGTGTTTCTGTAGCCCACCCAACGCTGACATGAATCACGGGATCTTCAACATGTCTATTATTTGATCGTCTGCATGATACAGGAAGGGAATTAAGGCACTGGCAGGTGTGCACTTGAAGTTGACCTGGGAGATCGTAAAATCCCCTGCTGTAATTCGTCATACGTCACCGAGATTCGAATCCACGACTCCGTGCACACGTAGGATCGAAGTTGAACTGTCCTGACCACCGGGCTGAAGCGTCCGTCCTTCAGCTACATGGAGCACAAAGGCAAGCTCTGGTGGTGCTGCTAGGATTGATCACCAGCTGATGGAGAGCACAAAGGCAAGCTCTGGTGGTGCTGCTAGGATTGATCACCAGCTGATGGAGAGCACAAAGGCAAGCTCTGGTGGTGCTGCTAGGATTGATCACCAGCTGATGGAGAGCACAAAGGCAAGCTCTGGTGGTGCTGCTAGGATTGATCACCAGCTGATGGAGAGCACAAAGGCAAGCTCTGGTGGTGCTGCTAGGATTGATCACCAGCTGATGGAGAGCACAAAGGCAAGCTCTGTTGGTGCTGCTAGGATTGATCACCAGCTGATGGAGAGCACAAAGGCAAGCTCTGGTGGTGCTGCTAGGATTGATCACCAGCTGATGGAGAGCACAAAGGCAAGCTCTGTTGGTGCTGCTAGGATTGATCACCAGCTGATGGAGAGCTCAAAGGCAAGCTCTGTTGGTGCTGCTAGGATTGATCACCAGCTGATGGAGAGGTGTGTGGTCATGTACAACAAAGGTCCTGAAACAAAGAGAGCCAAAACAGAATAAGAAAACAGGCAACTTTGCCCCCTCTTACAGCGCCAAAAGCACTGCTGCTATGACAGTAAAGTAGTGGAAACCACGTTAGCCATCACCTGAGAAGGGAAACCAACCGCATTTTACAGGCAATGTCACGGCTTTTTTCTGCCGTTCCTCGGCTACAGCTTTCTAGTTCACCAATGGTGAGGTTTTTGTTCTGCCATTGTCCCCCCCACCTCCTCCCGTCCCCTCCCTTACCATTTAGGTAGACACATGCCGACTTGGAGGATAGTGTCTAAACAGGACACCTCTGTGCACACTTTTTGTTATCTGTTCCCGCCAGCAAGAAATTGCAAACTCTTCCGAAAGGTGGAACGGGTTTTTAGCGTGTGCACAAGATGTTCTGCGTGCACTCGCACGCGGGGTCTCGGGCTATAGTCTCATCTGAAGGACTTTGACATTCAGTTCGATTTTCTCGTCAAACTGGGAAGAAAGGGCAAGGCTGGGAATCGAACCCTGAACCTCACGGTTTACTTGTTAGGCGTGAACGTCCCGCCACCTTCCTTTTCATTGACTAATTGAACTTGACAAAGCCCATTCCTCACTAGTCAGAATGTGCATGCTGGGCATATTCATGCCATGTTTCTATACTACTGGTCCAGGCTGGCCTCGGTGGGGCTTGTTTTTGTTTGTTTACAAAAAAATGGATGGATTGTTCACGTGTGAGCAATGTGTTCTGCAAGCGTTCGCTCACGGGACGTACCTCAGTTTATGATAGATCTCAATCAAAGGATTTTCAGGGCAGTAAAGTTGGACTGTGCCTTGACAAATGGTCTTGGAAAGGCTGTTAAACCTGGTGACATAACCATAGCATTCCTAGTTTGCTACTAGCGAAACGTTCCCTACATTATAAACGTACTCATAATTATGTTCTTCTGAATTGCCTTCTGGCTTATTTTTATTAATTTTTGTGTGTGAGTATGTGTATGTATATATGTATGTACATATATAGAGAGAGATTAGAACAAGAAATCTACAATCAGCTTATAACAGATCTATAGATACTGACCAAGGCATATTAAACCGAATTTTGATGAACAAAGAGCCAGTCTTCACGTTGGCAGTCACTTGAAGCATTGATCATCCATCATAAGACTCTCCCTGCACTGAAAGCCCACCACCCATCATTAAACACTTACTACTACTTCTGCTACAACCACCACCACTAGCCTGCCTACCCCCAGTATAGGCCTGAAGTCAGTGAAGTGCCTTAGCCTGGTTGTAGACACCAGCTGGCTCCACTCCGTCCTTTTGCATTGCACAATTCCTGTACCTGTACTCGGGGTGTACACAAACCTCCTTGTGTTTTGCCCGCCATCTGTTACCCTGCTGGATGATGATGATGATAGTGGTGGTGGTGATGGTGGTGACGATTGAAGACTTACCCTACTACTAGATCCTTCACCCCCCCCCCCCCCCCCCCCCCCCATCCCACCTCAACTATCCCCACCCAACTCTATCTCCTGTCTCCTCCTCCCCCTTCCCCCACTCTCCTGTAATCTCCTGCACGTGCCGGGCTGTAAGTGAAGCGTGTGTTAGTGTGCTGACGACTACCCGGGGAGGCCCTCTCCCCACCCTCTCCCCCACCCTCTCCCAGCTATCAGGTTTCGGGTGAGTGAAGACAGGCAGAGGTAGCGGGGTGACAGGAAGCAAATCCCCATGAGTCAGGCAGGCAGGCAGGCAGGCAGGCTGTACAGCTGACACTGTGTTGTCCTGATCTGGCCTGAAAAGTTTAAAGGAGACACCAAGATGATTCGAATCGAATATTTTTAGGGACCCGACCTCCAAAAAGTTAATAATTATAGGCGTGTGATTGGTTACATTGGTTGCACTTTGCTTTCCTTTACAACTTTTCATTTTTGAACAATTGTAAGTTTGATATAGGCATAGTTTCTTTTTCTTCCGCTGCTTTTTGCATAATCATGAATGTAATGTAGGCGTGGTTTTTTTTCCTCCAGAAGTTAGGTTTTTGCAGAATTATAACTTTGATATGGGCATTATCTTGTTGTTTTTTTGGTTTTTTTTAGCAACTTCTTTCTACACAATCACAACTATAGGTATTTATTGACATTCTAAAGTTAAACTGAAGTCCTTTTCAGAAAACAATGAAGAAGGGCAGTGTAAAGCCAAATTTCGATTGGCCACAGGTATGGCCATGCTGACACGATGCACGATGTCACAGGCGCTGATGGCTTTCCATTTCTGCACTAAGTGCCTTTAATATACTATACTACTACTACTACTACTACTACTACTACTACTACTACTACTACTACTGCTGCTGCTACTACTGCTACTACTACTACTACTTATAGTAGTAGTAATAATAATAATGATAATAATAATATATGGAATTTATATAGCGCTGGATCTTGTAAAAGAAACAAATGGAAACAATGTGGATGCCGGGGTTGGGGTTGGGGGCTGTCACTATAAATAGCATCCCCACCTTCTGGGAATGATGTGCTAGAAATTTCCTCTTTTCTATTCCTCTCTTTGTTTCTTTTTTGTTCCTTTTCTTTCTGTCACCTCCTTCTTGTCTATTTTCGGCCTGCTTGGTCCATTCCTCTGCCTTTTCCCCCAGAAAGACTTAAAAGAGAACAATTTTTTGCCACGCCAAAGTCGGGTGCGCTGGGCCTGACTTGTAGGGCGCTTAACGGCAGCGCCACGCATTTTCGCTCACATGACAGACACCACTGTCTGAGCATTGGACAAAGAAGGAAAAGGAACGTGTCTTCAGCTGGTATAAACTGTGCCTTTCTGGTACTTTTTATTGAAAAATCGGTACATAGAAGGGGTTCTGGCTTTTCTTCTTTACAAGTTCAAACTTTATTTCTAGAAAGAATTACAAAGGCAACTCACTGTCGTTGTGAACAACTTGTGACAAGTCAGGTTTAAAAAAATCTTGTATAAAGACATTCAACATCGGTGCGTTTTCATAAGTGATCTTCAATCTAAGAGGTCTGCCTTTATCAGGTTAAAAACAAAGCAACCAACAAGTAAGACCATCAAGAGCAAACAAATGTTCAGACAAATGGTTGAAAAAAGCAACAACAAACAAACAAACAAGCCAAAGTTCAGAGAGTAAACATCATGATTGGCCAAATGACGAATCATGAAGTGTATAGATGTGGAATATGATCCTTTCAGCAATGCCAAGCTTGAACCATACAGTCATCGTTACAATCAAACTGAAGCTGAAAGAAGAAAGGAGCAGAAAGAACCAAAAAAAAAGAGAAAAAAAATTAATAAGGACAGACAGAGAGAGGGAGAGCGAGTAATGAGTTTTTGATGTCGCGTTGTTCAAGCTGTTATGGGTTTTAGCTTTGTATCCCCTTTAACACACCTATACCATCTCCCCCCCCCCCCCTTCCCTCCTCTGTCCCCCTACACACACACACACACCTTTATGTCTGTAAATTGCCCAGCCACATCTGGTCTTTTTTCCCTGAGCCTTGAGTGTGAGCGGAGTGAACTAACCCTTGAATTGTCTATATTCCTTTCTAGGCCTTCTCTCCACAGGGTTCCTCTTGTTTGGGGGTGAACGTACGGATCGCATTTCACGGCTGGAAATAATGATGAATTTTTGACAAAGGCCTGATCGGATTGCCCACGAGAGCAGGGAAAAACTAAGCCACTTCCTTCAAAAAAGAAAGTAAACTCTCTTTTTGTGCCAAGAAATGGCCGGCTGGTATAGCTTTAATCATCCATAATGCTTGTCATCCATGATAACGTCAGCAGACGAAGTTTTTAGAGCGTTATGATTGGAAGAAAATAGAAATGATTTTTTGGGTTTTGGAGAGGAGAAAAAAAATCCAGTGTGTGTGTGTATTCTAGTTTTGATAACTGCATAATAAACCTTTTTTAGCTGTTCGAGCAATAAAGGTTTTTTTCTTCAAGTATAGTTTACTGTACGAGTGCGTGTGTTTACTTAAACTCCGTTATCCCTGTTTTTTTGACAGTTATTTCTTTCTTTCTTTTCTTCGTCTTTATTTCTTGATTTTAAAAATAAATTTGGTGACACATTGTAAGAAGCATGGTAAAAAGAAGTCCATATAAAGGCATTTTACAGCTGATATATACTTAAGTGGTATGGGCATGTCACAAGATCCCAAGGAATTACAAAGACAGTTTTGCAAGGCACTGTCCAGGGAGGAAGAAGAAGAGGCAGACCGAGGAAGAGCTGGGAGGATAACATCAGTGAATGGACAGGCCTAGAACTCAACAAAACCCTGAGAAAGGCAGAACAGAGAGAGGAATGGAGGGAACTGGTTGCTGAGTCTTTGAGGGTGCCCCCACGGTCGTCAGACTACGGGACAGATAGATAGATAGATATACTGTTCAAAGTTCCCCATGACCCAAAACGCTGGTGAGAAGTAAGATTAAGGATACTGATTTATTAATATTTTAAGTTTACAAACTGTCTTCAGAGTGTTTTGTCAAAAACAAAAATATTCTCAGATTTGAACAAACTTGTTTAGAAAACAGCCAACCACTGACTTGACTGCCTGGTGTCTTCCTTAACTCCTTCAGGAGTCATCGGGAGACTGCACTGACTTTTTCAGGCGTAGTCTTAGGCAGGTTGAACTAAGAATTCTACCCATCCTTTTCCAACAACAGACAGACAAACCAAGAGACAAAGAGACAAATAAACCACCAAACAGAGACCAATAGCTCTGCCCAACAAAGACTGGTCGGCAGCTATAAACATCTTCTTTGTCCTTGGGGGGAAAAAGCAGGGGTCCGCGTGTGTGTGTGCGTGCGCGCGTGTGCCGAAATGCTGGACATTAGTCACTAGTGAGACAGCCCGCGCATGAACAATCTGCCGCCTGGTCATCCATAATGTATGTGGATGTGTACACTGTCCCCTGGTCATCCATAATGTATGTTGGTGTGTACACTGCTAGATGTTGTTGTTGTGCGTTCCCCAGCTTTACACCCTAGGGGTCACCCAGAACATGCACTCTGACTCACTCATCCCACCTGGGAATCACTGTGAGATAGGAAGTACACCGGATGAGAAGTTTGCGTGTATGACTCTTTTCAAGTACCTCGCCGTATAGGCAGCCATACTCCGACTTCAGAAGATTTTTTTCTCCTTTAACACAGAAGAGTGCAAGTTGTTATGTTAAGAGCTTGTTATGGCTGAAGGCAATCTCAACACAACATTGTACAACATAACAACATTTTAGTGTAGGCCTTGGCACTTAGCTGACATCAACAACTGACACAGCTTTTGGCCTGGACCAGAAAACTGCTAGATGAATCACACCACTTTTCACATGATATAAAATACAATGGCTGGAAAGCCAGAGGTAGACCAAGGAGACGATGGAGCGACTCCGTGGCTGACACCCTGCGAGCCCATGACCTGTCACTACATCAAGCCTCCCGCCTTGCTGCAGACAGACGTCTGTGTCTCCCCGCGACGCCGAAAGGCACCAGCGGCAGATGAAAGAAAGAAAGAAGAAGAAGAATAAAATCCCTACATCGGAAACCTCCTCTGGGACTTTAACATAACATCAACTTTTATTTGACATGACAAACGAACACTTGTCCACCACTACACAGTCTACTGTGCCTGGACTGTGCAGTTAACATGTAGCTGCTTTCCACCAGGAAGGGAAGGGAGGGGGGGGGGGGGGGGGGGTCTAGCGGTTAGAGTGTTGTGCTTGTGATCTGACACTGTGGCAGTCATTTAGGGTCCAGGTTCCAGTCTCCGGTGAGGGATCGTTTAAGAGGATTTTCCCTGTAAAGCAGACCTTGCACTGACTCCACTCCTCCTGAGAGTCCCTCGGATTCTTCCTCTGTTCTTCGTCGAACGCTCAGACAGCAACTATTGTTGTTTGTCATATGAGCAAAACTGTGTCGCGCTGCCGTTAAGCGCCTGACAAGTCAGGCCCAGCGCTGCCGTAGGAAAGATTTGCTATGTTTTAATTCTTTCTGGGGAAGAAAAAGGCATGAGAATGGATCATAAAGGCAGAAAATAGAAAAGAAAGTGACAAAAAGAAAGAGAACAAGGCAGAAACAAAGAGAGGGATTGAAAAGAGGGAATTTCTAGCACAGATTTTCCAGAAAGTGGGGATGTGATTTATACTGACAGGTCCCCGGCATCCACACAGGGGAATGCTTTCTGATGAGACAATAAATGAGGTCCAGTGCGTGAACACATGCAGAACATCTAACATGCACGTTAAAATTCCATCACCCCCTCCCTTCACAGTAGAGTAGACCAGTGGGATGGATGATAGGAACATGCCCAGTATGCATCCTGCTTGGAAAAAGGATGGACTCCGCCACGCTGAATTTTGCCGACGACAAAGTGCCTGTAAAACAAAAATAAGCAAACCAAGAGGCTGGGATATTATTGCCACGTTGATCAATATAATTATCATGATGGCTTACCCAAGTAGGCACATGCTGCCATTACGATTTCTCATTTATTACTGAGAGGTGGCGTATTTGCTCTCTTCGGGCAAAGTGTACGCGTCGCTATTATGAAGAATATTTCCGTTTGTTTATTTATTTATTTATTATTTTTGACAATCTTTAGGTTTGGTTGTTGTTGTGTTTTGCTGGTGGTGGCTGTGGTCGTTGTTGCTGTTGTTGTTGGTGGTGGTATTTTTGTTGTTGTTTGTTTTGTTTTTAGAGGCTGGGACATCATTATCACGTTGCTAATTATCATTGTCTGAAAATGATAAATAACTGATCGCTTGTTCAAAGCCCGAACATCTCCTAAAGAAGTTAACTGAGAAGTCAAGTCCCTTTCCAAAGGAGAGGAAAAGAACAAGTATGCGGCTGACGGGAAAAAAAATGTTTTAAATCCCTTGAAGTGCATGTAGTCACGTGACGTGCTGATATCACCACGTGGTGTACTGTAGGCTGTAGATCATACAACGATACGCATGGCTGGTCAGACACTGTGCACAATTCACAATTGGCAGACAAATCGCAGTTGTCATCCATGGGAGATCACTTCTCTTTGAAGATGGCCATTACACTGGAGTGCTTTCCCCTGGAACGGTTTTTTATTGTCTGGGACATAGCGTGTCTGCGCTTTTAATGTCTTCTTTTAGTGGCAAAAATAAAATGATGACAATGCCATGAGAGAGCTGTTATGACCGGTGCAACGTGTTTGATGTGCTTATAATTATAAATATATAAAATAGTTTTCTTAACAGACCGAATGCTGACATAAACTACGGGATCAGTGTGTTTGTGTGTGTGTGTGTGTGTGTGTGTGTGTGTAAAGATGACAACAGCTACTCTGCAGAAAGCAGAAAAAAGAAAAAGAAAAGAAAAAACAAGTGAGCTCCAGAAGAGATAGAAATCCTTTAAAGCAAAGTCCACTGGGTCCCAAGGAAATAAATGTTTGTGGGGAAAAAGAACCCACATGACAGAGGAAGAGGAAGCCAGTGTGGGGAATGATGGGGAAGGGGGGGGGGGGGGTGGTAGAGGTGGGAAGAGGATAGTGAAAAGCCTAGAGAGCAGATCTATTATCTGTTATATAGAACAAATTGTATTTACATCCTCTATTCTATTCTTTGTCTGCACCAAGAGAAGGACCTAGAGAGCTGTCTCTGTCTGAGAGTGCTCACTTCAGACTCAAGAGTACGTGTGGCTATTAGTATTATGAAGAATAAATAATGCCTTTGTAGGCTTTCTTTTATCATTATTGTCTTTTGGCAGCCTACTGATTTAGTTTGGTTTTGTTTTCGTTTTGGTGGTGGTTGTTGTCGTCGATGTTGTTGTTGTTGTTGGTGGTGGTGGTGGTGGTGGTGGTAGTGGTTTCTCATAGGCTGGGTGGGGGTGGGTGGTTATCAGGTAATGGCATTGCGTTTGGTTTCTTGTAGAAAAACAAACAAAACAACAGATCGTTAACATTTGTGGTGGTTGTTGTTATTGGTGGTGGTGGTTGTGGTGTTTATTCAGAGGCTGGGTGGGGGTGGGATGGCTATTAGGGAGTGGTGTTGTGCTTGCTTTCTCGTGCAGAACAAAGATTGTTAGCGTTTGTCGTAGGTTCCATAGCGAGTGGGTGTAACTACACACGGGACACTGGGTTATCTCTCTGAAAGCAGAAAATAATAGCTTTCTGTCGTGCATTGTCCCTACCGGCTATGACAGAAACTAAATTCTTCTTCTTCGAACTCTTAGACAGCAAATACTGCTGTGTGTCATATGGACGAAAATACGTTGACTGCCGTTAAGCGCCTGACAAGTCAGGCCCAGCGCATCGACTTCAGCGTGTGAGGGAATTGTTAGGCGGGAGAATGGACCAAGGAGGCAGAAACTAGACAAGAAGGAGGTGAGAGGTGACAGGAAGAGACGCAGCAATGCAGAAACAACGAGAGGGGTAGACAAGAGGAGATTCGTATCACAGAATTTCCACAAGGTGCGGATGCTGTTTACACCAACAGGTCCACAGTGGATGGAGACAGAACCGAAATGAAAGAGGCTGTGTGTGCATTTCTGATGTAATGTTCCTGATTGATTTTACAGATCTATCACAGGTTCAACATCCAGCAACTGATGCTTTGGGGACTAAGACGATGGGTTTGTATGATCTTCCAGGTCAACTGTTTATGCAGACTTGCCAATGCCTTGCATCCCTTGGTCCATAGTCTACATGTATACATAGTGCGTGTAGGAAACCGATCTATGTGTGTCACATACACAACGAAAAATGTCACTGTTCTGGAATGCAGACAAAAAAAGTTATTCACCATGCGCCTGAGGTTTTGCGAGTACATCAAATTATCAGATGTCATTTTGAAAAACAACAACAATTTAAGTGTGGTGTAGTGCGCATTGGATATTTCGCACATTGTGACATTTTCTAAAGAGTGAATGAAAATTAAACTTTACTAAATGAAAAATTAAACTTTTGAATTCGAAGAGTGCACACACACATACACACACACACACACACTCTCTCTCTCTCACTCTCTCTCTCACTCACTCTCTCTCTCCCTGTTGTTTGATTCAATCCCACCCCTACCCGCACCCCTTCCACTCCACTCCACCAAGCAAGAGAGGATCATGGCCTCCCCCAGATACCGTTCACAGCTGTCGCTCTTCTTATCCATCACAACCTCCACCACCACCCTTCCACCAGCACCCCTCCCCCTCCTCCCTCACACCACCACCACCACCACCCCTTCCACCCTACCACCACCACCCCTCCACCCTCACACCACCCCCACACCACCACCAGCACCACCAGCACCAGCAGTACTTAGCAGCATTGCCAAGGGCCATCTGCCTAGGCTGTGGCTGTAGACATACACACCACCCTCTGTCAGATGGCAGGTGTCCCCCAAGGGACCCCCCTGTCCCCTCCCCCTTTTTATGCCCCCTCTATCCCTTCCCCCTTACTCACAAACACCCCTCCCCCTCCACACACACACACACACACACACACACACACCACCACCCTTTCTCCTCCCTGAGTGTTAAGAGGTGTTTTTTTTTAAAACATGAAGTATACAGTGTGGATTTATGACCATGAGACAATAGTTTTCACATATGTACATGGATGTAACCATGACAATTATGCCTACTATTGTAAACTATCGCATTTTACTAGTTACACAAGCTCGTTACTTGTGTAAAGGTGTGTGCGTGCGTGCGTGCGTGCGTGCGTGTGTGTGTGTGTGTGTGTGTGTGTGTGTGGAGAGGGGGGGTTGCATTTGTCGAGGATGATGATCATGATGAAGACCGTTGACGATAACAACGATGATGACCAGATATATGAACAAGGGGCACATCAAGAGTCAGGTTCTGTGTGAAGAGAGTAGTTTCCAATATGTATGTAAAGATACAGTCGTAGCAGAGAAAGTAAGCACGTGCTAAATGTTTCTCATGTTGACACTTTTAGTTCATATACAAGTCAGTGCAACGTTCGTTTCTGTACCTTACAATTTTTTTTCTTATGCCATCCTGGAGGCAAGCTAGTCACCCAGACAATAGATTGTGTGGTGCAGTTTTTGATACGGTCCTCATGTTGGTTTATTTTTTGCTTTTTGTTTTTTAAAAATTTGTTTTGTTTTTGGTTGTTTTTTTGGGGGGTGGAGGATGCATATAGGGGGAAAAGAGCATCGTACATATATAGATATCTATGTATGGACAGCGAGAATGGATTTTTTCATCTACCTTTTGCCAGGAACAACACTCTTCGTGCCTTCCATTCTTCTACATGTGCTGAATGAGTGTAGCACAGAGAACATTCATATTACTATCGCTTAAATCCCAACAAGCAGCACCTACTACGACTACCACTACCCATGGTCTGGAGGGAGGGGGGTGTTGGGTGCGGGAAGCCTGATTTGACGGGAATCAAATCACACTCTCAACAATTCAAAAATATCGAATCTTTACTAGTTTTGTAAACCACAGCAACTTGTTGAGGAACCAGAGACTAAGAATAGTGGTGACCTCAACCCTGTCACTTTGGGGGAGGAGGGGGTGGGGGGGGGGGGAGGGGGGGGGGCTGATACAAACGCCACGTGCCTAAACTGGGAAGGAAGGTGGAGGTAAGGGAGTAGAGGTAGAAGACACGGAATAGGAGTGAGGGGGGGAGGGCAGGGGGGGTGGTGGTGGGGGGGGGGGGGGGGGGGGGGGGGGGGGGAACGTGTGGAAGGCGCGTGCCGGCAGCTTGAGACAGTGAAAGCTGAAGTAGCAATGTCCATGTGTCAATTGCCTTTCTCTCTACATTTTAAGTTTTTAAGGTTTTTTTTTATATAAAAGATTTAAAGTCCCGCCAGGCCATCCTCGTGTGAGCTCCCTCACAATAGCCCCCTATAAGATACTAGGCCTAGGCCTAGCCTAGTGGGGAAGTGAAGTGGCGCGGGTTTGTGGCGGCTTTTGAAATTTGGGGAAGGAAGGAAGGAAGGAAGGGTGGGTGCACTGTGACCCATCACCTGCAGGTGTCGCTGCGATATAGTTACGACAGTTGAATGCTCACAACAGCTCTAGTTGTAGTCTCTGACCTACTTTTTTATTTTTATTTTTTACTCTCTCTCTCTCTCTCTCTCTCTCTCTGGATTTGGCGGGCTCCCAGAGTCGTTATCGTTTGTCCTCTCAGGTAGGGAAAAGCGCGCGCCCCCACTCGTTCAAAATATTATCGTGTGTGTATGTTGTTAATAGTGTGATGGCACATTCAACCAGCGCATATAGACTATGCATGTGTGCACACACATGCAGGCAATTAGTCACACACACACGGATAGGTGCCATCAAGCAACTAAGCAAGCGAGCAAGCAGGCGAACACATACGCACGCGCATGCACCCTTCTTGACAATATCAGTATTGTGAGATATGAAGTGTGGCATGAAGTGTGCGTGTGCATGACTGAGTATTGTGCTGTAGATGCGAAACACAAGGGGCCTTTCAGTTTGACAAAGTGCTGCCTTGGGGTAGTTAACATGCACCTGTACCGGGTCCTTTCAGATGGAGGGGTGAGGGTGGGGTGGGATGTAAAGAAATGCTTGTGTCTTTTCAAAGCCAGAGTGCAATGAGGAAGGAGACACGAGTGCACACAAACACGTCTTTGCTTGCACGCACGTGCGCGCGTGCACATCAACACACATATCCTGTGTCTCTCTCTCTCTCATTCTGTCTCTTTGTATGATCTATCTATCTATCTATCTATCTATCTATCTATCTATCTATCTATCTATCTATCCATCCATCTGTCTATCTATCCATCTATGTACCTATCTATCTACCTACGTATCTATCTACCTATCTATCTACCTATCTATCCATGTCTATCTATCTATCTATTTATCTACCTACCTGTCTGTCTGCCTACCTACCTGCCTGTCTGTCTACCTATCTATCTATCTATCTGTCTGTCTGTCTGTCTGTCTGTCTGTCTATCTATCAATCTATTTATCTATCTGTCTATGTGTGTGTGTATTGTGTGCGTATTTGCGTGCGTGGGTGCGTGCGTGCGTGTTGTGTGTGTGGTGTGTGTGTGTGTGTGTGTGTGTGTGCGCGCGCGCGTGCGTGAGAGAGAGAATTCGGGTCTTGACTCTCCAGCATTTCATAACGTTGCCATTGGAGATTCGGCAGAATGCCTGAAGAATGTGCAGCAGAATGTTCCAGATGTCGTTTGTTGCAGAGCTGCACCTTTGAGTCACTGCACTTAGGCCAAGGTGAAAATTCGGTTGTCGCCCGTTTTTAGTTGCAGTCTTTGACGAATCTGTTATTGGTATTGTCCTGTATTTTACAGTACTGCAGTGTATTGTGTTGTGATATGTTGTGTTGCATAGCACTGTATCATATTGTTGTGTGTGTTATTCTATTGTATACTAATAACAACCTCGGTATATTTCTCTGTGCGCAATAAACACTTAAAACAATAACAGTTTCCGTCTCTACATGGGGAAAAAAAAGAGGGAAGGGAGACAAATTGCAAGGGTTATCTTTTCTTTCTCATAATCCCATCGATTTGAATCTTGTTCAGACATCGTTTGTAGGAGTAAACTTCAAAGCAAATCCTGTGCCCTCCAAGACTCTAGAATCATCATTTCTCGACAGAAGTAGTTCGAGGATAATGAAATAAGTTCTCGTGGGCTTTACACCATCCAGTCCCTGCGTACATGCGGTTTCGCAACTTATCATCTGCTCCTACCGGTTTATAGTCTCATCCGAAGGACTTTGGGAGGGAGTAGAGTCTGCACTGATGTTAACTCCAGGGGGAAGACTCCCCTTGAACGAGAATCGAACCCGGGTCAGCAGATCTAACTACCAGACTAGACTGTCTCTCCGCCCCCCACCCCACCCCCCGCGTGTGCGTGCGTAGTGCGCGCGCATGGATTTGAAATCTGTTGCTCATTATGTTTAAGGAGAGTTGCATGCCTGTAAATGATTGAGTGCAAGCGCTTCGATTTGTTTGTTTTTTACAAGATTCAGCGCTATATAAATTCCATATATTATTATTATTATATGAGAACTGAGTAATAAATAAGAACTGTGTGACGTTAGATACATGTATACATATCAAGCCCTTTGATTTGTTTTGTTGCAAGATATAGCGCTATATAAATTCCATGTATTATTATTATATCATTATTATTATCATACATAACAGCGTATCACTGCTTCGTCAGAAAATCGATACGCCACCACCATGAAAATAAACATTCTAGTTTTACATCAAGCAGGAACTTCGAACAGTATTACTTAACAGTGAATAATCTTGTCACCCCTCCCCCTCTCCCGGGCCCCACACACACATTCACCTTCCCCCGCTCATCCCCCCCCCCCCCCCCCCCCCCCCACCTCCCTTCCCTGGACTGGAAGGTGCCTGCCACGTGCCCAAGGGGCAGGTGTAAGGAATTGGGGAGGGGGTGGAGGGGGGGGGGGGGAGTTGGGTAGAAAGGAAAGGGGTAGAGGGGAGAATGGGGAGGGAGGGGAGGGGGGTGTGGTGACACACGTGGAGGAAGACGCGTGCTGAGGGAGGCGCGAATGAGTTAAACTGGGGTAGCGATACACTCTGTCTGTCTGACTGTCTGTCTGTCTGTTTGCCTGTCTGTTTACCTGTCTGTCTGTCTGTTTGCCTGTCTGTCTGTTTGCCTGTCTGTCTGTTTGTTTGCCTGTCTGTCTGTCTGTTTGCCTGTCTGTCTGTTTGTTTGCCTGTCTGTCTGTTTGCCTGTCTGTCTGTTTGCCTGTCTGTCTGCCTGTCTGTCTGTTTGCCTGTCTGTCTGTCTGTTTGCCTGTCTGTCTGTCTGTCTGTCTCAAACACAGCACAACATACAGGCACACACACACACATTTCTGATTAAGTCTTATTTTATTGTTATGGGTTGTCGAAATAATGGTGTGGTTAAATATTGTTGATAAGTTGTTTTTGTTTGGTTGGTGGTTTTTTTATTTTGGGGTTTTTGTTCCTAGATAGATGGCTTGATGAAAACAAAATCAAATGCATTGCTTACTCAATATACCATCTGGAAATAAAAGTTGACTTTTGCGCGCGCGCGCGCACACACACACACACACACAGAGTATACACACACATACACACAGAGTACACACACACAGAGTACACACAGAGTACACACACACACACATACACACACACACACACACACACACACACACACACGCGCGCGCACACGCACGCACAGAGAGAGAGAGAGAGAGAGAGAGAGAGAGAGAGAGAGAGAGAGAGAGAGAGAGAGAGAGAGAGATGAGAGAGAGCACAAATTGATATTGGTAGAAAGAAAAAAAGTTTTTTATAAAAAAAACCCACGCCCATCCAGTCTTATTTTCTGTAACCGTTTTAAAAGCCCGCCAGTTGTAACCTTAGCCAGCGGGTGGCGCGTCGTTGGTGAGGTTTGAATGGAGAGTACTGTCTGACCTGCAGCTGCCCTCACTGTACTCTGCACTCACTGCCGCACCAGCTGAGCACTCCGGGTGTATGGCAGAGTTACAGCGTCTAAAGGACAGTATTCACATCTGTGGTAGACTTGTGATAACTGAAAATTCATTCTCCCCGAGGGGATGCCGGGGGGCCTATCAGTATAAATAGCATCCCCACATTCTGGAAATTCTGTGCTAGAAATTTCCTCTTTTCTATTGCTCTCTTTGTTTCTGCCTTGTTCGTTTTCTTCCTGTCACCTCTCCATCTTGTCTATTTTCTGCCTTCTTGGTCCATTCTCCTGCCTTTTTTCCAGAAAGAACTTAAAAGGTAACTATTCTCTCTTGTGCCGAAGTCGGATGCGCTGGGCCTGACTTGTCAGGTGCTTAACGGCAGCGTGACGCATTTTCGCTCATATAACAGACAACAATAGTTGCTGTCTGAGCGTTCGACGAAGAACTGAAAATTCATATTTTCTCCTCTCTTGTAGAGTTACAATGTCTAAAGGACAGTATTGGCATCTGTGGTAGACTTATAATGGCTTGTTGAAAACAAAAGCGCTTTGATTTGTCTGTGCAAGATAAAGCGCTATATAAATTCCATTTATTATTATTGTTATTATTATAATGACTAAAAAAAAAGTTTTCTCCTCTAGGTAGATTTACAATGCCTAAAGGACAATATTCACATTACGTAGAATTACAATAACTAAAGATTAATATTCTCCTCTGTGGTAGAGATTGACAATGTCTAAAGGACAATATTCACATTTGTGGTAGACTTACAATTACCTAAAGATTGATATTCTCTTGTATGGTAGATTTACAATGTCTACACAATGACCTAAATATTTATATTCTCGTCTGTGGTAGTTTACAATGTCTAAAGAACAGCATTCACATCTGTGGCAGAATTATACAAACTAGAAATGTATATTCTTCTCTGAGGTTGGTTTACAATGTCTAAGAACAACATTCGCTTTTTAGCGTGAAAAATATTCTGCTTCCAATTGCTAAAATTCCGCCATCTCTGTTATGATACCGATACATTTTCAGTGCCTAGAATTTTACATTCTATTTTATGCTAGGTTTCTTCCCCTTCATCTGTCCTATATTATCTGGTCGACGGTTGGGGCACCACTGAAGATTTTGCAAACAGCTTCCTCCACTCCTTGCGGTTCTCAGCTTTCCGCAGTATGTCATTCCTCTCAAAGCCAGTCCACTCTCTGATGTCTTTCCCTTAGGTTTGAAGTGTCTAGAACTCCACATTCTTTATCAGGAAAGGTGCACCATGTCTAGGATGTTATTTTCTCATTAATGATGCATTCATAGCGGCTGAGGGTCTGTTTATCGTTTATGATGGGTGTACTGTGTCTGTCTGCGTTGATATTTTCATCTTGTAAAAATCAAAAGACTAATGCTTATTATGTAGCAGAGGATATGTATTGAAACTACTAACTTTTCCTCATTAATTTGGTGATACAGCTAGTTCACAGTGAAAAAAATATTGACATTTTTAGCGCACATGCGGGCGCGTGCGCTTGCGCGTGCCCACACACACGCCCGCCCGCATACACAGAGACAGACAGAGAGACAGAAACAGACACAGTGTGACAGACAGACAGAGAGTCAAAAAAGTAATTTTTCGCCTTTTGTTTTCTTTCCCTCATGTGAATGAAATTTTCATGTCGCCTCACATACTAATGCAGAATGTGTAACAATCTGTAATAGGTACTTTTACGTACCATGCCCTCTGCTACCCCTCCCCCCCTCCCTTGTTTCCCTTCTCTCTCAGCTAATAATATTGTATTTATATTTAACCACGCCCGGCCTGTTTAACCGTCCACCCAACCACTTTGCACACACAAATGCGCATGCATATTCAAACATAGACACACAGCACACACACACACACACACACTCTCTCTCTCTCTCTCTCTCTCTCTCTCTCTCTCTCCCACTCTCTCTCTCTCTCACTGTCTTTCTCGCTGTCTCACACACACATATACATACACAAACACTCTCACTCACACAATCATACACACACACACATACACACAGTCTCTGTAACACACACACTCTCTCTCTCTCTCTCTCTCTCTCTCTCTCTCTCTCTCTCTCTCTCTCCCACTCTCTCTCTCTCTCACTGTCTTTCTCGCTGTCTCACACACACATATACATACACAAACACTCTCACTCACACAATCATACACACACACACATACACACAGTCTCTGTAACACACACTCTCTCTCTCTCTCTCTCTCTCTCTCTCTCTCTCTCTCTCTCTCACACACACACACACACTCATACACACACACTCTCTCTCTTTCTCTCTCTCACTCACACACTCATACACACACTCTCTCTCCCACTCTCTCTCTCCCCACTGTCTCTCTCGCTGTCTCACACACACATATACATACACAAACACTCTCACTCACACAATCATACACACACAGTCTCTCTCTCTCACACACGCACTCATACACACACACTCTCTCTTTCTCTCTCTCACTCACACACTCATACACACACTCTCTCTCCCACTCTCTCTCTCCCCACTGTCTCTCTCGCTGTCTCACACACACATATACATACACAAACACTCTCACTCACACAATCATACACACACAGTCTCTCTCTCTCACACACGCACTCATACACACACACTCTCTCTCTTTCTCTCTCTCACTCACACACTCATACACACACACTGTCTCTCTCTCCCACTCTCTCTCTCTCTCTCACTGTCTCTCTCGCTGTCTCACACACACATAAACATACACAAACACTCTCACACATACATACACACAGAGTCTCTCTGTGACACAGTCTCTCTCTCTCTCTCTCTCTCTCTCTCTCTCTCTCTCTCTCGCTCTCTCTCCCTCTATCTCACACACACACACACACACACACACACACACACACACACACACACACACACACACACACACACGCTGGACCATGGTGAGAGATCGTGATGATGATGGTGGGATGGTGAAGGTTGCGTGTGTGTGAATGTCTGTTTCAAGTTGTGTGCTGAGGTGGGGGAAATCAAAGAAAGCCTTTATTTCCAAGAATACCTCTCTGCCTGCCTTAGGCAATGCACCTGTCCTTTTTCAGAGACAGACAGACAGGCAGACAGACAGATTTTTAAAGTTATTTTATTCTTGATTTCGAGGATAATGAAATAAGCACTTATGTGTGCTTTTTTTTTACGTCTAGTCCCCGTGTGTAAGCAGGTTTGTAAATGTCATCCGTGGGCACTGGCACACAACAGTCTACTCTTCCAAAAAGTGGAACAGGTTTTAACGCGTGCGCAAGATGTTCGGCGTACATTCACACTCGAGACTTCGGTTGGGTGGGAAGGGGGAGGGGAAGAGAGAGAGACAGACAGATAGACAGAGAGAGAGAGAGAGAGAGAGAGAGAGAGAGAGAGAGAGAGAGAGAGAGAGAGAGAGAGAGAGAGAGAGAGAGAGAGAGGTGCGCTTATTGAAGGGAGAGTAGGATTGAGAAGGAATCTCTTTCCCCAGTTTTTTCCTTCTCCTGTAGCCATTCCCAAATCTGTCCTGTATTTCCTGTATTGTGACTGGTTGGTGGCACTCCACATATCGTTCAGAAAGGCTCTGGTTTGTTAGGATGGCATCAACACAAATGTTAACTTTGCCATCATTTTGTGACCATTTCACCTAATGTTTTTGATCCTTGAACCCAATATTGCAGTCTTTAAACCCAATGTGGTGATCCTTGAAACCCGACTTTGTGATCCTTGAACCCAATATTGTGATCCTCAAACCCAAACATTTGACCCTGAAACCCAGTATTGTTGTTGATATAAAGGGACAGCTAGTGCTCCTCAATATGAAGTGTTTTGTATGTAATTAAACAGACCCATAGTCTTGTGAGCAAGATCTGTTGATGATGACAAGTTTCCCGTCCTGCTCTGTCGTGACAGTCTGCTCCACCTTGCTGTAAGTAATGCTCTCTCCATAGCCGTGTGTCACTGCATTTTTTAAACCATAATTTTCATCGAACGCTGAGACAGCAACTATTGTTTGTCGTATGAACGAAAGAAAATGCGTAGCGCTGCCGTTAAGCGCCTGACAAGTCAAGCCCAGCACATCGGACTTTCGCCCGGGAGAGAATGATCTTTTTAAGTCTTTCTGGTGCAAAAGGCAGGGAGAACTGACGAAGAAGGCAGAAAATAAACAAGGAGGTGGTGACAGGAAGAAAAGGAACAAGGCAGAAACAACGAGAGGGATAGAAAAGAGGGAATTCCTAGCTCAGAATATTCAGAAGTTGGGGATGCTATATATAATGACAGGCCCCCATTCCCACGGAAGATTTATCAAATCGTATTTTGGGTTGGTTTTTCTGAGTTCTTTGCATCATCTGCACCTTTGTGTTTTTCTTTGTGAGGTAAATTATCTGGTACTTCGTGGAGGGCTTTTACTCAAGAGTCTTTCATTTCATGTAAAGTTGCGTTTGTTAGAAAGCAAACCAGAGACAGGAGAAGGTGGAGGGACTCTGTTGAGGCCCTATGCTCCGCTAGGAGCTATAAGGACTAAGAGAGAGAAAGCAAACACATTTTTCTTATGAAAGTGCCATTCATGCAAATGCGTATATCATGTATGCAATTCATGTC
This sequence comes from Rapana venosa, assembly GCA_028751875.1. NCBI lineage: Eukaryota > Metazoa > Mollusca > Gastropoda > Neogastropoda > Muricidae > Rapana > Rapana venosa. The sequence continues at coordinate 56,809,602 of CM054150.1, read as the reverse complement.
TTGTCTGTCTTTTACAGATGACAGACACACTGGACAACAGATCACCCCCATGGGGATTTCTTCAGAAATGAGTCTCCCTGCGACCTATTCTTGGTGAGTTTTTTTCAGATCGAAGTGCTCAATAGATGACAGTGGTATGAACGTGAGTGGTTAGGACCGTTTGGCTTCAATCCCATGATCGATGAAGTCGTGGGTTTGAATCTCGGCGGCGTCTGGTGAATTAAGGGTGGAGATATTTATGAACTCCCAGGTCAACCAAATGCAGACCTGCCAGTGCCTTAATTCCCTTCGTGTAAAAAACAGAAGAAAAATTCCCTGCATGTATGTATGTATGTATATATATATATATATATATATACATACATGCAGATGGTCAAACATGTATATTTTAAAGATACCGTAATTCATGTGAGCCTTCAGTGGATTACGGAAACACGAACATATCCAGTTTACATCCCCGAAGTCGGAGTTTGGCTACCTTCATGGCGGGGCAAAAACTGTCGTACATGATGCAAACTGTCACCATTGGGGAACCGGGGAACTCTAGCCGAGGAACGAAACAAACAAACAACAACAACAACAACAACAACAACAACAAAAGAACATGAGCTGATTGAGGTGATTGTGGTCAATCTTAAGCAAGCATCTGTATGCTAGCATGCCGGAGGGAAGAGAGAGAAAGGTGTGTGAGTTTGGAGGGAGGGTGGCGGGGAGGAGGAAGATGGGTAGTAGAAAGGGCTGAAGCAGCTGAACTGACGATACCACAGTATGCAAACTGAAAAGCGTTGACTGAGGAAGCTGTCCATTAGTTTGAGCACACAAGGACTCTTTTCACGCTGGAAAGTGTACATCAGGTGCAAGAGGACGTCATTGAAAGGAGATGAAGGTGTGTTCCGTCATGCATGAAAGAGTCTATCTATCTATCTGTCCCGTAGTCTGACGACCGTGGGGGCACCCTCAAAGACTCCGGTGAAAGAGTAGGGGGACAAAAATAGGGAGGCAGAAGAGAGATGGGAAGTGGGGAGGTGGGGGCAAGGGTTCCAGTGGATGGGTTTGGGTTACACTCCGGCGTAAGCCTGTAGGACAATGTTGGCCAAGTATCTTCTATAGAGTGCCAGTCAGGAGAAAAAATGCTGGTTGTAACAGATTTTTGAAAGTATGAAAAATGCACTGTGTACTTGGTTTTGGGGTTGAGGCCATAGATTAACACCGGGTAGTGATGATAAAGAGGAAAATGATCATCAAATGAAGATTGCTTGTGTCCCTACAGTATTGACCCCGCGCATGTATATTGTGGTTGAGACAACTGGAAGATGATAAAGGACTGAGGGTCACAGCGTTTGCTGAATTAAAAAAAATTCAAACCTACCAAATTTGTTGTATTGTCCTGAGTTTTAAGTCAAGGGCTAGTCTTTTACAAAAGGTGGTTTTTATTTCGGTGGATTCCTTAGTATGTGCAGTACGAATGCAAGAATGATCTCTAAAAATAGAAGTTAAAGTGGCAGAATCTAACCGTAGAGTGTAACCTGTATTGAGGCGATGCTATGGGGTCAGGATAGCTCAGTGGTCAGAGCACTAGTCATGTCAGTCAAGTCAAGTCAAAAACACTTTAATCATCCCATGAAGGACAATTACAATACTGACAGGCACATTGATACGTATAATTATCTCGAAAGACACAAGGTTAAGCAGCATCGAGCGTGGTTACCAACTGGATGGAAGACCGTTTGCGCGCCTTGGCTTCAGTACAATCCCCCAGTTCACCCAGCTGTAAATGGGTTCCTGCCCTCTTTAGGGTCAGGGAAGGTTAGGCAGCCAGGGAGAGGAGATGGGTGCCGCCCTCAATATGCTGGCCCTTGGAGAAGCGGAGGTCTCTGATGCCTCGTTCCCCTACGACCACGTAGATTATGGGAACACCTTTACCTTTACCTTTTTATAGATATTGATAATTATGCCATGTTTGCCATCGTGTTCGACGATGACCTCCAAAACAGCAGAGGAAGCAGCTGCTGTTTCGGGCATTGGGCAGAAATTTGATTATAGGGAGATGCCTTGCCCACAGTACTTCCTCACTCTCTCGGCCAAGTGGGCATAAGGACAGTCAGAGTTGGAGATGTTCTCCAAAGGCCAACCAGCCCCCAGGGCTGCAGCACATATGGACAGTGCAAGTCAAGCCTTTTTAGTTTTTTTAGAGAGAGAAAGCAGTGTGGTGTGTTAAGTCAGGTGGCGATGGAGTTTCGTTCAATTCAAAGTACTTTCATCAATCAACACACATGAAAGGCAATTACACACACACAGCACATGCACGATAAAAAGATATAGAAACACGAAGAAACAAAAATTGATAAATTACAGTATTTCACTGAATGGCAAACAGCCTGCACGCCTCTTCACCGACCACACACCAAACTATGCGGTGACACATGCAGCTCATCTCTGCACTGTCATCAACACGTCGAAAAAAATCGACCACGCACAAACACAAACTCTGTACTACACCACACACACACACACACACACACACACACACACACACACACACACACACACACACACACACACACACACACAACACCACACACACACACACACAACACACACACACACACACACACACACACACACACACACAACACACACACACACACACACACACACACACACACACACACACACACACACACACACACACACACACACAACACACAACACACACACACACACACACACACAACAACACACACACACACACACACACCATCATTATAATCATACCCCCCTTATCATCTCTAATGTCTGTACTTTTCAGACATACAACTCTGGCATCATGCAAAAACCACAGGACTGCAGGTCAAGGTTCCAGAGAACATCCCCAAATAATACCATGGTCATGGCCACTGCACTGGTCAGAAATTAACCCGCCAAGAAATTACTGCCCTTGAGAAAGACAGCAACTACAATGATAATGATGATGGTAAACAATGATAATGATGATGATAATGGTGATGATGATGGTGATGATGATGGTGACGATCGCAATGATAATGATAACGATGATGATGCTGATAATCATGATTATGATAGTGATACACACTCTCTCTCTCTCTCTCTCTCTCTCTCTCTCTCTCTCTCTCTCTCTCTCTCTCTCGCTCTCTCTCGCTCGTCTCTCAAGCCACAACATAAAATAAAAACCCCAAAGCCCGCTACCCTCACACACCCAAACTACAAACTACAAGGCCTAGACCTAACCTAACCCAGACCTTCTAATGAGAGAAGCAGGTGGACGTACCCTACACACAAAGCAATCCTCCTCCCTACTGCTGCACACAGGCCTTGATCCTTCGCACGTGGAGCTCGTCTTCTCCCTCCCTGCAGGGCTGGTGAAGGACAGGCTAGTGTGGCCGGCTTTGCCTGGTGCCAGTGCCAAGCGCAGGTGTCTGGAGGGAGGGAGGGACACACAGGTCCACCAGCCTCTGACCACTCTCATTACTGGCCTGTGACTAATTGATGGCCAGGCAGCTGCGTCCACTTTGAAGTCGGAAGGGCAGCAGGAAGGCGAAGGTCATGTCGCTCCTCTTGCCAGGCAGACAGACAGACAGACGGACAGACAGAAAGACAGGCAGACAGACAGGCAGACAGACAGGCAGACAGACAGACAGACAGACGGACAGACAGACAGCTCCTTGCTTACTTATGCTAGCTTCTATGTGGTGGGGAGGCGGACTGATAAAGCAGACGGAGGGAGTGTGTGCGGGGCAGGGTGGTTGTTGATGAGTTGGCTAGGGGCGGCTGACGATAAGGCAGGGTGTGTGTCTGTCAGTGAC
>CM054150.1:56785778-56803278 GCA_028751875.1 Rapana venosa | reverse complement strand
GTGACACTTTTCATGACTAAATAAATTCTGTTGAATTAAACCGACAGCATAACAATGACAATTATCACAAACAACAAACAAAAACCACCACCCACCACCACCACCACCACCACCACACCACTATTACAACCACCACAGAAATCGCCGACCATCTTGCGCACACGTTAAAGCCCGTTTCGCTTTTCGGAAGAGTAGGCCGTTGTGTGCTGGTGAGAACGGATGACAAAATTGGCAAAACTGTATACACACGGGGACTGCATGTAAAAAGGTACATAAGTGCTTATTCCGTTATCCTCGAAAAACAAGAATTAAAAATAATAAAAAAAACACTACCGCGCGCCACTATCACCACCACCACTATGACCACCACTACCACCAGCACCATCACCACCACCACCACCACTGCTATTACAACAACCACTACCTCCACCACAACCAACACTATCACCACCACAAACTTTTTCAAATTGCTTTTATTTTACATTATTCGTTTTCCATACAGCACCCTAACACAAAACGATTTTTTTTGGTTGTTTTTTTTTTTTTGGTATCGTATTATTCGTGTTTTTGTGCTTGTTTTGTTTTTGTTTTGTTTTGTTTGTAAAGGGAAGCTTTTTTGTTCTTTTGTCTTGTTTTGTTCATGACTGGAAGCGGTTTGGGATTTTGTTTATTTTTTGTTTGCGATTTTATTCATTTCTCCATAATATTATCTGTTTGTTTGTTTCCAAGTTTTTTATTCTCTGCCTCCTAAAACCTGCAGGTAATCAGACTGTCTACAAAAAGGGTTTTTAAACACCACGCTGACACTAAAACGTAAAAAAAAAAAAAACAAACAACACCCAAACCTGACAAATATAGCTCTGAAAAAAGCCTTTGGGGGAAAAAAAGAGCATGAAAGATGTTATCAGTCATACTTATATGTTTTTTTTCGATCTGTCAATAGCTTCAATCTTTTCCTCTGCATAACACATACTACTAGAAAGCAGTTCTTTTTTTTTATGACCTTATTAATACTTCAGTCTGAGACTTTGCTTTCATCGCTTTCAGCCGTGCAGGTATTACCCATAAATCTGATTGGCAATCTCCTAAATTAAGTCGTTTTGGAAGGAGGAGGTGTGGCCTTGTGGTGTGTGGTGGTGGTGTGTTGTGTTTTGTTGTTATTTAGTTTTGTGTAGTTGTTAATTTCACGTGTTGAGTGTGCGTGTGCCGCGCACGCGCTATACCCTGTGTGTGTGTGTGTTGTCTCTTTGTGTAAGTTGTTGTTGTGTGTGTGAGTGTGGGGCATGCCGTGTATGCACGCGCGTATACCGTTATGTGTAGTGTAGTGTGTTGGATGTATGTTTGTCGTGTTATGTTGTGGATGCACGCGCGTATACGTGTTGTGTCTGTGCGTGTGTGTATGTGTGTACACGTAAGTAAGTGTGTGTGTGTCCGTGCGCGCGCGCGCGTGTGTGCCTGTGCCTGTGTCTGTGTGTGTTTGTGTGCGAGCAAATACAAAAACAAAAAGCGTTAATTAAATTCTTTCGAGTTCAAAGACAGAAGAATATTTACGACACCTGCTTTTAGTGTGCGACTCAATTTCGCTCAGCTGAAGGGAAAATGAAAAAGCGTATTTTGTTCTCGCAACTTTTGCCACTCCCAGCCTCCCCCCACCCCATCCCACCCCTCCCTCTGTGTGTATGTCTCTCTGTTTGTCTGTCTGCCTGTCTCTTTCCCTTTTGTGTTGACTCTCGTGTGTCATGTATCTCTGTTTTTCGATCTGCTGCCTTCGTCTCTGTCTGTTTCTTTCTTCTCTCTCACTCGTGTTCGAACGCTGCAAACTCTTGCGCAAAAAAACGTAAATCCGTTCTCTTTTGGGAAGAGGGGCCCATTGGGGGCCCGGTGAAAACAGATGACAACATTTACAAACCCGCATACAACACGGGACTGGATTAAAAAAGCACAGATCTTATTCCATACCTCGATTATAAAAAAATAAAAAAAAATAAAAATCTCTGTCTGTCTCTATCTTATCTTTCCTCCTCTCTCTCTAAATACACACAAAACCACAACAAAAACACACACACACACAAAGACCACACACACACAAACACACACACACACACACACCCCACACACACGTGTGTGTGTGGGGGTTGTGTTTTTAGAAGAAAGAGTGTGTGTGGGTATGTATGTGGTGTTTTGTGTGGTGCCGACACTAAAACCCCCCCAAATTAATAAATTTTTTTAGTTCAAAGGAAAATTGATATTTTCGACCCTGTTTTTTGTTAAAACTCACTTTTTTTTTCTCTTCTGAAAAGAAAAACAAAAAAGGAAACAAAAAAATGGCGTGATTTTTCACACAACTCTACAAATTCGAAGCTTCTCCCTTTTTTTTTTTTTTTATTTTTTCTCGCTTATGCAAATGCCCCTTTTTTCGTTCCGTCTGGCGTCTTTGTCCCGTCTGTCTCTATCTCTGAAAGGGTTTTGGGGTCTGTCTGTCTGTCCTGCTCTATCTCTGAATGGCTGGCTGTTCTGTCGTCCTGAATGTTTCTGTCTGTCCATCCTGAAGGCTGGGTGGGTTTTCTTCGTCTGTCTGTCTCTACTCTGAATGTCTTCGTCTTCTTTTCATCTCTGAATGGGTGGTTGTCTGTCGTCTGTCTGTCTCTTCAATGTCTGTCTGCTGTCTGCTGTCGTCTGTCGTCGCCGTCTCTCTCTCTCTCTCTCTCTCTCTCTCTCTCTCTCTTGCTGGTTGTCGTCTTTCTGCCTGTCTGTCTCTCCCTCTGTCCTCTGTCTCTCTCTCTCTCTCTCTCTCTCTTCTCTGTCTCTATCTCTGTCCTGTCTGTCTGGCTGGCGGGCTGGTTTCTGTCTGTCTGTCTGTATGTCTGTCTCTCTGTCTCTCTCTGTCTGTCTGTCTCTCTCCCCATTTGTGCCTAGGCCTGCCGCGCGCACGCGTGTGTGTATGTGTGCGTGCGTGCGTGTGTGTGTGCGCGCGCGCTCGCGCGGGCGCTGTAAGAATAAATAATTTTTCTGCTTCTTTAAAAAAAAAAAATTTCTTCTCTTGGTCACAGGCTTGTCACGCCTGGGGTGTTTTCTTAACGTCCACTTACTTGGCAGCTCAGGTAACCGCCTCTCTCTTTGTCACTGAGACTAGCACCCAGACCACCAAACACACCACGCTCTGTCAGTTGGGACTGGAACCGTGGGTCTCTCGTTTTGTTGGCAGTTGCTTGTTTATTATCATAACATAGCAGGCTGAGAATGACGGCCCTGTGCTTAGTGGGCGTCAATCTGGGTTTTCCCTGAGACAGGGAACACACACGCGCGCGTGCACGCGCACGCATGCACACACGCACACACATACACACGCGCACGTACACGTGCACACAGGCACAGACACACACACACACACACACACACTATATATATATATATATATTATATGTAATCTTTAATTTATACATATTATTCTATATATATATATATATAATCTATTCTCTCTCTATACACACACCATACCACACCACACCTCACCACACACACACACACACACACACACACACACACTACACTACACTACACACAGTGTGTGTGTGTGTGTCAGCTGATGAAGATTACATACAGAGTTCCCAGGATTTTACGTGAGATGAGATGGACCTTGAGGAGAAAAAAAAAAAAGCAGTTGGCCTGGCCTCCCTAGGTAACCCAATGATGCTGATTCCACTTTTACTTCGCCTGGGAACTGCTAGAAGGGGGAAAAAATAGGGGTGGGGATGGGGCCGGTAGGGTGTGTGTGTGTGTGTGGGGGGGGGGGGGGGGGGGGGTAGGGGGGGGGGTGGTGGTTGGGGAGAGGGAGGGGGGCTGGAACCTACTAGGCCTAGGGATGAAGTGGGGTGAACGGAATTTCAGGGGGGTGAGGAGAGGGGCTGGAGGTTTGGGAGCTTGAACAGTAAGACCCGTGTCACACCAGCGTTTCCTTGTTATCGGTGTTGTTGTTGTTGGTGGTGGTGGTGGAGGTGGTGTTGGTGGTGTTGTCGTCGTCGTCGTTGTTGTTATGTTGTTGTTGTTCTTTTTCTTCTTGCATTCTTTGTCTTTGCAGTCTTCTTCTTCTTCGCATTCTTCTCCTTTTTCGCATTCTTCTTCTTTGCATTGTTGTTGTTGTTGTTGTTGTTGTTGCTGTTGTGGTTTTTTTTTCTTCTTCTTTGCATTCTTCGCATTCTTCTTCGCATTCTTCTCAATTCTTCTTCTTGTTCTTGCTGTTTTTGTCGTCGTCGTCGTCGTCGTCGTTGTTGTTGTCGTTGTTCTTCTTCTCAATCCTTCTTCTTCTTCTTCTGCCTCTTCGCGTTATAATTAAGTCTTTCTGGGAGAAAAAAGAGGCAGCGGGAGAATGGACCAAGAAGGCAGAAAATAGACAAGAAGGAGGTGACAGGAAGAAAAGGAACAAAGCAGAAAAAAAGAGAGGGATAATAAAGACGGAATTCCTAGCACAGAATTTCCAGAAGGTGGGGATGCTATTTATACCGAAAGTCTCCCGGCATCCCCCCGGGGGACAAGCGTCTCCGATCAGGGGATATGTGGATAATTTGTATGTTTGATATTTGGGTGGCGCTGCTCTTGTGGCGACACGCTCTCCCTAGGGAGAGCAGCCGAATTTCACGCAGAGAAATATGCCGTGACTTAAAGTGGTATAAATGAAATGAAAAATGAAAATGACTCTCGTGAACGAAGGTGTTTTTTGTGGTGTGCACTTCGAACCTTTGCGGAGATCCAGGTTTTGGTATATCACCGACATAGATGACAGAAACTAGTGTTTTAAACAGCTCTTTGATGCAATCAATGTCTTAACGAACCCCCAGCCCCCCCCCCCCCCACCCCACCCCCAACCCACCACCCCCACCCCCCGAAGTTGAAGAAGAAGAATTGTGAAAAGAATGACGATGATGAATGATGAAGAAGAAGAAGAAGTATGTCTATTGTTTCAGGGAACTGCTCTCCCTTGTTTGTTTTTGTTTAATGTCCATTCAACTACTTGGTGTGATAAGGACACACCCGCATTCAAACCAACATCTCTCTCTCTCTCTCTCTCTCTCTCTCTCTCTCCTCTCCTCTCTCTCTCTCTCTCTCTCTCTCTCTCTCTCTCCTCTCTCTCTCTTATGTACGTATATTTATACTCTCACAACTATCTACAGTAGGGGTCTTACTGGGGAAGAATATATAATCTCAGCTACTGATATTATGAACTGCTGAGTGTCATATCAAACGTCTTGAACAGTGGCATGTTTCTTTTATGAATATTTATTCCTTTCCTTTTAAACAGGTCAGTTAGGATTGGGCAATCAAATAATAAATGGTGGATTGAAAGAGATTGAGAACAGCAACATGTCATATTTTTAGAGTATTTGGTGTTCCATGCATTTAGCCTTATTTTATATATTAAAATGTCTTCTTTCCGTGAGCAAGAAATGTTTTCTAAGTGTGTTTTCTTCATTTTGGAATGCATACAATTCATCAATTTAGCATTAATTTCATGCGAGGACAATGCAAGATTGTAATCAAACGTTTCAATGTTGCAATCAGAGGCACCTTGTTTTGCTAAAGAATCAAACGTTTCAATGTTGCAATCGGAGGCACCTTGTTTTGCTAAAGAATCAAATATTTCAATGTTGCAATCAGAGGCACCTTGTTTTGCTAAAGAATCAAACATTTCAATGTTGCAATCAGAGGCACCTTGTTTTGCTAAAGAATCAAACGTTTCAATGTTGCAATCAGAGGCACCTTGTTTTGCTAAAGAATCAAACGTTTCAATGTTGCAATCAGAGGCACCTTGTTTTGCTAAAGAATCAACCAACCCCTTCCAAGCTGGTACATTATCATCATCGTCATCGTCATCGTGATCCATCATCATCATCATCACCACCACCACAACCATCATCACCACCACCACCACCACCACCACCACCACCACCATCATCATCATCATCATCATCATCTCTGTTAAAATAACTCCTCTAGACCCAAACCTTTTATCCATCATTTTTAAATTATGTATTTATTCTTTTATATCGAGGATAATGGAATAAGTACGTATGTGCTTTTTTACATCCAGTCCCCGTGTGTATGCGGTTTTGTAAATTTTGTCATCCGTTCCCACCGGCACACAATGGCCTACTCTTACGAAAAGCGGAACAGGATTTAACGTGTGCACAAGATGTTCTGCATGCGGTCGAACACGGGGCCTCGGTTTATAGTCTCATCCGAAGGACTTTGACAATCAGTTCAATTTTTTTGTCAAACTGGGAAGAAAGGGCGAGGCTGGAAATCGAACCCAGAACCTCACGGTTAACTTGTTGGCAGGCGAACGTCTTAACCATCCTGCCACCTTCCTTCCATCATGATGGCCTGTGTGGAGGATTGTGGTTTGCTCTGTGGGAAAACTCCACTCTAGCCTATACCCCCATGTTCTGTCGGCACTGCCTCCTGCCGTGTGATGCGGGCCTAAAGAGCGGGAGAGTGGGGAAGGGGGGGGGGTGTAGATGGGGGAGATGTTGTGTGTACATGTATTCGGTGGTGATGGTGGTAGTGGTAGTGGTGGCGGTGTGTGTGTGTGTGAGTGTGTGTGTGTGGAAAGTGGGACAAGGCTGTGTGAATGAATGAATCACTGCTGACAGAGTGCTCTGCTCTGCTCCGCTCTGCTCTGCAGACACCTGGAGCCTGCCTTCTGGTAGGTACCATGCACTCTGCTATACCTCCTCCTCCCTCCCTCCTTCCCTTCCACTCTGCCCTTCCCCTCCCCTCCCCTCCCCACCAGCACCCACACCCTCCCCCTTCCTTCCTGTCGTGTCAGACTGCTGGCAGAGCTGAGAGCAGTGTGTTCAAGATTTATGTATGTGGGTCTACTAATAACATGTAGAATCTGTCGGGGGGGAAAAACGGGTACAGACGATTCAGTTATCAATGGATGCACGTTTCGTCAGTTTCTTGTTGTACATGCTTGTACTAGGGTGTTTGCTGCCTTCCACAACACGCTACTTTCACTGTCTGTCTGTCTCTGTCTGTCTGTTTTTTCTCTCTCTCTCTCTTTCTCGCTGTCTCTTTCTGCCTCTCTGTCTCTGTCTCTGTGTGTGTGAGTGAGTGATTGTGTGTGTGTACCTCACAGTGCATGCATGCGCGCGTGCGTTCACGTATGCAAGCAAGTGCCCCCATGCCTGTGGGAAGAAAACGTGTCTGATAATAGGCCTGGATATCCCACATAAAGCAGTGGGCTACACGTCCACCAGAGATAATTGCACAGTGTTGTGAAAGTGGTGTGGGCAGAGATGTCAGATCCAAAATAATGTCCCCTTGCTATTGCTCTCAATATGTGTATACATGTATGTATATTATTCATGTTTTCTGAATAAAGATCCATTGAAAACCAACTGTCCAGGCCTCTCTGCCTCTCGTGGTGCCATCTGCTTCTCATCAGCAGCAAACACAGCAGAGCTTGGCTGAGCACTGTCAAAGCCTTGATGTGTGTAGGGAGGTTGTACTGTTAAAATACTGTCATGTAATTTTGTCTTGGGTAATGTAGAACTATAGTTGTGTGCGTTCGTCAAACACACACACACACGCGCGCACGCACTCACGCACCCACGTACGCACACACACGCACGCACGCACGCACGCACGCATACACACACATGAACTAATAAAGTACCTGACCTATAAAAGCTAGGGTTTTCCTAAGGACGGTAGCCACGTAGAACGGGGATTTATTGCTTTAGTGTCTGTTCGGGTAGAACATTATTACACAAACACATACATATACATACACGCGCGCGCGCGCGCACACACACACACACACATACATACACATACACAAACACTCGTGCGCACGCACACACATACATACACAACACAACACACACACGCAACATTACACACCACACACACACGTCTCGCGCACGCATGCACGCACACAATCCCACCCCATCCCCCACCACACACACACACACACACACACACACACACACACGTATAAACATTTTATGTATATATTTTTTTAATATATTAGATATGGAGACAGAGGTAGATGGATGACTAGAATAAGACTCTTTAATGACGGGGATGTTTGTTTGGGTGGGGACTGATTACCATATATATGTCTTTTGCACTGACGTGTTACCACAATGCACATTACGTAGCGGGAGTTTTATAGGCTTTCGCCACGTGCAACAGGTTTGTGATTGCACTGATCGTCTATATGGACAATGAATGGTACACTCACATGCATACATTACAAACGCACATAACATGCATGCGCGCACGCACGCATTATGTATTACACACACACACACATGCTTGCATGCACGCACATGTTTGCTTATACGCACACACGCACGTATGCGCGATAATGTAGGCGCACACACGCACGATAAATGCATACGTGCGCACACACATGCGTATACACACACGCGCACGCACGCATGTACACACACACACACACACACACACACACACACACACACACACACACACACACACACACACAAAGTTCTTCGGCTGAGACTATAAACCGAGGTCCCGTGTGAGAACGCACGCAGAACATCTTGCGCACACGTTAAAACCCGTTCCGCTTTTCGGAAGAGTAGGCCACTGTGTGGCAATGGGAACGAATAGCAAATTTATAAAAACTGCATACACACGGGGACTAGATGTTAAATCCCCCACATAGGTGCTTATTCCTTTATCCTCGAAATAAAAGAAGAAATGAAAATAAACACACATACACACACTGAAGCACATAGTTCTGCACGCAATATGTATGTGTGCATGTGATTGCGTACCTCTCTATGTGTGTGTGTGTGTGTGTGTGGGGGGGGGGGGGGGGACTGTGAGTGTGTGTGTGTGTGTGTGTGTGTGTGTGTGTGTGTGTGTGACACAGTGTTGTTATGTCATTTGTAGAGCAGTGTAATCACCCCAGACACGGTCACACCATCACCGGCATCAGCTACATTTTCATATGCTGCTGACGTTCACACGCACGCTGAAATAACCCAAACATCTGCATCACAAATTACATCTCTCTCTCTCTCCCCTCTCCCTCCCTTTCTCCGTCCCCGTCCCCCTCCCCTCCTCTCTCTCTCTCTCTCTCATCTCTCTCTCTCTCCTCTCTCCTCCTCTCCTCCCCTCTCTCTCTCTCCCTCTCTCTCTCCCCTCTCCCTGCCCCTCCCCCCCTCTCTCTCTCTATCCCTCTCTCTCCCCTCCCCTCTCTCCTCTCTCCCCTTCTCCCCTGTCCCCTCCCCTCCCTCTCTCTCTCTCTCCCTCTCTCCCCCCCCTCCTCTCTCTCTCCTCCCTCTCTCCCCCCCCTCTCTCTCCCCCCTTCTCCCTGTCCCCCTCCCCTCCTCTCTCTATCTCCCTCTCTCTCTCCCCCCCCCTCTCCCTCTCTCCCCCCTCCTCCCTGTCCCCTTCTCCCTGTCCCTCTCCCCTCCTCTCCTTCTCCTCTCTCCCCTCCTCCTCTCTCTCCTCTTCTCCTTGTCCCCCTCCTCTCCTGTCTCCTCCCCTCTCTCCCCTCTCTCTCCCCCCCTCTCTCTCCCCTTCTCCCTGTCCCTCTCCCCTCTCTCTCTCTATCTCCCCTCTCTCCCCCCCCCTCTCTCTCTCCCCTTCCTCCCTGTCCCCTCCCCTCCTCTCTCTCTCCCTCCCTCCCCCTCCCTCCTCTCCCCTCTCTCTCTCCCCTTCTCCCTGTCCCCTCCCCTTCTCTTTCTCTCCCTCCTCTCCCCCCTCTCTCTCTCCCCCCCTCTCTCTCCTCTCCCCTTCTCTCCTGCCCCCTCCTCCTCCTCTCTCTCTCATCCCTCTCTCCCCCTCGTCCCCTCCCATCCTCTCTCTCATCCCTACTCTTCTATCCCCGCCCCCCTGTCCTCTCCTCCTCTCAATCGCTGTTGATAATAACAGGTGAGACTAGTCCATGTATGAGTTACACCTTGATATGTCTAAAGATCTTCCTCGAACGTGGCTGAGACTTTTATGCCAGATCAAAGGGTCAGGGTCGATCTCCATGACGATCACTATTATTTGGAAAAGATATTTCCACAAACGACCCATTTGTGCAGCAGATTCCAATCCCTCTCTCGCAGTTGTTTTGTAGGAGGCTTGAAACCGATGCCCTGTGCTTACACACAGGCAGAAAGATCCTGCTAAATGCTTTCATAAAGTTCCATTGACCTTTCGCGTGGCGGTAGGAATGGATGACAAAAGGGCCGTATGGGCCATCTTGTGAGGCCATGTATTGGGCAGTGCCGGGTCTTCTCCTTCGCTTGTGACTCTGCAGGAGGTAGGTCTGCCCGCTGGCCTCAGCTGACACATTCGGACTTGAGAACTGCACCTGAAAACGTTAAAAAAAACCATATAAGAAAAAAGTTAAAGTTTGCTTGTAACAAGGCAGGAGAATGAGTTGGGTAGGCAGAAAATGAGAGAAGAGAGAGAGAGAGAGAGAGAGAGAGAGAGAGAGAGAGAGAGAGAGGAGAGAGAGCAAAGGGGACGTTTCTCGCACAGAATTTCCAGAAAGTAGGGATGCTGTTTGTACTGAAAAAGCCCCCTTCTCCCCCCCCCCGCCCCCCCCCCCCCCCCCCCCCTCTTCCGGCACCCTCACGGGGAAGAATGGCAAAATGACACACACACACACACACACGTGCACTTGTATCGTGTTTAGACGTCATCTCTGGAGTTGGACTACGGCAATCTTAATGGGGTGGGAAAGGTCTTAAGCAACAGCAGCAGCAGCAGCAGCAGCAGAAACAGAAGTAGTAGTAGTAGTAGAAGTAGTAGTAGTAGTAGTAGTAGAAGTAGTAGTAGTAGTAGTAGTAGTAGTTAGTAGTAGTAGTAGTAGTAGAAGTAGTAGTAGAAGAAGTAGCAGTAGCAGCAGCAGCAGCGGTAGTAGTAGTAGTAGTAGTAGTAGTAGTAGTAGTAGTAGTAGTAGTAGTAGTAGTAGAAGAAGTAGTAGTAGTAGAAGTAGTAGTAGTAGAAGTAGTAGTAGTAGTAGTAGTAGAAGTAGTAGTAGTAGAAGTAGTAGTAGTAGAAGTAGTAGTAGTAGTAGAAGTAGTAGTAGTAGTAGTAGTAGTAGTAGTAGTAGTAGTAGAAGTAGTAGTAGAAGTAGTAGTAGTAGTAGTAGTAGTAGTAGTAGAAGTAGTAGTAGTAGTAGTAGTAGAAGTAGTAGTAGTAGTAGTAGAAGTAGAAGTAGAAGTAGTAGTAGTAGTAGTAGTAGTAGTAGTAGAAGTAGTAGTAGTAGTAGTAGTAGTAGTAGTAGTAGTAGTAGTAGTAGTAGTAGTAGTAGTAGTAGTAGTAGTAGTAGTAGTAGTAGTAGTAGAAGTAGTAGTAGTAGTAGTAGTAGTAGAAGTATAGTAGTAGTAGTAGTAAGTAGTAGTAGTTTAGTATAGTAGTTAACAGCAGCAGTAGCAGTAGATGATGATGATGATAATAATAATGATAATAATAAAAATAATGATGATGATGATAATGAAGATACTACTACTACTACTGCTGCTACTGCTGCTGCTACTGCTGCTTCTACTACTACTACTACTTCTACTTACTACTACTACTACTACTACTACTAACTACTGACTAGTACTAACTACTTACTACTACTACTACTAACTACTTACTACTACTACTACTAACTACTTACTACTACTACTACTAACTGCTTACTACTTCTAACTACTTACTATTAGTACTACTTACTACTACTAACTACTTACTACTACTACTACTTACTACTACTAACTACTTACTACTACTACTACTAACTACTTACCACTACTACTACTACTAACTACTTACTACTACTACTACTACACTTACTACTACTACTACTACTTACTAATACTTACTACTACTACTAACTACTTACTACTACTACTGCTACTACTACTACTAACTGCTTCCTACTACTTCCTACTACTACTACTACTAACTACTGACTAGTACTAACTACTTACTACTACTACTACTAACTACTTACTGCTATTAACTACTACTACTACTACTACTACCTACTTACTATTACTACTTACTACTACTAACTTCTTACTTCTAGCTACTTACTACCACTACTTACTACTACTTCTACTAACTACTACTACTAACTACTGCTACTACTACTACTTACTACTACTACTTCTTACTACTACTACTTCTTACTACTACTTACTACTACTACTACTACTTACTACTACTACTTACTACTACTACTACTGCTTACTACTACTACTAACTACTGCTACTACTACTACTTACTACTACTACTTCTTACTACTACTTACTACTACTACTACTGCTTACTACTACTACTACTACTGCTTACTACTACTTACTACTACTACTACTACTGCTTACTACTACTACTACTTACTACTACTACTTCTACTTACTACTAACCACTACTTCTTACTACTACTACTAGTTACTACTACTACTTACTACTGCTACTACTTACTACTACTACTACTTACTACTACTTACAACTACTACTACAACTACTACTACAACTACTACTACAACTACTTCTACTACAACAACAACAACTACTACTACTACTACTTCTACAACTACTACTACTACTACTGCTACTACTACTACTAGTTACGACTACTTACTACTTCTACTGCTACTACTACTACTTACTACTACTACTACTACTACTGCTTACTACTACTACTACTACTGCTTACTACTACTACTACTTACTACTACTACACTACTACTACTATACTACTTCTACTTACTACTAACCACTACTACTTACTACTTACTACTTACTACTACTACTACTACTGCTTACTACCACTACTTACTACTACTACTACTTACAACTACTACTTCTATTACTACTTACTACTGCACTACTAGTTACGACTACTACATATCTACTACTACTACCAACTACTACTACTTATCTACTTACTACTACTACTTACTACTACTACTTACTACTACTACTACTACTACTTACTACTACTACTTACTACTTGCTATTACCAACTACTAACTACTACTACTACTACTTACTACTACTACTACTACTACTACTTACTACTACTACTACTACTTACTACTACTACTACTACAACTACTACTACTACTACTACTACTTACTACTACTACTACTACTACTTACTACTACTCCAACTACTACTACAACTACTACTACTACTTGCTACTACTACTACTTACTACTACTACTATTTCTACTTACTACTTCTGCCACTACTACCACCACTACTAGTACTACTACTTACTACTACTCACTATTACTAACTACTACTAACAACTACTACTTCTACTACTGCTACTTATTACTACTACTACTTACTACTACTAATTCTAGTTACTACTCCTACTACTACTACTATTACTTAGTACTACTACTACTTACTACTACTACTGCTACTACCACTACTAACTACTACTACTAATTCTACTACTACTACTACCACTACTAACTACTACTACTACTACTATTTGTACTACTACTACTACTTACTATTTCTACTACTACTACTACTACTACTACTACTACTACTACTACTACTACTACTCTATTTTTCCTCCTGTAATCAATGACTCTCTCTACATCCTTCACACAACTTTTTCAACCCACCCACAAGGGACAGAACTATGGCAGTACTCACCACAGACCTGAAGACAGTACCAATAGTCGTCCGTCCGTACGTCCGCTGCACAACACTGCAGTGCAGTGTATCTACATAAGCCTACCTGGCGTACGGCACTCTGCGGCACGGCACGGCACGGTACGGCACGTCTGCAGCAGTTCAGTCACAACAGATCAATACTGTCTTTATATAATAATGATAATTAAGGGATAGACCTTTTCTTCTTGCCGCTAAGTAGCGGGAGAGGCTGGTGGGCTTGTGTGTAATGACCTGGTGAAGGGGAAGACTGATTGGAGGAGTGTTGTTGTTTTCCACGTTATGTGCAGAGGGGAATGTAGTACAAGACTTTGTTTTTTTTTCTCCTTGTCGTTTGTGGTAGTGTGGTCATTGTGCGCTCTGTCTGTCTATGTATTTGTTTGTTTGTCTGTCTCTGTCTCTGTCTGTGTGTGTCTGTCTGTCTGTGTCTGTGTGTCTCGCTCTCTGTCTGTCTCTGTATTGTTTGTTTGTCTGTCTGTGTCTGTGTCTGTCTCTCTCTGTCTGTCTGTCTCTGTCTATCTGTCTGCCCCCCCCCCCTCTCTCTCTCTTTCTGTCTGTTTCTCTGTCTGTCTGTATGTCTCTGTCTGTCTGTTTGTATCTGTCTGTCTGTCTGTCTGCCTCTCTCTCTCTCTCTATCTGTCTGTCTGATTGTATGTGTGTGAGTGAGAGAGTGAGCAGCAGTGTCCAGCCTCTTCACGTTTCGGCTGTGGAGAGAAGAAAAAAGAGATAGTCCTGTCACCGATTCAGTGTGATACATGATGCAAAGCTGACCAAAGTTTGATAGCACCAATCATGAGTCCAAAGAATCATAGATATGTGGTTACAAATTGTTTAGGAATGACAAGCAAAACACACACACACAAAGTAAGAAACACTCTTTGACACCAAATTCCACATAACTTTTTCTATGTGATGGTATGAACATATGAGTTTAAATGTCAGCTTCCCAAGGACAATGCATAGACTTAACTTCTCCTTGAACTCCTTGAGAAGTCAATTGGGGCACTGCTCTGATTTTTTTTCTGGCAGTATTGTGAACAAGCTGAGCCTAGCGGAGTCCATTCCTCTCGCCACGTACCACGAAGCATGCTAGGTAAATTGCAGGGACACTGCTTTCGGAACATTTCCGCGTTCGCTATTTGACGTTTGCAAAATGAGTCAATTAATCAGCGAATGTTTTCATGAACAGCCAGTCTTTATATATTTCGGGCCAGAGTTTACTGACTCTTGTTCTTGCTTTCTTCTTAATCTTTACCAATTCGCTTTCTTCGTATTGTGGGTTTGTTTGCTTGTTTTGTGTTTAGTTTGTTTGGTTTGATTCCGTTTTCTTTGATGGTGCCAACAGTTTCCTCATTTTGTTTTTTTTAAAGAAGAGCTGTCGTAATTTTCTGTTTATTTTTTGTTACACGAGACACGCTTCAAATAGATCTATATTCAGCTAGTATGTTTGAAATCACATCGTATTGTATTATATTTTATTGTCACTAGTTCCATACACCATTTTGGCCAAAGTCTGTTTGGTTCTTTGTCCAAAGTGCTAGCCATATTTTCGTGGAGGTGATTACGTTTCTGTAAGAAAACAACAACAAAAAAGAAAGCCCCATACAACTCTTTAGTTTATTTGTCTGAGAAAAGGGGAAAGTACTTTTTTCTTGTGTACTGAAGTTAGTTTTCGTCCCTGTCTGTTGCACTCAAGACCTGGTCTCAGCCCAGACAGATTCTCTCAAAACTGGCACACAGTATATACAGCAAGAAGGGAATGTACTGCTGCAAGACCGCTGCTGCAGCAGCAGACTGCGGATTGTGTGCCGTATGCTGTCGCTGACGCTGCTGGCGATGGAGAAATGATGCAGCAGCAGCAGCAGCGCGGCGGCGATGGTAGTGGTATTTGATGGTGGTGGGGATGATTGTAGTGCTGATGATATGTACACACACCTCTACTTAAACTTTGTTTTGTTTGACCACAGAAAAGTTTTATCTTGTAAAACGATGGATTGCTTTTATTAGGAAGTAGGCGTCGCCACAGTCAGCGCCACCTTTTTAGCTTGCATTGGTTATGTCTGTGAGAGTGTAGTTGTACTATGTAAGTACGTAGGGCAGGAGAAATTGGCTTTGAATTCATTAAGTTGTTGCCGTGGCTTGTTGTGGACTAGATGCATGCATTATACACGGGATCTTGATGTATATCTCGTCTGAAATCCTAGCACCTAGATCAGCACTGAAAATGGGAGGTGGGGGGGGGAAAGTCAATAATAAAAAGGCAAAAAGAAAAACAAGCAAATAGTGAACAGTGTAATGAATACAGTGGTGCATTAATCAAAAACATCCCCCCCCCCCCCCCCCCCCCCCCCCCCACCCCCCCCCCTCACCCCAAAAAAAAGGCCTGTAAAGAGCAGATAGAGAGCTGTAACACAAAACGAAAGCAAAAACAAAAAACCACACAACAAAAAAAACAAAAAACAAAAACCCAAACTCAAACCCAAACCAAAACAAGAAACCACCACCACCAAACAAACACAAAAACCCAAAAGCAAAGCAAAAAACAACAAAAACAACCCAACAACAAACAAACAACAAACAAATGGACGAACAAAACAAACAAACCCACCCCATCCCCCACCCCCACCCCAACAAATTCTGCATAGTTGAGTAGGGTACAGCACAAAGCAGTACAAATACAATACACGAGATAATACTTTTCTTTTTTCTCTCACCTAGACCTTCAAGCTACACCAATGGTGAGATGTTGCATATGCGACAGTTTACCCCCAGTATAGTTGCCGTATTCCAGCTTCAGAGGGTGATGTCTACACTCGACACAAGTGTGCATGCAGCATTTCTGCAACTTTTGTCATCCGTTCCGACCAGCACTAATTAATGGCCTACTCTTCAGAAAGGCCAAACGGGTTTTAACATATGCGCAATATGTTCTGCGCGCGTTTGCACACGGGATCTTCATTGATAGTCTCATCCAAAGGACTCAATGCACACGATATGATATTATGTAATATAAAACAATTCAGTATAATTGCAATACAATACAATACAAAATACCATATAATGCAAACTAGTACAGCCAACCCAACACAAAACTATGCATATCGATACAACAATACAAAGTGTAGTGTATCACAAAACAACACGATAGAAAACCACACAGTACAGTACAGAACACTTTACAGTAAAACACGACACAAAACAGCACAATACAATACAAAACAATGGAATACAATGCAATGTCAAACACTAAAACTAAGAACTTCTTGAAAGAGAAAGACCACATAAGCCTGGGCATCTGGACAGAGTCTGGAGATCTGTAAAGAGTCTGGAGATCTGTAAAGAGTCTGGAGAGATGTAAAGAGCCTGAAGAGATGTACAGAGCCTGGAGAGCTGTACAGAGCCTGGAGAGATGCACAGAGCCTGGAGAGATATAAAGAGCCTGGAGAGATGTACAGAGCCTGGAGAGATGTACAGAGCCTGGAGAAGGGTAAAGAGCCTGGAGGGATGTAAAGAGCCTGGGGAGATGTAAAGAGCCTGGAGGGATGTAAAGGGCCTGGAGAGATGTACAGAGCCTGGAGAGATGTACAGAGCCTGGAGAAGTGTACAGAGCCTGGAGAAGTGTACAGAGCCTGGAGAAGTGTAAAGAGCCTGGGGAGATGTAAAGAGCCTGGAGGGATGTAAAGGGCCTGGAGAGATGTACAGAGCCTGGAGAGATGTACAGAGCCTGGAGAAGTGTACAGAGCCTGGAGAAGTGTAAAATAAGCCTGGAGAAGTGTAAAATAAGCCTGGAGAGATGTAAAAAGCCTGGAGAGATGTACAGAGCCCGGAGAGATGTA
>CM054150.1:56758278-56780778 GCA_028751875.1 Rapana venosa | reverse complement strand
GAAAAAAAAGCGATACATTTTTAATCAATTAAAATATGCACAATTTGCATGTAGCTTCAACAAAATATACTTTGCGGCTAACTTGTAATTTGCATAATTTTTTCAATTGGGAAGACCCCCCCCCCCCCCCCCCCCCCCTCCCCTTCCCTCCTAAAAACAAATAGCAACAAAACCGAAACACAGCCATAAAACAGGAATGAATATGGAGACCATGCTTTCGTTAAAAATATTTCCACGAATAGAATTTTTAAAGACAAGAATTTAGACCTGAATAGATTGTAAATCTCAATTTTGAAAGGCTTTAGAGCGTTTTTTCTCACAAGCTCAACAAATGCAACCCATGAATACAAAGTATTAAATTTGTATTTTCAATAACGAAACAAAAGAGAAAAGGAAACACAACAACAAAGAAGGAAACAGCCAAATAAACAATAACAAAAAATCCCGAACCAAACAAAATTAAGCTAGCAGCAAAGCAAAGCAAAGCTATAATTATAGGTTAAAAATGCATTTGCAAGGATTACACAGCAAAACACAACAAACCAGACCAAAGCTGAAGCAAAGCTCACCAAACCATATTTGTTGGAACTTCTTCAAGCGTGAAATCTCTGGAGGTCTGGCCGCGGGCGAAGCATTTAAACTGTTTGAAAACAGTCGATATGGCTTTGTCGTCTGCTTTTTAGCCAAATGAAGCGACTTAGCGGCAGCTGACAGGATAAGAAACACGGGCAGTTTATGGTGATGGCTACGGTAATCGCGCTCTTTAATAATACACAAGCACTGGGAAAATCCTGTTCAAATCTGGGCTGTTTGATGGATTGGAGCTGCAAGCCTTGTGAACCAAGCACAGCAGAGCCTGGGGGAGGCAGGGCCTAGTGGTTAGAGTTAGAGTACCCCCCCCCCCCCTTCCCTCCCCTCGAACGGTGGTCTTGGTGGTGGCTCGAACTTGGGATCGATTCCCAGGCCGTCAGATTGCGAGCGCAACGCTCTAACCACTAGGCTATCCCCCCTTTCCCTAGAATGGATGAAACTACACCATTAACTAACAGTTGAAGGCAGACAGAAAGAAATATACATAAAGCAGCGTAATACAATCAGGTATTCGGTCATAAACGTTAGAACCCTAGTCAATGGGAACATTGGAAGCAAGAAAAAAAAGAGGAATGTTTGAAATGAATTTCTCTGTTTAACATATTATTAAAGCATTTGAACTGAACTGCATTGGATTGTGAATTAAACTGACATGACCCAAAGCAAAGAAACTGTCTCGCTCTTAATGAACGGTGAAAGAATTCTCTCAAAACATTCTGGTAAAGTGAACATTGTTTTTATTAGAATTCCTGTTGGGGTGTAAATGTATTGTTTCTGATTTGTACAAAGGCATTTTGTAATCTTGAATTGGACCGGTCTGCCAATAATCCACCACTGAAAGTCTGGAACAGGGTCATCAGGGTCAAACTTGTTTCGAGCTTTCCTCTGTGTGGATCTTTTTTTCACTCTTCTTTCTCTTTGCACTATTACGAACCCCCCCCCCCCCCCCCCCCCCCCCCACCCCCCCACTGTCCCCCGCCCCCAATCCTTCCTAAAGATGCGAAATACAAAACTGAGGATAAATGTGATAATAATAATGACAAGAAATGGAATTTATATAGCGCTATAGCTTGCAAATACAAAGCAGACCGCTCTTACACATGCAACCAACAATGATTAACAATATTTTAACAAATTCAAATGTACACACACCACACACACACACACACACACACACACACACACACACACACACACACACACAGGTTATACATTTCAGCAGGGTGATGAAACTTTGGCTGTTAAAGGCAGGAACAGATATGAGATGAAACAGGAGGGGAAAGTCTTAGGTTTGAAACAGGTATGTTTTGAGGCTGGATTTAAAGCTGTCGTAAGTAGGCTTTTCACGAAGGGAGAGAGGGAGGTCGTTCCAGACTGATGGACCAAAAATAGAGAAAGAGCAACGGCCAACAGTGGATTGGTTGAATCTAGGTATTCGTAAGCGCAGGGTATTTAGATATAAACCACCGTAAGATAAAAATACTCCTAGAGATTATCAAACGGATCGAGTGATAAAAAGATACTTTGTGACACCACAGTATAATCTCCCTTGCGTCCCCCTAAAAATGGCAAGCGGGATTTCCCGTTGCTGATATGTTATACGATCAGGGTGTTTGGTTTCTATTTTGAGGAAAAGTAGGTCACTATGCTATTTGGTTCGTAAGGGTGAGGCAGTGCTGAAACGATCTCTTTAGCCCGGCTGACGTAAGGGTACAAACTTTTGTGTGTTTTTTTTACAGGCTTTTGTTTTCTTTTCTATATTCTTTAGCTCAGATTTTCAGTTGTTCCGTTGTGCAACAACGATGTGATCAAATCATATCTGTAGGCTAAGGAGGACTGAAGTGGGAATCTTTGTTTTTCCTATTATTGCTAATGTGAGAGACAGGAATTGAGCATGCATCTCTGTCTCTGTCTCTGTCTGTCTGTCAATCTCTCTCTCTCTCTCTCTCTCTCTCTCTCTCTCTCTCTCTCTCTCTCTCTCTCTATCTATCTATCTATCTATCTATCTATCTGTCTGTCTGTCTATCTATCTATCTGTCTGTCTGTCTGTCTGTCTGTCTGTCTGTCTGTTAAATCCATCTATCTATCTATCTGCCCACTCCAGAGAGACAGAGACAGATAGAAGTACAGAGAGAGAGAGGATTTGCACGCCACTGAAAATAGAATGATTAATTGGGGGGGGGGGGGGGGGGGGGGGGGGAAAAATGCGTTGTTTTCTCTGAAACAACCCATGTCTGCTAGACAGGTACCGAGGTATAAACACAACAGCTGTGTAACTGGGCATTTTAACGTATCACCTCACCTCACCTCGCCTCACATCACCTCACCTCGCCTCACCTCACCTGTCCTGTAGCCAGTGTAGTAGAGCCGTTATGAGAAAAAAACAAAACCCAACGTTCACAAACAACTAAACCGGTAATTCAAGACAATTCGTAGTATGATTACAATCACTGAGTAATATTGTGTCACTCTGTTTGCTTTTACTTCATTTAAGGCCTAACATTTCTCAAGTTCTGTTTTTGATACAAGTTGCAAAACTTGTTTATGAGCGAACTGTTATCTGCTCAAAATATTCTTCTTCTTCTTTTTCTTCGTCGAACGCTCAAACAGCAACTATTGTTGTCTGTTGTATGAGCGAAAATGCGACACGCTGCCGTTAAGCGCCTGACAAGTCAGGTCCAGCGCATCCGACTTCGGCATAAGAGAGAATTGTTATCTGTTAGTACTTTTTGGAAAAAAGGCAAGAGAACTGAGCAAGAAGGCAGAGAGTAGATGAGCAAGAGGTGACAGGAAGAAATGGAAGAAGGCAGAAACAATCAGAGTGATAGAAAAGAGGAAATTTCTAGCGCAGAATTCCCAGAAGGTGCGGATGCTATTTATACTGACAGGCCCCCGGCATCCCCACGGGAGAAATCTGCTAAAATATGAGGTCTAGATTTGTCATGTTTGTGTATTAGATCTGTTGAAAGTCGATTCATTGCTTTCCAAGATAGTTACTGGCTTACCTCTAAACTACAGGCACAAACGCAAATAGTTTGGAAGAGAGCATTTACAAAAATAAATAAATAATTACCACTAATTACACTAAAGAAGAGGAAATATGTGTCTCAACTTTTTAATTTTTTGGGGGGTTACGTAGCAGAAAGCTGAAATTGCCATTAAAAAAAAATCTGTGTACCAGATAGGATACCTTCCTGCCAGGAAACGCCGCTTCCTCGTTGACCTTTCTCATGACCTTCACCCTCCCACCTGCCATTAAAATCTGAACTTTCGCTTCGCCAATTCCAGAGGGGATGAAGGGGAGAGGGGCTGGGGAACGATGCACTGGGCGCCAGAGGGCAGGCCTGAGGCAGCGGGTAACGCCAGATTGGCTGCCGCCTCTCCCCGGGCCGCTCTGGTGCTGAAGATATTCATTGTGCCGTCTGTATCATAGGATCATAGGTGTAGATGCATATCGCTGTCTCTTTCTCTGTCTGTGTGTGGCTGTTAGTTTGTCTGTCTGTCTGTCCGTCTGTCTGTCTGTCTTGCATGTCTGTCTGCCTGCCTGCCTGCCTGCCTGCTTGCTTGCCTGTCTTGTCTGTCTGTCTGCCTGTTTTTCTGTCTGCTTGTCTGCCTGCCTGTCTATCTGTCTGCCTGTCTGTATGTCTGTTTGTCTGTCTTTCTGCCTGCCTGACTGACTGACTGCCTATCTGCCTGTCTGTCTGCTTGTCTGTCTGTCTGCCTGCCTGCCTGCCTGCCTGTCTGTCTGTCTGCCTGCCTGTCTGTCTGCCTGTCTGCTTGTCTGTCTGCTTGTCTGTCTGTCTGTCTGTCTGTCTGCCTGCCTGCCTGCCTGCCTGTCTGTCTCTTGCTGCCAGAGAATATCAGTCTGTATTAAAGATAATGATGGTCTGTACTTTTTAAAGATAGTTTCTGTACCTCTCCCTTTCTGTCTGTCGGTCTGTGTGCCTGCCTGTCTCTGTCTGTCTGTCTGTTTCTGTATCTCTTTCTCGTTGTCTGTATGTATTTCTCTTTCTCTCTCTCTCTGTCTCTATCCTTCTGTCTTTCTCTCATTGTCTCAGTATGCCTGTGTGTGTGTTGTGTCTGTTGTCTGTCTGTCTGCTGTCTGTCTATGTGGTTGTCTATTTTGTCTGTCTTTTCTGTGTAGTGTGTAAAGGTGTGTAAGTGTGGTGTGTGTGTGTGAGTGAGTGATGTGAGTGTGTGTGTGTGTGTGTGTGCACACGCGCGCATTTTCATGGTTTTGAGATATTAAAGAGCTTGTATTCGCGTGCGCGCCCGTGTTTCTGTGTGTGTGTGTGTGTGTGTGTGTGTGGTGTGTGTGTCTGTCTTTTTTAAAATTCCCAACCATAGTCTGGCTTTTTGAAGACCCTGGGGAGAAGAAGGAAAGGAAGTGAGGGTAGAAAAATGGCGACAGTCATGTTTTATCAACCATTCCAAATGGAGCTTTTTTTTCTCTTTTGAAAAGCAGCTCGGATTACTCATTTCCGCCTCGTAGAATTTGTTTTGAGTTGAAGGAAGCTGGTTCGTTTGGATAAGAAGAGTATCCACGGAGTTTCTTTTTCTCTTCTGACTCATACACAAACAAGCGTGTGCTTGCATGATATATACATGGCTTATGCGTTTGCATGGATCCATGCGCATGGACACTTTCATGCATCCCAGCTAGGTGTACATGTATAAGAAAGCATGCAAACGCGCGCGCGCTCACACACACACAAGAAGGCGAAAGAAAAGTGCCATTTACTGACATACGTGACTGCTATGTGTGCAGATGCTGCAACAGCCGACAGCCATGCTCTGTGTCAACACAAGTGCCAGCACTACATCTTCTGCGCCTGAATTACCATGAACTACGCCTGCAGCACCTGAAATGCCAATGACTACACTTGCAGCACCTGAATTACCAGCAACTGTACCTGAAATGCCAATGACTACACCTGCAGCACCTGACAAACCAAAAACTACACCTGCACCGCCTGAATTGCCAATACCACACCTGCAGTACACCTGCAGCACCTGAATTACCAATAACTATACTTTCAGCATCTGATTTTCCAACAATGACTACACCTGCAGCACCTGAATTGCCGATAATTACACCTGCAACACCTGGATTGCCTGTATCTGCACCTGCAGCACCTGAATTCCTCATAACTACACCTGCAGCTAGTTTCTCAGCTAGAGCTCCCAGGTTCACCAATGATGACATTTTTTGCCTATGCACCGTTTTTTTCTATCCAAGATTTATGTAGCTGCAGTAAAACTTGGGGGATAGTGTCTACATACGACACCTGTGTGGTTACGCTTTTTAAGATTTTGTCATCCACCTACTTGTACGAAATGGCCTACTCTCCCGAAATGCGGAACGGGTTTTTAACATGTTCTGGGTGCATTCGTATACGGGGCCTCGGATTATAGTCTCATCGGAAGAACTTTGATATTCAGTTCGATTTTCCTCATCAAACTGGAAAAAAGAGCAAGGCTGGGAATCGAACCCAGAACCTCACGGTGTACTTGTCAGTCGTGCCAATGTCTCAAATACGACCAAGCAGAAGAAGAGCCATGAGATAAAGTATCCATCTGACACTTCCAAGGGTCTAACTCCCCAAGTACTCATTTCCTGCTGTCGTCACTGCTTAATCCTTTTTAGGACATGTTATTGTGGATTAAGGTTTGTGCGTATATTAATATAGTTCTCATCAGACGTCAGACGCTAATCGTTACTTTCTGGTCTTTTAGTACCAGTATTATTAGTTTGTAAACAGCCGAAAATCAGCTAACTGCCTCATAAGAGAGAAAGAGACAGACAGAACAGATAGACAGACAAGCAGACAAGCGATCCAACAGACATCACTATCTATCTTTTAGGGATGGCCTGGTGGTTAGAGTGATGCATTCATGATCTGCTGACCCGGGTTCGAATCCCGTTTAAGAGGATTTTTTTCTCTGGAGTTAACATCAGTACCGACTCCACTCTCCCCAAAAGTCCTTCGGGTGAGACTATAAAACCGAGGTCCCGTGTACGAACGCACGCAAAACATATTGCGCACACGTTAAAACCCGTTCCGCTTTTTGGAAGAATAGGCCATTGTGTGCCGGTGGGAACGGATGACAAAATTTACAAAACTGCATATGAGTGCTTATTCCATTATCTTCGAAATAAGAGAATAAATTAAAAAAATAAATTATTTGTTGAGTTCCTAACTGAATTAAGTCATGATCCTTGTCTTTATAACGATTAATAATCCTTGTTATTTTTTCAAGATGTAAAAGATTATATTTCATATTATAATATGCCACTCTGCTGTGATCATTATTTTCTAATAGATGAGTGATACAATACTGTTGGTGTTGAATAATTTTTTCAATGTTGATTTGCAGATTGTATTGCAAGCTTTGACTGATTGATTTTGTGATACCTATGACACCATATTTTGCTTTGCATTATCATGAAATAATGCCAGTTCTTTGAAATTAAAAAAAAGTCAATAACTTATTAAGTGCTTCTGTGTTTGAGATGCGGTCTTGCATGTGAAACGAGAGACAGACAGAGGCGCGCGCGTGCGCGCGCGCGGACTCACACACACATTGGCATTTTGTTCTAGGAGAGATACAGACAGACAAACAAACAGACAAGCAAACTGACACAGACAGACAAGCACACACACACACACAGTTTGCCTATCAAACGACCAATCCAATCTTATCTCCGCCAAACGCCCAAAGCGGTGTCTACACACACACACTCACACATTCATCCAAACTGGCAGGATCAACTTCTGTGAGGAGGCCGCCAGAAACCGTTACCCAGTTTAGCTCGAGCGAGCGAGCGAGACAAACAGCCCGAAGATTGTATAAGGCATGTTGACTCGGTCAACTCATAAAACTTGTCCAAACACCCTCATTCCCTGGCTGGTAGCGGGAGATCTCTCTCTCTCTCTCTCTCTCTCTCTCTCTCTCTCTCTCTCTCTCTCTCTCTCTCTCTCTCTCTCTCTCTCTCTCAGTTGTAAAATGTGACAGTTTTCTTTCGGTCACCCTGGCCTATGATCTGTCGAAGCCATTGAACTCTGGCCCCGTTGGGTCATAAGTAATTTCGTTTGTGAATTGACAGGAATATTTTCCAATTACCTCTTGGGTATGGGGGTTTGGGGGTGTGGGTGGGTGGGTGGGAGGGTTTGGGGAGCGGGGTGGGGGTGGAGGTGGGGGTGTTAGTAAAATGGTTTGTACAACTCTTGGATTTTGCCAAAGCGCTTTGGTTTGTTTTGTTTTGGTTATTTTTTACAAGATAAGGCGTTATATAAATTCCATGTTTTATTTTTTATATTATTTTTAGTAGCAGTAGTAGCAGCAGCGGTGGTAGTAGTAGTAGTAGTAGTAGTAGCAGCAGCAGCAGCAGCAGCAGCAGCAGTAATTCTGCCAAAAGCCAGAACAGTTCATTTAACTTCGCAGTAGGTTATATGGCAGCACACATAATTATACCAATGTCTGACAAATGAATCTGACCATAACTATTGCAGACGTTTCACACTTTGTATTTGTGATAACTGTTCTTTGAAGAGGACGTAGGAATATGAATACCTTTTAAAAAAAAAAAAAAAAAAGCTTAAATCAGAGAGAAATTCAAACAGATTATGAGCACAAAGTTATTGGGCTTAAAACCGATATAAAAAAACCAACATGAAAATTTAATAAAGAAAAAAAAGAAACACCAAACATTTCATCACAGAACGTGATAATGTCTTATTTGGAAAGATACTGTTTTTCCAGTTATGACCTGACACTCTGGAACACATAGTAAGGTTGCCAGTGGTCTTATACCATGGAGAATAGTCATTGGGCAGTTAGGTATTGATTTCTGTCCCAAATTGAAACTGCTATTCATAGCCATGCATTCAGGGCAGCTGAGATACACTGGCTGCCAAAAGGCCAAAGTGAAGGACACTGGAGTGTGGGTGTATAGTGTGGCTGGACCATAGTTTGTGCAGCATGAACCCCCTAGTTCATTCAGCTGTAGATATTGCAGTACGGAATACAGATACGTTATTATATCAAAAACTATGTGCCATATTCTGCAGTATCATTATCTCAAAAACTATGTGCCATATTCTGCAGTATCATTATCTCAAAAACTATGTGCCATATTCTGCAGTATCATTATCTCAAAAACTATGCGCCATATTCTGCAGTATCATTATCTCAAAAACTGTGTGCCATATTCTGCAGTATCATTATTTCCAAAACTCTGTACCACATGTCTGCTGTGTCATTACCTCAAAACTCTGTGCCATAGGTCTGCTGTGTCATGATCTTAAAAACTGTATGCCCTACATCCCCCATGTCATTATCTCAAAACTCTGCCATATATTGGCTGTATTATCTAAAAAACAAGATATCTGCCCTATATCTGCTGCGTCTCTGTTTAAAAAATATCTGCCATATATCTGCTGTCATTGTTTCAAATTCGCTGTGTCATTATTTCAAAACTCTGCCATATATTCCATGTGTCATCATTTCAAAACTCTTCCATATATCTGCTGTGTCACTATCCCAAAAATCTCTGCCATATATTCACTGAGTCATTATCTAAAAAATCTTTGTCATATATTCACAATCATTATCCAAAAAACCCTCTGCCATATATCAACTGTGTCATTATCCAAAAAAACCCAACCTCTGCCATATACCCACTGTGTCATTATTAAAAAAAACCTCTGCCATAAATCCGCTGTGTCATTATCAAAACAAAACCTTCTGCATTATATCCACTGTGTCATTAAAAACCCCTCTGCCATTTATCGACTGTGTTATCATCCAAAAACCCCTCTGCCATAAATCCACTAGGTCATTATTTAAAAAAAACAACCTCTGCCATGTATCCACTGTGTCATTATCCAAAAAGATCCTTTGCCATATATTCACAGTGTCATTATCCTCCCCCAAAAAAAAACAACAACAAAAAACAACAACAACAAACAACCAAAAAACAACAAAAAACCCCACACACAACAACCAACCAACCAAACAAACTCTGTCATATATCTACTGTATCATAAAAAACACCACCCTTTGCCACATATCCGATGTGTCATTATCTCAAAACTCCCCGTCAAATAATTATCTGCTTTGGTGCCTGACCCCTTCAGAGACCAGCGAGGCTGGGCAGGCCAGGAGGGCGAGATAAGATGACAGGCAGGAGCCATGCTGCTGATGCCCGAGCAAGAAAATGACCCTTCACCCTGCTGACCCTCTCCCCGCCACCTCTGCCAGCTGACCACTGAGCAAAGGACAGGACCGGCCAGGTCAGACGTGTGGACCAGCACATGACCTCAGTACGGAATGAGCAGTAAATCAGACACTGTCTGGATCTGACAGGTGTAACAGTCCTGTGTCAGTCAATCGTGTGACTTCTCTCTCCAATCGTCACTGAAGTCGCGGGTCTGTGTCTCTGTAGTTTGGTGCCTGGGTGGATTAAGGGTGGGTCCTTTTTTTTTTTTATCTCTCTATCTTCCAGATACAGATCAGCTTACCTGTAGACCTGCCAGTTCTTAAATTAACTCTGACAGGGTGTGTTTATGTAAGCATATCAGAGAATCTTGTATACATGTACATTAAAGATCCCGTTGTTGATGTCAGCATTCAGTGAGAAAATGGACAAACATGGTGATAAACACACACACAGGATACACCAATGTTGAGGGAAAACAATGTGCAGGAAAAAAGGAAGTTTCGTGCGAACATTCCTGACTGAAGTCATAACTCTCCTATCTTCACCCTTCATTTTCTTCTCTCGTTCCTTTTGCCTCCTCTCATTCCCCTTCATCTTTACCCTCTCTCAGGGACGAGGATAGCTCAGTGGTCAGAGCACTCGCTTTCCCAAGCCAATGTTAAAAGCATCGAGTGTGGTTACCAAGTGGATGGATGACCGTTTGCACGCCTTGGCTTCAGTACAGTCCCCAGTTCACCCAGCTGTAAATGGGTACCTGCCTCATTGGGGCCGGGAAGATAAAGTAGCGAAGTAGAGGAGATGCGTGCCGCCCTCAATATGCTGGCCCCTAGAGAAGTGAGATCTCTGATGCCTCTCTCCCCTTTTCCTTTTACCAGCTTTAAAAGCAATAAAACAGAATAAGAGGGGGGGGGGGTCTATGTATAAGAATATTGGTGGGAAATCCTCATAGGAGAAGCGTACTCTGAGCAGCTAAAGGCTGTGTATCCTGGAGCTATTCTATCATACGTGCCAAAGCCTGCACTGTTGCCATTATTGGGGGCACAAGCTGTGAGAGTGGAAATGGGAGACGAACAGGGAATAAAGGAATATAGAAAAACAAATACACCTACAGACGAAAACTATCATGCTATAATAGGATGGCATTACTCTTGTGGCGACGCCATCTCCTCAGAAAAAGTGGCCTGAATTTCACGCAGAGATCTGTTTTGACTGAAAGGGAATAAGCAATATTCTGCAATGCATTACAATAGGATTGCAAGCCCCATCAGGAGTTTAAAAAAGAAATACAGCTACAACAGTACCCCACAACAAAAACACACACAAACAAAAAACAACTACTATAACAACAACAAACCAAGCAAAAACCAATAAAGAAAAATCCCTACCTTTGCTGTTTTGTCAGCCAATTTGTTGTCTGTATTATCAAACCATTGGGACCACTTTTCCTTGTATTGGGAGAGTGGTACATTCACTACTTGCTGTTCTCAGGGTCAGCTGACCTTTTGGAACTGTCCATGGGAAATGTCTGCTCTCAGGCTGTTCTGTTTGGGGAGAGCATACATCAGCTGTATACCAACACCACTCTCTGCTGTCTGCCTGGGCAGTTCATTTGCTTATCAGAGGGCCTTTCTACGCCAGAATTTTGGAATGGGACAACCTTCTTGTCGCCACGCAAGCTTTTAAATGCGCTATCAGGCTTTTTGAAGTCGGGACCTCGGGTGTGTTTTTTCCTCTCTCTCCTATCTGAAAAACTAGCACTCAGACCACAAATCAAAGTTTAGAAGATTGGGGAGAAGAATATTTGGTTTAGTTACAATTCAACCTGCAAACCTCTCGCTTTCTTTGGGGAATATGTGGTCATTTACAGGCCGTTCCATGGAAAGTGGAATATGGTAAGTTTGCCTGTGAACAAAGCACGTTAACAACAGGTAAAGCCCTTTCTGATAAGTCAAGAAACCGGCACCACGTAGTGAGTGTGTCTTTCAACTAGCGGAGAACATACTGATAAACGGCACAGAGCTGTAGTAGCAGACTGTATAGTAAAGGGCAAGGGCTAGGGCTGGGGTGCTTCTGGGTGACTTAGCTGCGGGCAGGACAGTAATGCAAGGCAACAGGGGACCCAATCAACATTCCCAGCCAGAAGTTTTCTGCCTCCCAGATTACATCTCCATGTCTGTCGGAGTTTATTTGCCGTTGTCCAAGAGAAGCCAGAGCCACCCAGAGACCTAGCGCAGTAAACTCTTATCGCTCCTTCACCCTTCGTCTCCTCTCTCTCTCTGTCTCTGTCTGTCTGTCTGTCTCTGTCTGTCTGTCTGTCTGTCTGTCTGTCTCTCTCCCCTCTACACTTGGCTACAGTACCAACAGCAGGAGAAAAAAAGCAATAAAATGAAGTAAGAAAAAAATAAGAAAAATATACATCAACACAAAAAGAGAGAAACCCTGAAAAATGTGATTTAACCTTTTTTCTTTCATTTAGAAGATTACAGTAAGTCAAGAAGTATGAGTACAGAAAACCGTGAGATTATAACGCGTACTGGATATATCCTCCACTGTTTAGCAAGGCACGTACTGTTGTCACTAGTGTGTTAGGTGATGGCTGTCCACTGCCTGTAATGAGACATACGGCATTTCTCTTTCGCTGTCTCTACCTCTGTCGCTGACTGGGGACGGCATGACCTGGTGGTTAGAGCGTCACGCTCCCGATATGACGGCCAGGGATCTGTCCCCGGGTTCGAGACACCACCCGTTCAAGTTAAGGGGATTTTTCCCCCTGGAGTTAACATCAGAACTGACTCCACTCCCCCAAAAGTCCTTCAGGTGAGACAATAAACCAAAGCCCCGTGTGCAAACGCATGCGGTTGATCTTGCGCACACGTTGAAATCCGTTCTGCCCATCGGAAGAGTAGGCCAGTCGTGCCAGTAAGAGTGAATGACAAAAAGTACAGAAATAAACACATACACTGGTGTCGTGTTTTAGACATCCTCCCCCGAAGTGGGAATACGGCTACCTTAGTGGCGGACAACAACGGTTGTGTTTGTAAACAAAAAATCTGACCATTGATGGATGAGCCTGGAATATCTAGCCACGGAGCACAACAAATGATATGACTGGGGCATCAACGATTTGACTCTATCCACTATATTCTACTTCAGATTCTGATAAAGCTGGGGCCCGAACAACTGAGACATTTCTCTTTAGTTTCTGATAAGAGCAGGGCCCTATCAAGTCAAGTATTTCCTATTGTACTGTAGATGCTGTTAATGCCTGGGCCCCTACCAGCTCAGTGTGCTCGAGATCTGCTTCACATCGTGATAAAGTGGGGACCCTGACCACGTGTCTGAGAGCATTTCACTTCAGATTGTGAGAACAGCGGCCTTAGATCTAACCACTTTCGCCTTTCATATTCTGCGGTAGATGGACTTCAGCCTGGTCCCCAAGCAACTCGGTATGTTCTACTCCAGATTGCCATCCAGCTCACGCCACACCCCATTGAGTCATTTCTTCTGTTTTAGATTCCCATAGGGCCTGGACCTTAACCAATTTATCGTGGTCTAGAGGTAACGCACCTGCCTAGAAAGCGAAAAGTCCGGGTCGAAAGTGTGCTGCGGTTCAATCCCCGTTTGGACCCGAAACATCCCCCCCCGCCCCATCCATTAGACCATGAGTGGTGGTCGGGGTGCTAGTCTTTCAGATGAGACGATAAACCGAGGTCCCGTGTGTTATACAAAATTATTCAGCGCACGAGAAAGAATCCACGGCAGCAAGAGATTTGTCCCTGGCAAAATTCTGTAGAAAAAAGTCACTCTGATAGGGAAACAAAATACAGTTGCAGACAGGTAAAAGAAAAAAATAAAGGCTGGCGCTGCTCTTGTGGCGACGCGCTCTCCCTGGAAGAGCAGCCCGAATATCTGCCGTGACTGAAAGTGGTAAGTGGTATAAAATATAAAATAAAATAAAATACATCCAGAGATTCTACGTCAGGTTTTGATAAAGCTCTCGCCCCTAACCGATGTAGTGAATTCTGCTTTTTTTCTTACTGTGACATGGTCTGGTTTTTATCCAATTTGAATATTCTACTTTCATTTTTGTATAAAGTCTATTCGATTATGGTCTGGTTTCTATCCACTTTGAATATGCTACTTTCATTTTTGTATAAAGTCTATTTGATTATGGTCTGGTTTCTATCCAATTTGAACATTCTACTTTCACTTTTGTATAAAGTCTATTAGATTATGGTCTGGTTTCTATCCGCTTTGAATATTCTACTTTCATTTAGGATAAAGTCTGTTTGATTCGTGCAAGCACATTCTATTTTACACATTCAAGCACCACCATATTCATAGCTGACAGTGGCCACGTGCCGTCTCAGTGGTCCTACAGACAGACACCTGCACAATCAGGGAGGCTTATCGCCACACCGCCACACCTAATGGTCCATACACTCCGCCAATACACTGCATCATCTCGGTCCGTGTGTGTGTGTGTGTGTGTGTGTGTGTGTGTGTGTGTGCGTGTGTGTGTGTGTGTGTGTGTGTGTGTGTGTGTGTGTGTGTGTGTGTGCGTGCGTGTGTGTGTGTGCGTGCGTGTGTGGTGCGTGTGTGTGCCTGTGTGTTTGTGTGTGCCAGTGTGTGTGCCTGTGTGTGCGCCTGTGTGTGTCTGTCTTGCTGTTTGTACGTTAGTCTGTCTCACTGTCACAGTCACACATGCACAGACATACAGACTAACAGACACACACACGCACGCACGCACGAACACCTGCAAGTGTCTACGTGCACTTGAGCACATACATGTTTGCAAGCACACATTTGCACGTGTAAGCACACACACAGACACGCACGCACACACACACACACGTGAGCGCGCTTTCACACATACACACTCACACATGCATATACCCACACACACTTGACCCTACACTCGTGCGCTCACATGGACACACAAGCATGCTGGTGTACATGTATGCACGCACGCGTGCATTCATCCACATACACACTATATGCACACTCACACACACATACACACGCACACACGCATACACACACACGTGCGCGCGCTTTCACACATACACACTCACACATGCATACACACACACACACACACAATTGACCATATACTTGTGCGCGCACATGGGCACACAAGCATGCTGGCACACACGTATGCATGTACGCGTGCATTCATCCACATACACACACTATACACACACACATACACGCAGGCGCACACCTGATCCCCCCCACCCACACCCACACACACACACACACACACACACACACACGCACACATGCACACACGCACACTATATCAAAATTGGAGGTAATTTTGCCACCCAAGTAGGAACAAGGCCAGAAAGAAGGGAGGTTATCAACTTTATCCCCTTCTCTTTGAAAATGCTCCAACACCCAAACAGATTCTTTCTCCGGGAAGAGATTGGAGGGAGGGAGAGAGAGAGAGAGAGAGAGAGAGAGAGAGAGAGAGAGAGAGGAGAGAGAGAGAGAGAGAGAGAGAGAGAGAGAGAGAGAGAGAAGACAGACAGACAGACAGACAGACAGACAGAGACAGACAGACAGACAGACAGACGATGACAAATGACAAATTCTTTTATTTCGAGGATAATGAATAAGCACCATGTGCTTTTTTACATCTAGTCCCCGCCCGTAGGGTTACATCTTAATAATAACCCAGTACTCATACTAACAGACATAATAACTAGACATAGAAACAGACAGAGAGTCAAACAGGCAGAGAGAGACAGACAGAGAGGCAGACAGAGAGACAGACAGAGAGGCAGACAGAGAGACAGACAGAGAGACACACAGACAGAGAGACAGAGACAGCAGAGAGACAGACAGAGAGACACAAGACATACAGAGAGACAGACTGAGGCAGAGACAGAAAGAGAGAGATATATAGACGAAAAGAGAGAGAGACAGAGAGACAAGGACAGAGAGAAAGAGACAGAGAGAGACAGAGACAGAAGCAGACAGAGCCAAGGAGAGAGAGAGAGAGAAGAGAGAGAGAGAGAGAGAGAGAGAGTAGCTTGCATCACTGGAGGCTGAAGGGAGGAATGAAAGTGGGAGCAAAAGATGGGATGAGGAGGGAAGGGGGAGTTGCTGGGGGTGAGGGAGGGAGGAGTGTTATCAGATAACACACTTCTTTATTGGTCTGGCTCTGTAAAAGACGAAACGATGGGGAAGGTGGGGGGGGGGGGGGGGGGGGGGGGGGGTCGTTAGTTTTTTTGTCTTAAACTCTAGTCGGACTTGGGTTAGATAATGAACGTCTCGACATAAATCGTCCTTGAAACAAACATAGTATATTTGTGTTAATTCGCACTTAGGAAGAAGATTAAGGAGAAAAGTCACATATTTGTTTTACTCCTAAAAATTCTATGGTGCTGCATTCTCTACAGTAAGTAAGGAGGAAGCGATACATTAAATCACACACATACACACAATTCTTTTTACAATACAAATTTTCAGTTAAACGTGCATAATTCTGTCTTCTATATCATAAATATCAAGTTGTGGTCACTGATGACCGTGACAAGATGTCCCAAGTTTTGCTACATATGGTTGCATTTAAAAAATAAAAATAAAAAACACTGAAAAAAACCACCACTACCACCACCACCACCGCCACCACCACCAAGAATGACATGACCTTACGTCCAAATCAAGATTCCTGCACTATCTTATCACCTTTTGTTTATGGATGACAAAACATCCCTCTCCTTTTTTTCGTTCCTCGGCTAGAGCTCCGAGGTTCACCAAAGGTGAGATTTTTGTGTATGCCACCGTTTTTGCCCACCATGAAGGTAACTGCATTCCGACTCCAGGGATAGTGTCTAAACACGACACCAGTGCGTATGCGTTTTTAAAAAAAAGTCTGTTCTTTCCGGTACGAAATAGTCTACTCTTCCGAAAGGCGGGACGGGGTTTTAATGTGTGCGCAAAATGTCCTGCGTGCATTCGCTCACAGAGCCTCTATTTATAGTTTTATCGGAAGGACTTTGACATTCATTTCTATTTTCTTGTCCAACTGGGAAGAAAGGACATGATCAGGAATGGAACCCAGAACATCACGGTTAATTTGTTTGGTAGGTGAACGTCTTAACCGTCCTGCCACCTTCCTTTTTGAGCGTTATCCGCAAGAGGCCAAAGGCATCCTTCAGTCTTGTAGAAGGGCAGATAATCCTATGTAGTAAGAGAACCCTCTTGCTCTTGTAGTTGCCGTTCATGGATTATCAAAATAGTTTTTACTTGATTCGACTTGACTTGCTCAACTTTCAGTGTGAGGACTTTGGCTTGGAAACCAGATTCCCTCACGCTTCTGACAAGACTGGCATACTTCTCACTCATGCAGGTGTGGGCTTTTGCCATGCTGGTTCCCAGGTTGATTAATGGTAACAGTCCTTAAATCGGAAAGCTCCGTGGGAGTTTGATACAATCAAACCTACCAACTATTCTGGTTCCTTACAGGTCAGTGTGCTCAGCCAGTCACAACCCTGTGTTTTAAGGACTGGGGAAAATGGAGTACAGTTTCTGGTATCATGCAAGTCTTACCTAAAGAATCTGGGTGATTTTTTTTTTCGTGTTCTCTCAGAAAAGTCTGCTGTATACTTCCTATACTATATTTCATCTAACAGACTTTGGTCTGGTGCTATGGCTGCCACTGTCGTATGGAGCCATGGACCAAGGAGAGAGAAGAGCAAAGACAGGTTGTCACTGGAAGCCATGGCTCGCTGTGTGCTGGTTGTGGTTCCTGTACTTGCCCTGCCCCTCAGTGTTGAAGCTGGGAGTGTTATCAGGTGAATGAATGGAGATATCTGCCTCAAACGATTCTGACGGCCTGCCATATTTTAGTTCTCCTCCCACCCGCCCTTTCTGTCGTTTAGCAACCTCTGTCTGTCTGTCTGTCTGTCTGTCTGTCTGTCTGTCTGTCTCTGTCTCTCTCTCTCTCTCTCTCTCTCTCTCTCTCTCTCTCTCTTTCTCACCCCCTTCTCCTCCTCCTCCTTCTTTTTCTTCTTCTTCTTCTTCATCTTTGCATTCTTTTTCTTCTTTGCATTCTTCTTCTTTGCATTCTTCTTTGAATTCTTGCATTCTTCTTCTTTGCATTCTTCTTCTTCTTTGCATTCTTCTTCTTTGCATCTTCTTCTTCTTTGCATTCTTCTTCTTCTTTGCATTCTTCTTCTTCTTTGCATTCCTCTTCTTCTTCTTAGCATTCGTCTTCTTCTTTACATTCTTCTTCTTCCTGATCAATTATTTCTCTGCCTCTATATGGCAATGTTTTTCTCTTGTTCTTTCTTTCTCTCTATTCTTTTTGCCAGCTATTGAATCTCTCTCTTCTTCCCTCCCTCTTTCCATATGGAGAGGAGAATGGGGAGGGGGGAGGGTAGACAGAGAGAAAAATACAACACACTTATCATCATCATCATCGTCATCGTCGTCATAATCATCATCAACTTGATCATTTTAATGTACTTTTCTATAGGGTTTGATATTTTTGTTGTTTGTGGTTGTTTTTTTC
Source organism: Rapana venosa (assembly GCA_028751875.1). Taxonomy (NCBI): domain Eukaryota; kingdom Metazoa; phylum Mollusca; class Gastropoda; order Neogastropoda; family Muricidae; genus Rapana; species Rapana venosa. The sequence continues at coordinate 56,762,440 of CM054150.1, read as the reverse complement.
CTTAGATAGATGGCTTGACGATAAAAGCAAATGGTTTTCTTATTCAATGTACAATCTGGAAATAAAAGTTTGACTTTGGCTGACACACACAGACACAAGGCTGACTGACAGACAGACAGACAGACAGACACAGAGAGATAGAGAAAGACAGAGAGAGACAGAGAGAAGACAAATTGTCTATTTACGAGAACGTTAGATAGCAAGCAGCTTGTGCTCAATTTAACTTCCAACCTTTCGGCAAACCTTAAGAACTATCACATTGCCACGCAAACAGATAACTGCTGTTTATGCACAACATCATTCTCATATCAGTCGCCTTCACATAACAAATAGGTCACTTTTGGCGAGGAGGTGGAGAGCTTTTTTCTGGGTCTCTTTGTAAGGTGACACAGATGTATCCAGCATCTAGGTACCGAGGCTTCACCAGTAAGCGCACGAGGTTCTGTAGCTGATGATGCTTCTGTGCAGAGGGGTTCTCAGCTGATCGCCTTACGTCACTAATAATAATAATTTATGGAATTTATATAGCGCTGAATCTTGTAAAGCAACAAATCAAAGCGCTCAGATTTCATTTCATACCACTTTAAGTCACGGCAGATTTCTCCGTGAAATTCGGGCTGCTCTCCCCGGGGAGAGCGGGAGAGCGCGTCGCCACAAGCGCTGCGCCACCCTTTTTTTTTTTTTTTTTCATGTCTGCAACTGTATTTGTTTCCCTATCAGAGTGGCTTTTTTCTAAGAATTTTGCCAGGGACAACACTACCAGTACTCTGTCTTTTTTCTTCTTGTTTCTTACAATCCTTGGCCAGGCTGCTGCAAGGTTTGCCAGTGGTGAGGTGTTGGGTATGTGACCCTCTTTACCCACAATGACGGGTGGCCGCATTCCGACTTCGGGGATGGTGTCTAAACACGACGCCTGTGTAGATGTGCGTTTTGTTATTGTTCAGTTTGTCATTCCTTCATACTGGCACGAAAAGGTAGACTCTTCTAAAAGGTGGAAGGGGTTCTTAACCTGTGGACAAGATGTTCCATGTGCGTTCACAGTCGGGGCTTCGGTTTATAGTTTCATTGAAAAGGATTCTGGGGCAGTGGAATCAATGCTGATGTTAACTTCAGAGTAAAGTTCCCTAAAACGGACGCATTCGTGGTGGTTCGATCCTGGACCGTCAGACCACTAGGCCATCCTGCCCCACAGTAGAGTTTCTTTGTCTGGTCACCAGCCTGAGGCGTACTTACCAATTTTTTTCAACAGAAACTGTCAAAGCTGGAACTCCAAAACACACTACTTTCCCTATTCGGTGGGCCATTCTATTAAAAAATATAAAAAAGCCATCTGCTTATGGATTGGCTTAAATACTTTCTTATGACAAACAGAGAAATTAATTATCATGTCAGTCATGTGCAATTGGTTGAAATTTTGATTTAAAAAAAAAAAGAAAGAAAGAACAGAGAACTCCTATGGTTATGAAACCTCGGCTTCCAAAAGTCTGATCCACAAACAGGCAAACAGACAGACTGGCCGACCAGATGATGATAGGAGCAAATCACCATTCCTTTTGGTTACACTCCACCTTTATCTTCCGGGTCAAGTAGTATCTTCTATAGTGTGATGGTCGAAAAAAATGTTTGATTTTCACATATTTTTTAAAGTATGAAAAAAGGCACTGTTTTGGGGGATTGAGGACATAGAACAACAGCAGGTAGTCACGAGAAAGAAATGATCATCAACTGAGGATTGCTTCATTTCCTAGTGGACCCCGCGCATGCATATCGTAGTTAGGAAGCTAGCAGACGACACAGAACTGAGGGGGTTAAGTGTTTGCTAAAAAAAAAAAAATTAAATTCAAACGGACTAAATTTGTGGAAAAATTACATAGGTTTTATTTAAACCAGAGGCTAATCTCTAGCAAAAATTGATTTCCCTTTTTATTTCTGTGGATGCCTTGGTACGTGCGGTATGAAGACAAGAACGTTATAGGAAAACAGAAGGAAAAGTTGCACGAAATGAAAGGTGGTGTGTAGCCTTTCAGTCATTTCCCTATGGACACAGGAAGCAGCAATGTAAAGCAGTGCACAATTTCCTATGCTATGCTGAGGAGCCTATTTGAAAAAAAAAACTAACATAAAAATGGGGAAAACCCAACATTCTTGCTTAGTTGGCACAAACCATCACAGTCAATGATTTGAAAGATGCTTAGCCAACCAACCAGCCAGACATGAGTACACACTATAGCATTGTTAATGACCGAAAGCCAGCCAGTTAACCTGACAGTCAGCCAGCCAACAGACCATGTAGTTAATGACTGCTTAGCCAGCCAGCCAACCAGCCAACCAGCCAGCCAACCAACCAACCAGCCAGACAGCTAACCAGACAGCCAGCCAACCAACCAGCCAGACATGGGTACACACCGTGACATTGTCTATGGCCGGAAAGCCAGCCTGTTCACCAGAGAGTCAGCCAGCCAAACAGACCATGTAGTCAATGGCTGCCTATCCAGCCAACCAGCTAACCAACCAGCCAGCCAACCAGCCAGCCAGTCAAGAGAAAGACTTTGGTGCCAAGACAGACTTAGCCAAACAGACCTTTGTGCAGGCCATGTAGTCAATGGCTACCTATCCAGCCAACCAGCCAGCCAACCAGCAGGCCAACCAGCCAGCCAGTCAAGAGAAAGACTTTGGTGCCAAGACAGACTTAGCCAAACAGACCTTGGTGCAGGCTATGTAGTCAATGACTTCCTAGCCAGCCAACCAGCCAGCCAGCCAACCATCCAATCAGCCAACCAGCCAGCTAACCAGCCAGTCAACCATCCAACCAGCCAGCTTACCAAGCCAACCAGCCAGCCACCCAGGCAGTTAGCCAAACAGACATTTGTGCAGACCATGTAGTCAATGACTGTTCAGCCAGCCAACCAGCCAACTAGCTAGCCAGCCAGCCAGCCAACCATTCAGCCAAGCAGGCAGCTAGCCAAACAGACCTTGGTGCAGACGATGCAGTCAATGACCTGCCACCCGCACACCCCCCCCCCCCCCCCCCCCCCCACCCACCTTCCCCCTCTCCTAAAACAGCCCTTAAGTTGCCGGCGTGTGTACAGTGCAGATAACAAGCGTGGCAGATACACCCTCAAGTTTGCGTAAGCATTGTCAGCAGTTTTGCCCCTTTAAAGGTTGGAGTTTGGTTTGGGTTTTTTTCTTCTTCTCTCCCTTCTTCTTCCTTCCTTGTACTTCAAAAACGGCAGATAAGTTTATATCAAGGAATAGCTCTGTGTGTGTGTGTGTGTTGTGTGCGTGCGTGCGTGTGTGTGTGTGTGTGTGGAGAGAGAGAGAGAGAGAGTGTGTGTGTGTGTGTGAGAGTCAGTGAGTACTTCAAGTTAATCTGTCAATGAGTAAAATTGATGATGATGTTGACGGTGATGATGATGACGATGGTGGTGATGATGGTGGTGGTGGTGGTGATGATAATGATAATGATGATGACGACCATGGCGGCAACGACGGTGTCAAGTCAAGTCAAACTTTTATTTTCAGATGGTACATTGAATAAGCAGTGCATTTGCTTTTTTCATCAAGCCATCTATCTAAAGAAAAAAAGAGTGTGTGTGTGTGCGCGCGTGTGTGTGTGCGCGTGTGTGTGTGCGCGTGTGTGCGCGAGTGTGCGCGTGTGTGCGCGCGTGTGTGTGTGTGTGTGCGCGCGCGCGCGTTAGAACTCGGTTTATGCTTACATTAATTCACACAGGCATACATCCACATCACATTCAGTACAACAATATCAACGACACGCAGACTCCATCAGACAGATCAAGTTTGCAGAAAACGTCGGAAACTTCTTTTATTAGTTTCCTTCTTTGTCTGCTTATTTGTGTGTACCTGTCTTTAATGTGAAGGACCCATGTGTGTGGATTATGAAGCATTCCATGCAATGGTACTTTACATCAAGATATAAAACCAAACAGAATGCTTTGTCCCACTTCGATTGTACAGAATGCTAATCGTGTTCAATTCAATGAAAAACACACACACACGCGCGCGCGCGCACACACACACACACACACACACACACGCATGCACGCACGCACGCGCGCACAACCCAAACCACTGCCAGTAAATTCTAGTCTACTGCAGAGGGAGGAGAGAGTGAAGGGCAGGTCATGTTCAGGTCAGTACTAAT
>CM054150.1:56733278-56753278 GCA_028751875.1 Rapana venosa | reverse complement strand
AACGAAAATGCGTTGCGCTACCGTTGAGTGCCTGACAAGTCAGGCCTTGTGCATCTGACTTCGGCATGGGAGATAATTATTATCTTTGAAATCTTTTTGGAGAAAATACAGGAGAATGGACCAAGAAGGCAGAATTTCGTAATAAGGAACGAGGTAGCAACAAAGAGAAGGATAGAAAAGAGGGAATTCCTAGCACGCTATTTCCTGCGTGATGCTATTTACACTGAGAGGCCCCCGACATTCCCACAGGGATGGACATGATATTAAACAAGTTTGCCAGAGTGATGCCTAACGGGACGGATAGGGTTAAGCTCATGACAAATCGCTGTAAGGAAGAGTGTGTGTCTCAAAAGTTTGCATACTAGTTTTCATCACAAATAGAGTGCTTTTCGCGATAAAAAGTAACGATGGCAAAATTATGATTTCTCATCCTACAATGGTTCTATACATATTATTACAATTGAAGCTTTGATCACGAACATCAGTGTCGAGATAAACAAGTAAATATCATTTATGAGGAAAAGATTATACAAGGAGTATGATAATTATATATGTTTAAAATGTCCTATCTTTTATGAAACTTGAGGTTTTATGAGTAAACAGATTTAGATGACTCTTTTTCTATAACGATTAAAATAAAATCTTTAGACGCTGGTGGCTGTCCATACTCTGCTTCCTCCCCGTTATCATGGTATGGTGGCCTTCAGCCAGGGGTGTTGTTGCAGATTCCGATATCCATGATACCCCAGTGTCTTCTGCACACTGCTGCTGCTTCATCAGCGATTCTAGATCTCTACTCTCCCTGTCTGGCTGTCTGGCTGTCTGTCTGATCTCCCCTTAACTTGGCACAGGAAGTGGTTTTCCCCCTTGCGCATTTAAACTTTAAAACATGGCCGTTCTGATACTACTTAAAGTGATGTTTGTGCGAATGTTTCAGACTCTGTCTGTCTTCAATTTAACGTCTGTCTGTCTGTCAATCTGTGTGTGTCTGTCCGTCTGTCTGTCTATCTGTCTGTCCGTCTCTGTCTGTCTGTCTGTCTGTCTCTCTCCCGTCTGTCTATCTGTCTGTCTGTCTCTGTATGTCTGTCTGTCTGTCTCTCTCCCCGTCTGTTTATCTGTCTGTCTGTCTCTGTCTGTCTGTCTGTCTCTCTCTCTCTCCATCCCTCCCTCTGTGTCTGTGTGTGTGTGTGTGTCTGTGACTGTGTGTCTTGTTTGTTTGTGTTTAGATTGAACGGCTTTAACGTGTGTATGTGTGTGTGTGAGCGTGCTTTACAGGCACGTGCACCCACAAACACGGTTTCATAGCACGCGAAATAGCTGTCTGATGTGACACTGGAGAGGAGACGTCAGACTTGATGTCCTCAGCGGCACTTCTCTTCCCTCTGCTTTCTCGCCGTCAACCTGCATGGCCCAGCCCGCACTCTCCCTTCACACAAAAGATAGCTGAGGTCACACAGAACGCTAGGCTGCTGGGTACACACGCGTCTGCACACTTGCTGCCAACAGGCCCCTCGCTGGTGCAGACCCTGCACTCAGGATAAAGTTCAGACTCTTAAAAAAAATGGAAGAAGAAGTTAAGAAAAAAAAAGTTTAGACTCCAGGCTCTCTGCTGCACTGAGTTCTCTCCCGTAACTGCCGGGGTGGTGGTGGAGGTGGGGGGGGGGGGGGGGGGGGGGGGGGGGGGGGGGGGAAGGGGTGTGTGTGTAAATAAAGGGGCCTGCACTCTTCAGTGGTGTGAAAGAGACTCACTCAATTAATTGTAAGAGGTGTGTGCCGTTCTACATCAAAATCTGCCAGAACATTGCGTATGTATGTATGTATGTATGTATGTATGTATGTATGTATGTATCTATGTATGTATGTATGTATGTATGTATGTATGTATGTATCTATGTATGTATGTATGTATCTATGTATGTATGTATGTATCTATGTATGTATGTATGTATGTATGTATGTATGTATGTATGTATGTATGTATGTATCTGTGTGTGTGTGTGTATGTATGTATGTATGTATGTATGTACGTACGTACGTATGTATGTATGTATGTATGTATGTAGGTATGTATGTATGTATATATATATGTATGTATGTACAGCAATCAGTACAAAAGCAATGCAGGCACTGATGATGTGAACTCTCTCTCTCTCTCTCTCTCTCTCTCTTCTCTCTCTCTCTCTCTCTCTCTCTTCTCTCTCTCTCTCTTTCTCTCTGTGCGTGCGTGCGTGCGAGGGTGACAAAAGGCCACCGTCTGTAAGTCAAAGAAGCCAATTTAACCATGACAGTTCAACAAAGTTCTTTTCATGTGAAATGCTAATTTTGCAATCGATAAAACTGTTCATAAGAAATACTTTTTTTATAGGCTAGGAAAATCAGATTTGTCATTATGAAAACTCAGTTTCACCAGAAGGCCTGTTGTAAGGATATCGTCTCTCTCTCTTAACTTCTTGAGGAGTCGTTGGGACACTGCACAGTAATTTGTCCCACACTGAATTTCTCAGCAAGCTGACCTTGGTGGAGCCCATCCCTCTCAGGTAGTTGGATGCATGCTGGGTATGTTCGTGTCATTCCCGCCTCCGGCCATGGGTGACCTGCTCTTCTGCCAATGGTGGATGGAGTTTCCTGACTGCACAAGATGTCCTGTATTCATTTGCACACTGGGGTCCTGTTCATAGTCTCATGTTTCCCTGCCTCGGCTGGATCTCTGAGGTTCACTGATGGTGAGATGTATGCATATGCGACCATTTACCGCCCCTCCCCCTCCCCCGCGTGCGCGCACACACACACACACACACACACACGCGCGCGCACACACAAACACACACACACACTATTTAGGTAGCCGCATTCCGACTTCAGGGATGGTGTCTAAACACGACACCTGTGTGCATGCTAGGTTTTTTGTTTTGTTTTTTGTTGGTTTTTTGTGTGCATTTGCTCCTACCAGCACACAATAGCCTACTCTTCCAAAAGGCGGAACGGGTTTTTAACGTGTGCGCAATATGTTCTGCGTACTTTCGCACACGGGCTTTATTTCTTGTCTCATCCGAAGGACTTCGAATTCAGTTCGATGTTTTTTGTCAAGTTGGGAAAAGAAAACGAGGCTGGGAATCGAACTCAGAACCTCGGCGTGTATTTGTTGGCAGGCGAACGTCTTAACCATCCTGCCACCCTCCTTCTTTTATATCCTCATCTCAACCACTTTCAGGTGATGTACTCCCTGCCAATGTTAACCCCAGGGAAAAATAATCCTTCATACCCACAACTACACGGGGAATCGAGTTCGTACTCTCACTTACTAGAAGATTGCGGGCTCAATGCTCTAACCACTGATGTATTCAGTAAATCTGTCGCATGCCATGAGGAGAATCAACTTACGAAGATGAACAAATGTGTGGTTTTGGTGGTGGTTTTTTTTTTTTTAGCACAACAGTCACTCTCACCAAAAAGAAACCGTGTTGTATGCACATACTCAATATAAAGATATTATGTTCATCACTAACACCCATTTTGATCAAGAAATTTTCAAGAGGAAAAAGGTATTTTTACAATAACAAGTCAGTACCACTCAGCATGTCCATCACCATAAACTCTCTCTCTCTCTCTCTCTCTCTCTCTCTCTCTCTCTCATCTCTTCTCTCTCTCTCTCTCTCTCTCTCTCTCTCTCTCTTCTCTCTCTCAAAACAGTAGACAAGTACAAGCAGTCTCAACAGGGAGTGACAGAGAGAGAATAATAACAATAATAACATTTTGTCTCAAGTGGCCAGAGCAATATTACAAGTGGACAGGGCGAGTGCAGTGCCTGCGATAGTATAATATTGGCCTGTGATGGCTCCTATCACCTTGCACCACACACACAGCATCCACCCCCTCCCTCCCTCCCTCACGCCCCGTCTATCTGCTCCACCATCCAAGGACCTGCATCTGCTCCACTCCACACGCTTATCGCCCTTCACGAGCAGTGGTCGCCCCTTGACTGTCGTGCTTCTCTTGTCGAGAGGCGGAGAAGGACACTGTTGACAAGATCCGGTGACACGACCTTCATCTTGGTCAGACGGTTTGCTGTAGTGTTGGTTTGGGGCTTCCCGTTTTGTGTGGTGTGGCAGGTGGTATAGAGGAAGTGTAGGTCAGAGGTTTCTTCTTCTTCTTCTTCATTGAACGCTCAGCTGATAGCAGTGATTGTTTGTCACTGGAGCCACAATGAGTTGGGCTGAAGTTAATCGACTGACAAGTCAGGCCCAGTGCACCTGACTTTGGCATGGGAGACAATTGCTATCTTTTAAAGTCTTTCTGGGAGGAAAAACGCAGCAGACTGGATCAAACAAGCAGAAAATTGACAAGAAGGAGAGGACAGGAAGAAAAGGAACAAGGTAGAAACAAAGAGAGGGATAAAGAAGAGGTAATTCCTAGCAGAGAGTTTCTGGAAGGTGGGGATGTTGTTCATATTGACAGGCCCCCAGTATACCCATGGGGCAAGTGGTTTGTTCAGGCAACTTTTTTTTTATTAGGGCGATGCTAGGGCTACACTCCATGGACGAGATTTGGGCCTGAGACAGAGGCAAAACTGCTGTTTGTCCATAATTATACTTAACAATTTTCCTTCAGCAGTTATCAGAAAATCAACAATAACATATTTTCTTGTCAGTATGTACATATTATTAACTTGCAAGTGATGCGTTTTTGCAAACGTAAGAATTGAAAAATGATGGCTTGTATCCAAGCAAACGTTCTAGCGCTATGGAGCAGTGTCATACATGCAAAACACAAGCAGATTCTAATAATCTCAACTTTTAAAAAAAAAACAATTATCTCATATGATTCTAGTTCCTAACCACCAAAAGAAACTCAAGGGTCATTCATTCACTCCTAGATGATAAAACTTGAACTTTTCTTGTATATGTAGGGTGTTGTCTTTTTGCTGCAGGAAGTTGTTTTATGGGTAGCCGATAGCCGATAGTGTAACACCTTTACATGCTCTTTCGCGTGTCTTAAAGGGTGACACACCAAGCATGACCCTTACAAACAACAAGCGGACAGCAAATATCGGAGTGCAATGATTACACCCCTTTCACTGTCTGGCTTTGTTTGATAACATGGGAACTTAGGAACAAAATGATGGAGAGTTGGGCATCAACTGCAGTGAAGTTTTGTGATTCTGCTCTTAGAGTCATAATGATAATAATAATAATGAGCAGGAACCTGTTTCCAGTCGTCTTTTATTCCTGGACAAGTCATCTCAGAGGGGGACGGGATTTTTTTTTTCATTTTCAAAAGAGATTCTTTTTTCACATTAATGATGCTGCTATGCTGTTTGCACATGTTTTCAAACAATAGAGTGAAGGGGACAGGCATCTCGTGTGTGTGTGCGTGCGTGTGTTTGTGTGTGTGTGTGTGTGTGTGCGTGTGTTCGTGTGTGCGTGTGCGTGTGTTCGTGTGTGTGTGTGTGTGTGTGGTGTGTGAGATAATTCATGCGTTATGCCCCCATTTTAATGTAGCCAGTCAAAACTTAGCAAGAGCTCATATTTTATATATTGTATCCAACATCCATCAAGGTACTCAAATAGATGTTTTACCAACTGCATCACGTAATGGTGTGTGTAGTCAACAAGATTCATAAGCATGCTGGGCAGTTTTTGGACTTCTGCAAGGCAACAAACGCTGACATGAATTGATGGTTCTTTAACGTGCATGTGTGATCTTCCTCGTCTTCTGCATGTGTCTTGAGGAAAAGGAGAGTAAGGGACTGGTTGATCAGTGTGAGAGCTCTTGTGGGACAGTGTGAACCTTCCTCCTTTAGTAATTGACCAGAGGCTGCTGAGATTCAAACCTGCAGCCCGTGACTTCAGGACTGATAGGGCTAGACACATGTTGCCTTCTCCACTCGGCTGTTGTACCCGTCTTCTGCTAAAGCTTTCTTTTTCCATTTTTCTCTCTTTAATCTTACCAGCTTGTATTTCTGGTTGTGTAAATAATCCTGGCTGTTTTTCTTTGAATGGTTAGTTTATTTCTGTGTTTGTTACTTTTGAGGGAATAGACACAATCTCCAAGGTTTCAAGCTAAACAAAAATAGTGTTCGCTTTAAGTAGACTGTTTATACGACAAAGAAGCAAAAAAAAAAAAAAAACCCACTAACAACGCGGTACAAAATTGTTCCGACGTTACGGAAATGCGACAACACTTGGCAATATATTCGTCCCTTTATCTCCAAAATTGCCCACCCTTCCGTCTTTAACAAGTAGCTGAGGAATGCAGAAGAGACAGACAACCTGCTCCTATCGCAACATCCACAATACTGGTGTAAAAGTGTCACACAACGGGACACACAGATACCGATGAAGATTATGGAAGAACACACACAGCCCCTGATAGACTTCGTGCCGGTGGTAAAGAGTTCCCAGGTTTCCGGAGCAGTGTTAGGCAGCAGAGCAGGTGTCAGCATGAATAGCAGCAATGTGTGGACTAACAAAAAAAGTCAGGCTCCGAATTCAGCCTGTCCTGGGTGGAGAAACAAGCCTGTATGTGCTGTCTGCCATGTTGTTTGTGTGAGGTATGGAGGAGAGGGCGGGCAGGCTTGTCATTCAGACCCCTCCTAGCTATAATCCACGCTGTGTGGTGCCGTCTCACGTGCAGAGCGAAGGCCCGGGGTGGAGGCCCCATAGTACAGTTGTGTCTGGCTACAATAGGACTACGGTTTGATTCCATTCCTTTCCTTCTTTGCCAGCGCACAGACACACAGACGCACAGAGACAGATACACACAGACAGACACACAGAGACAGATACACACAGACAGACACTCAGACGCACAGACGTACATACACACACACATGCGTGCACGCAAGCACGCACAACACACACTCACCACATGCACACACACACACACACACTCCTCTGCTCTGTCTCTGTCCTCTGATCTGTCTCTTCTCTGTATCTGTCTCTTCCGTCATGTCTGTCTGTCTGTCTCTCTCTCTCTCTGTCTCTGTCTCTGTCTCTGCTCTCTCCGTAATCAAACACAGACCACACACAGACACACATACGCACATACGCCCCCCCCCCCCCCAACCTCAAACACCCCCCCCCCCCCCCCCCCCCCCCCCACCACACACACACACTTTCCCCCTTCTTTTAATATTAAAATGCAGGTATGAGGTTTCTCGGTGCTCGAAGTTGTAAAGGTCCTTAATCCCCTGAAGAAGGACTGTGGCTGCCTAAATAGTGGCGGGCACAAAACGGCTGCCTGTGCCTTGAATCTGACTACGGGGGACCCTGGGAGCTCTAGCCCAGGAAAACATCAACAACAACAACTAAAGAAAGGTTACGAACAGTTTGGGGGGCGGGGAAGCTTTTGAATGTGTGCGTGTGTGTGTGTGTGTTTGTGTGTGTGTTGTGTGTGTGTGTTGTGTGTGTGTGTGTGTGTTGTGTGTGTGTGTAGTGTGTAGTGTGTGTGTGTAGTGTGTGTGTGTAGTGTATAGTGTGAGTGTATAGTGTGGTGTAGTGTGGTGGTGGTGTGGTAGTGTGTGTGTAATGTGTGTGATCGTGTGTGTGTAGTGTGTAGTGTGTGTGTGTGTACGTGTGTGTGTAGTGTGTGGTATGTGTGTGTGTGTATGAGTCTGTGTGAGTAACTGGACATGTCTTTTTAGACCTGTGGTCTAGAGGTAACGCACCTGTCTAGAAGGGGAAAAGTCCAGGTTTCAAGTGTGTGGTGGTTCGATCCCCGATTGTGCCCCCAACTTTTCCCCCATCCACTCGACCGTCTGGGTGCTAGTCTTTCGGGTGAGAAGATAAACCGAGGTCCCGTGTGCAACAGTCAGTTAAAGGTAAAGTAAAGATGTCCCATAACCTATAAGGTCACAGGGGAGCGAGGCGTCAGAGACCTCACTTCTCTAGGGGCCAGCATCTTGAGGGCAGCGGCGCCCATCTCCTCTCCCTCGCTGCTTTACCTTCCCTGGCCCTAAAGAGGGCAGGAACCCATTTACAGCTGGGTGAACTGGGGGACTGTATTGAAGCCAATGCGCCACCCATCACGACCAAACGGTCATCCATCCAACTGGTAACTACACGACGTTGCTTAACTTGGCTGGGGGAAAGCGAGTGCTCCGACCACTGAGCTATCCCGTCTCCCCCCCCCCCCCCCCCCCACCCCCCACACCCCTAATTCCCCCCCCTCCCCGTCCACCCCCCACCCCCCACCTCATACACACAAGAGACAGGCAGGATAAAATGAAATGAAACAGTTATGAGGGCAGGATGAAAAAAAGGAGGTGTGAATTTAAACTTTTACCTTCAATAAAGCTAATTTTGACTTGACTTGACTTGACTTGACCTAATACACATTCACTTGAGCCACAAACCAAAAGCGTAAACAAAACAATCACCTGGACTTTCAAAATATCCACTGGTCACGTTTCTCTCCACACACACACACACACACACACACACACACACACACACACACACACACACACACACACACACACACACACACACACTCACACACACACACACACACACACACTCTCTCTCTCTCTCACACACACACACACACACACACACTCTCACTCCCACACACCACACACACACACACACACACACACACACACACACAACACACACACACACACACACACACACACACAACACACACACACACTACACTGTCTTCCCTCTCCCCATCCACAATAACAACAATAACCACTTACTAACACCCACATGGGGAAAACAAAAATCTTTCAATCAGAATTCAGAGCACACAGACAACAAACCATCCTTGTTTTTTAGGGAGGAGATTTTTCCTCTGGACACGGGTCATTTGCTCTGTGACCACGTGAGTGACCTGCCAGGACAGAGGAGGCTTGTAAGGTCAGTAAGGCCCTGCTGGTCAGAAGAAAAAGTTGACCAGCCATAAATTCGCAATTTGGCAACATCTGGAAAAAAAAGATGGTAGGAGTTACTAGGTCAGGAGCTTGACCAGGCATTAACAGTAACGGTGATGAATGTGATTTGGACAAGGATGGCAGTCAGTAGTGTGGTCAAGTGTTTTCTCATTGATTCCACAACACTTAGGGCCTGGGTGGGGTGTGGGTAAATAAGACGTTTGATGCTCAACCCAAGGGTCTAGGGTTCGGATTCCATGGAGTCAGAGTAGTAGTAGTTGTTGCTGTTATGTTTTTTGTGTTTTTGTGCTGTTGTTTTTATTGTGTTGTTATGTTGTTAATTTTGATGTTTTTGTTGTTATGATTTTTTTATTGTGTTTGTTGTTATTGCGTTTTGTAGTTTTTGCTGTTATTGATGATTTTGTTATTATTGTGTTGTCGTTGTTGTTATTGACGTTTTGTAGTTTTTGTCGTTGTTGTTATATGATTTTGTTTTATTGTGTTGTGTTGTTGTTGTTATTGACTTTTTTTATTAGTGTTGTTTTTAATGTTTGTTATAATTGTGTGTCGTTGTTGTTATTGACGTTTTTTGTCTTGTTGTTATTGTGTTTTGTTATTTTGTGTTGTCTTGTTGTATTGATGTTTTGTAGTTTGTGTTGTCTTTTTATGTTTTTGTTGATGTGATGCTTGTGTTATTGATGTTTGGCTTTGGGGTGTGTTATGTAGTTGCAGGTTTTTGCAGCTTTAATTCATCTTTGCGGGTGTAGTCCTATAGTTGATCCTTCCCACTAACCTTGGGTAACATCCACAGAGACAAGAGAGAGACAGAGAGAGACAGAGAGACAGAGACAGGCAGGCAGGCAGACAAGAGTCACACAAAGACTAGAGAGAAAATCTAAAAGACAGACAGAAACAGAGAAAAAAAAACTTTCCGGTTAATGATTAATAATGTACATTGGCTCCTACTTAATTAACAAAACGAAAACCCCAAAAGCCCATCTTGCATAATTATCTGGACATAACACTCACCTCCTCACCTCCTGACCACTCCGCTTCATGTCCAGCCCACAGGCTCCTATCTGAGCCCTGGACACCACCTGACCCCGTGGACAGTAGGGCTTAGTGGCATCTGACCACAGATAGGTCAGAAAGGATCCACAGACATGTGGGGTAGATCTGAGAGAACCGATGTCCATTCCTGTTTTGTCTATTCCGTCTCCGTACTTACCTCCCTTGCCAAGTAGCTCTTTCTGGAGTTTGTTACAGATCAATATCATCGCCATTACTGTCTCCTTTCGTTTCTTTTCTGTTTAGGCACATTCTTTTTCTCTTCCTCCTTCTTCTCCTCCTCCTCCCCCCCCCCCCCCCCCCCCCCCCCCCCCCCCCCCCCCCCCCCCCCCCCCCTTGATTCCTTCTTCTTCTTCTTTGGCATCGTAATGCGTTCTCCTTCATCTTCTTTCTTCTTTCTTCTTCTTCTTCTTCTTTCTTCTTCTTCTTCTTCTTCTTCTACCCTTGTCTATTTACCAAAAACTCTTGAGGTGGCTTTTTTGTTTTTTTTGTTGTTTGCTTGTTGTTGTTTTTGAGGGGTTATTATTTTTGTATTAATTTATTTGTTGTTGTTGTTTAGTTTAGGTGGTTTTTTTTTATTATAGAGTTTTGTTGTCTTGTAGTGAGTAAAATCGTATTCCAATGTGTTGTGTTGTATTGAGTTGTAATGTGTTGTATCGTGTTGTGTTTTGTTCTACTTTGTTGCGCTGCGTTGTATTGTATTGTATGTGTACTGTATATACTGCACTGTATTGTAAATTGGGTGGAATGTATTGGACCGGATTAGAGGGGATTTGATTGAATTCAATCTCTTTTTTTGTTTGAAATCAAGACTGACCAATTCTTTCTTTTTTCCCCTTTTACATTATGTTACTTCAAGGATAAGGGAATAGCACTCAAGCGCCTTTTTTTTACATACAGTCCCCGTCAGCATGCGGTTTTGTCAATCTTTGTCATCTGCTCGCACACGGGACGTTAGTCTTTAGCCTCATCCACAGCACTTTCGAGGAAGCGGAGTGGGCACTGCGGTTAACTCCAGGAGGGAAAATCCCCTTGGACGGGTGGCTGGGTGGTGGCTCGAACCCTGGCCATCAGATTGCAAGCGCAATGCTCTAACCACTAAGCTATCCCATCCTTTCCGTAGGCATGCACGTGCGTAGGCGCGCGCGCGCGTGCACACACACACACACACACTGAGAAATATGGAGGAGGGGAAAGAGAAAAAGACAGGGAAGGGGAGTGAAGGCCGATGAACTGACTTCCCCTCAATAGATATGGGAGAAAAAACACGGAAAATCCCCAAATGTGCCAAACAACACTAAATCCTCTTGATTAAGCAGAAACACATACACATTACTTTTTCAAAATGAATATTTTTTGTTGCCGAAATGGTCTTGTAACAGACTATACTTTTACAGTCACACATTCTGACATACCTAAGGGGAGGCGAGTCTCCGGTCAACAATGCTGTTTGGCAAGCTGACCTCCCCTGCAGTATCTTCCCGCCATTGCTGTCCGCTACTGCCGGCTGCCAAAAGTTCTCTCCCTGCTCTCTGCTCTCTTGCCCTATCTTTCCTTTCCATCCTCCCTTCACCTTCAATTTTCTTATCACCCCCTTCGTCTTCCTACTTTCGTTTTAAGTGCACACAATAACCACCAAACCCCATACCCCCCTTCTCCACACCCCCCCCCCCCCTCCCCCACCACCTCCTTTTCTGAAAAGTGGTTAAGGATACAGTTGAGGAATGTGGTTTATTATCAGCTTGAGAAAAGGAATGACGAGCTAAAAGATTCATGCCATGTCAATCAATTATGATGATTATTGTCAGGCCAACCAAGAAGATGGTCGTTTTAAGACTGTCATCTGGTTGAAAATGTAAACTTATTCTTTTCTTTTGTTTTGTTCCTCAGCTAGAGCTCCAATGGTGATTTTGTGTATGTGACCGTTTTACCCACCATTAGAGCAGCCGCATTCCTATTTCAGGGATAAATCTTGGAATAAATGACAGTTAGCAGCCCAAAGTCCGACAAAATAGCAGGCATTTATTTTTTCTCTCTCTCATTTGTAGGATTACAGAGGAATTCAGGGCACTACTTGAAAAGGGAATCATGTTACAGTGTCAACTAAATATAAAAGTTACTGCCCTGTTTTCAATCTTCTGATGGTGAATTTTTTGTCTTTGTCGCACGCCCAGACATCAACTAGTGTTGTAAATCATACGAGCGAAAAATAATGCGTCGCACTGCGTTCACGGCCTGACATAATTATCAGGCCCAGCACATCCGATTTCAGCATGGGAGAGAAACTTAATGTTGTCTTGTAAATCTTTTTTTTTTTTAAAAGGGGAATAACCATGATTAGCTCTCAGACGTATTTGAATTGTGTTGTGCTCCGTTATGCGATAAACATCGAGTGGTGGCGCGGGGGATGGGGGGGGGGGGGGGGGGGGGGGGGGGGGGGGGGGGACCTCCAGGAAACCCTGTAACGTGGAACGTCCACAGAGAAAAAAAAAGCCTTCTTCTGTGTAGAATGCTTCGGCGTTAAACCTCTTACACTCTCGAGCGGTTCGAACCACATATCCAGTTCATCACTGACCATGCCCTTCTGTTGCTGTCTTTTGTCTGCCTAGACCTAGAACCGAACCCATTTTCTTGGGATTAGGGGTGCCTCGTGGCTAAGATGGATAAGATAAATTACACCACACAGCTAATGAGACAAACGTTGGGTTGGATATTATGATGTGCTTTACAATCATCCTCATTACCAACATCACTGAGATCAGAGGTCTGGGAGACAGGAGATTGTAGAACTCAGCAGTGACAGAGACAGAGAGAGATGGTGGACCATGGTGGCATTGCGTGGAGCTCCTACCGACGACAGCGGCGATGGAGACAGTTGAGTTGAGTTTTAGAAATCACAGATTCATTCATTTATTCATTCATTATTCTTCATGAAGGAAGATAACTACTATCCATCAGCTCTTGAGAGTGAACGTTTACACTAAACCTCACAGAAAGAAAGGTAGCATTAACTGCTTTACTGTTGTGTATTTCCTATAGGGTATTGCGCCTACCATCCAGAAGACCATATCATTTGTTTGCCAACACACACAAACGCGCACGCGCGCGCGCGCGTGTACGCGCGAAACACTAACCCACACTTACCCAGAATCTCATACCAAAAACGGGTGTAGTTGACAGTTACTTATTTACTGGCTCTTTACAAATAAGATATATTAATTTTGCTGTTTGTCTTTTACATGCCAGACACGTGACAGTCGTCTTGTTTATGTTTGTTTGCTCTTCTTTCGTTGATTTCTTTCTCTCTAAAAATGTTAAAATCCTGTTTTATGCACTGTCTAAAAATAATTTTTAAAAAGCTCTCGAATTTGTTTCCTTTTTTTTTTTCTTTTTCTTTTTTTTTTATTCCTCGGCTAGAGCTCCCTGGTTTAACAATGGTGAGATTTTTTGCGCACGCAACCTTCTCCAACCACCCCCCCCCTCTCCCCCCCCCCCCCCCCCCGTCCCCCCCCCCCCCTCCCCCCACTATCATTTAGGTTGCCGCATTCCGACTTCGGGTATGGTGTCAAAACACGACGTCTGTGTTCATGCGCTTTTAAAAAATGTTGTCATCCGTTCATACCGGCACAGATTGGCCTACTCTCTCGAAAGGCGGATTGAGATTTTAATAATAATAATAATAAGAAGAAGAAGAAGAAGAAGAAGAAGAAGAAAAGAAGAAGAAGAAGAAGAGATTTTAATAATAATAATAATAAGAAGAAGAAGAAGAAGAAGAAGAATGTATGGAATTTATATAGCGCTGAATCTTGTAAAGCAACAAATCAAAGCCTTCAGATGACTTTTTTTTTTAGGATAATGGAATAAGCACTTTTTTCCTTTTCTTCTTCTCATCCAGTCCCCGCGTGTACGCGGCCCTGCAAATCCCGCCATCCGTCCCCACCGGCACACAATGGCCCACTCTTTCGAAAAGCGGAACAGGACTCAACGTGTGCGCAAGATGCTCCGCACGCGCCTGCACACGGGGCCCCGGTCCACAGTCCCATGGGAAGGACTTTGACATCCAGTTCGATTTTTTTGTCAAAATGGGAAGAAAGGGCGAGGCTGGGAATCGAACCCGTTAGCGTGTTAACATTTTTTAACGTGTGCGCAAGATTTTCTGCATGCATTCTTTCGTAGAGGGGGACCTCGATTTCTAGTCTCATTGTTAGGCAGGTGAATGCCGTAACGTGTCTTAACCGTCCTGCCACCCTCCTTCCTTCTTGTGCCAGTCATTAGAGTACAGAGTCCAGTATAATTATGTTGGTTTGGTTCTATTTCGTTGACATTTTCTGTTCAAATCTAACACCCTGTTTTTGTTTTTGCTCGGGTTTAGTTTTGGTTTTGTTGTTGTTGTTATTTTTCTTTTTTCTTTTTTCTTTTTTTTTGGGGGGGTGGGGGGGGGGGGGGGGGGGGGGGGGGGGGGTTGCACTGTCCTTGAAAACGTGTCGGTTTTTGTTTGTTTGATTCTTACTATTTGAATGTTTGCATGTCCATATCATACAAATTGCACTCACCTTTCCAGTCTCTCTGAACTACCCCATCTTTTTCTCCCATCTTTCCTTTTACTTATCATCATGTATTGATCTTTCTCTTCTTCGTCGAACGCTCAGACAGCAACTAGTGTTGTCTGTCATATGAGCACAATTGCTTTGCCCTGCTGTTCAGCGCCTGACAAGTCAGGCCCAGGATATCCGATTTCAGCGTGGGAGAGCATTGGTATCTTTTAAGCCTTTCTGGACAAATTAGGCAGCAGAATGGACCAAGAAGGCAGAAAATAGACAAGAAGGATGTGATCTGAAGAAAAGGAACAAGTCAGAAACAAAAAGAGGGATAAAAAAAGAGGGAATTCGTAGCACACAATTTCCAGAAGGTGGGGATGCTGTTTATACTAACAGGTTCCCATCATCCCCACAGGGGGATGTATTGACCTGAATAATAATTATATTTTATGCGCATAACCACAAGCACATAAAAATATCATATTATGATCGAATGAATATTCTGATCGATACATTTCTCTCTGGACCCAAAAGCTGTCCTTATGTGGATGAAGGGAAAGAAAAGACTCTTTGAAACCGGGCTTGACTGGCCATTTGACTGATGGACTATTGAGTGAATGTTTCCTCTCCTCTCTTTCTTTCTCTCTCCTACTGGCAGCTAAAAATTTTTTTTTGCATCTGGTGGCAGCTGTTTCCTGGACTAGCCGTTGTCAATCTGTTGCCTCGTGCTGTAAGAGTTAATAGGCTTAGGCCGCTGCCTTTCTTCACACCACACACACACACACACACACACACACACACACACACACACACACACACACACACACACACACACACACACACACACACAACACACACACACACACATACACAACACACACACACACACACCACACACACACACACACACACACACACACACACACACACACACACACACACACACACACACACACACACACACAACACACACACACACACCACACACACACACACACACACACACACACACACACACACACACACACACACACACACACACACACACACACAAACACACACACACACACACACAACACACACAACACACACACACACACACACACACACACACACACACACACACACAAAACACACACTGACGCTATTATTGGGCCTGCTCCGCTTTGCTTTGCTCCAGAATTGTTTGCGGTTGGGATTAATCGTCATCGCCTTGCCCCCCTGCATAACCTTCCTTCCACTGTGAAATGCTTTCGTTGTCAGAGATGGAGACGGAGATCTCACATTTCTCAGTCTTACATCATGTGTGTGCCTTAATTCGACAGTGGAGGAGAAAACGGGCACACAAACCGGCGTGAGTATGTCAGTGCGTGTGCTTTATTACGCAAGTGTACGCAAAGAACCATAATTGCGCACGCACGCACGCACACGCGCACACACATGTGTGCGCACGCGCGCGTGCACACACGCACGTACCCAAGCACACGCACTCATACACACACACGCACACATGCACGCACGCACGGGCACACACACATTATATATATATATACACACGTGCGTACACGCATGGGCAATATCATGAAAAGACTTTATCGCCCCCCCCCCCCCCTCTCCCCGCCCCCCTCAAACACACACACACACACACACACACACACAGAGGGATGTAGGAAAAGATGAAGTAGCAAAGACTGGACCACCAGGTTGAACAGAACAGAGATGATATTTGCGGCATCAGAAAACAAACCAGAAAATACAACGATCCAGTGTTCTTGTTATAGCCCCACCGAGCACAGAGGCCCTGTAGGGGCTGTCGCAAGAAGAAGAAGAAGAATGCAAAGAAGAAGAAGAAGAAGAAGAAGAAGAAGAAGAATGCAAAGAAGAAGAAGAAGAATGCAAAGAAGAAGAAGAAGAAGAAGAAGAAGAATGCAAAGAAGAAGAAGAAGAAGAAGAAGAAGAAGAAGAAGAAGAAGAAGAAGAAGAAGAAGAAGGAGAAGAAGAAGAAGAAGAAGAAGAAGAAGAAGAATGAGGAGAAGAAGAAGAAGAAGAAGAAGAAGAAGAAGAAGACTGAGGAGAAGATTTGTAAAGAGGAAGAAGAATAGCAAAAAAGAAAAAAAAAAGTATGAGAAAAAGAAGACGAAGTACAGAGAAGAACTGCAAAGAAGAACAAGAACAAGAAGAATTCCGAAGAAGAACAGGAATTGCGAAGAAGAAGCAAAAGAAGAAGAATGCGAAGAAAATTACGTACATATTAAAGTAAGAAAAAGAAGAAGAATGCGAAGAAAATTACGTACAAATTAAAGTAAGAAAAAGAAGAATGCGAAGAAAATTACGTACATATTAAAGTAAGAAAAAGAAGAAGAAAAAAAAAGAGAAGAAGAAGAACAACAACAACAAAAAACGAGGACAGGAAGAGCAAAACCGACCAAGAACAACAAAAACAAGAACAAAAAGAACATGCACAAACAACAACGACAAGAAGACCAACAAGAAACAACAAGCACAAAAAGAACAACAAGAAGAAGAAGATCAAGAAACAAATGCTAATGGATTGTTCAGCTCAGAAGAAAGATGCCAGACAGACAATTATTGGCCGCGGTGTGATGGTGGCAGAACCCAGGGGAGGGGGGGGGGGGGGGGGGGTAAGGGGGGGGAGGGGGGATTTGGACAAACATCCACAACAGTATGGCGGCTTCAGAGCCAAACGAGGACCGGTGACGACAGATGGGCCGTACTGATAACTCACTTGTCCATGACATTGCTCGTCAGCTGCACGTAAAACATCATTGACTGCTGACTCGTGGAAGGAGGTCTGTGACAGTGCCAAGGTTTCCAAGGTCGTCTGTCTGTCTGTCTGTCTGTCTGTGTTTGCATCAACAGCAGTTTTGTATGAATGGTTTGTGTGGTGGACAACACTTGCAACAACAGCTGCAACAATGGTTAACAGTAACTAAACGATGTCAAAAGGCATATATAAGGGTAATGATGACGACATTGAAATGTTCAAAACCTTTCTCCCTGTCTTCCCGTCTGTCTGTCTGTCTGTCTGTCTATCTTTCCGTCTGTCTGTCTATATATCCGTCTGTCTGTCTGTCTGCCTGTCTGTCTGTCTGTCCCCCTCCCTCCCTCCCTTCCTCCCTCTCTCTTTCTCACTGATATAATCTTTTGATGTCGTCATTCAGTAATAAATGTGTTTCACCCCCTCCCCTTTTTTTAAAAAAATGATTGTTCTGAGACAATATGTGTGTGTATTTCAAGGACAGATTATAAGACTAGGCTTGGCCTAGATTAAAAAATCTTGCGTATGAAACATTCTCTCTCTCTCTCTCTCTCTCTCTCTCTCTCTCTGGCGACAGTGGTGGCGAGTGCTGAGCAGGTGTTACATCATCTTCGGGACCTGATCCAGTCTTACATGGGCTGACTTCGCTGGCTGTAGACTGGAAAAGGAAAGGCTGGTTTGAAAATTGAGACACTTGAGACACAGACAATAATGTATCGAATCTTGATGTACATACCACTACTGCCATGGTTTCCATGTCATTGTAATCGCGTTGCGTTCGATATCGTTGTTACCGCGCCGCAGCGCTATATGGCTTGATTGCTAAATAGCAATAAAATTGTGTCAAAATTGTGTGTGTGTGTGTCTCTCTCTCTCTCTCTCTCTCTCTCTCTCTCTCTGTCTGATATAATGGTGCTGATGATGTGATTAACTATGATAAATGTGTTCTCCCACCATGCTTTATTGAATGTATTTTTACAAGGACATATTGTAAGACTTGGCTTGGCCTCCAATCTGTACCATTGCCTATCAAAGCCGCCAATTTCCCCCCCCCCCCCCCCCCTCTCTCTCTCTCTGTGATGTAATCTTTTGGAGGTGTTGCCATTCAGCAGTAATAAATGTTGTTTTTAATCCCCATGCTTTATTGATTGCTTTCATGTTATGTATGTTTGTTTAGAAAGACAAATAATTTTAAGACTACAATCTTTAACCTTGTGCATTAACTCTCCTCTCTCTCTCTCTCTGTCTCTCTCTCTCTCTCTCTAGCTCTCTCCCTCTCTCTCTCTCTCTCTCTCTTTCTCACTCTCTCTCTCTCTCTCTGTCTCTCTCTCTCTCTGTCTCTCTGCAGGTATGTACAATCCACAGGTGTCTGATAAAAGCGCAGGGTGGTGGAGGGAGGCTGATGGCGGTGCCAGACTGTCAGGATGGCGATACCATGGCGCCCTCTTCTGTCGGCAGACTCCGACAGAGCTGGAAATAGACCACCCCCCTCACCGCTGTCATCAGCACCTTTCGCTCACAGGACTTATCTCCCCTGTCTGTCCACCCTCTGGATGTGCCTGGAGTCAGGTTATGACCTTTGCTGAAGATGGAATCTGTGGAAAACGTGTTAAAAATGTCAGGTATTTTGTTTGTATCTTATCGCGGCGTGTGTCCTTTACAGGCTGAAAAACGTGTAGCCAGCACTTTCTGATTGCAACCTGGTTCAATACCGGGTTCTGTCCTGTACTAGCAGTAGGTTATGGTGCTGAGGGTGTGTTGTGATCCTACAGTTGATTAAAAATGGCCTAAACACTACACTATTGAACAACGGACGCTGTAGCCCAGTGGTTAAGATCGTTCGACACGGGTCCATGAAGTCGTGGGGTGGGGTCGAATCTCGGTGTCTGCGTCTGGGAAACTAAGGGTGGGAATTTTTGCCTTCTCCCAAATCAACTTCAAGTGCAAATCTGTCAGTGCCTCAATGCTCTTCGTGTACGCACGCATGCAGAGGATCAGTTAATATGCACGTTAAGGATCCTGTCATTCATGTCAGCTTTTAGTGGGTTGCGGAAACACGAACATGCCCTGCACGCATCCCCGAAGTGGGTATGCCGCTACCTCCATGGTGGGCGAAAATGGTGGAATACGCAAAATCTCACCACTAATGAACCTCGGAGATCTAGCCGAGGAAGAAAAAAGAAACACCCCCCCACCAAAAAAAACAAACAAACAACAACAACAAAACAAACAAACCAACCACAACAACAACAAAACAACAACATCAACAACAAGAACAAAACACACACTTCCACTAAGGTACTAGCAGCAAGTCTTAGCCTTACATAAACATGATCTAATGTGGCCACAACTCTACAGGGTGGCCCTAAAACTGTCATGGCCATGAGATTACAGAATAACTTTAATAGCTGAGTATGGCCTGAACATGTAATCATGGCCCTAAACGCTGTAGCATGGCCTTGACCCTTAAAGCCAAACCTCAGAGAGGATGGCGCAAAATGCAACATTGGGCTTATCACTCTATGACTGACATGTTTACACACTAGGAGACACTGCCAGATAGTGTCAACTGGGCGACAGATGACCAAAATTAACAAGCTTAATTTCCTTATTTTTCTTTCTTTTTCTTCTTCCTTTAAGTCTGTAAACTTTGCCATCCAGACCAGATTTTTTAAAAGAAATTAGCATGGTCAGAAATTGCAAAAGAAGAAGGAGCACAAGAAGAACTGCGAAGAAGAAG
>CM054150.1:56673278-56725778 GCA_028751875.1 Rapana venosa | reverse complement strand
GGCAAGCAGGCAGGCAGGCGAGACAGAGACAAACAGACAGAGACAGAGAGACAGACAGACAGAGACAGACAACAGACAGACAGAGACAACCGACCAGACAGACAGACAGACAAAGAAAAGAGCAAAAGACAGAGACAGAGACAACATGAAGAAGACAGAAGACAGAGAGAGAAGAGACAGACAGACAGAAACACCGACCGACCGACAGACCGACAAACATGAGAGACAGACAGATGCAGAGGAAGACAGAGGAAGAAGAGAGAGGAGAGAGAGAGAGAGAGAGAGAGAGAGAGAGAGAGAGAGAGCATGGCGTGTCAATGATCTCCTTTTGTCATCCCCACCTTGTCTGCAGGACTCCAGACAGACAGAACATCAAGACTGGCTGGCTAACCATCTGCATTGTTCACAGCACCACAAGAGAGAAGAGAAGAGAAGAGAAGAAAAAACAACCCCAAAACACAAACAAACAAAAAGACTGTATTCATCCTACACTAAGATTGCTGTAGGCAACAAGAAAACCTTCCTGCCTACCCCACACCCCCACCCCACCAGCCGATAGGTCAGTTTTGGGTGGCTTGTTGTGAGAGCAATACAACACGTGTGTTGTTCCAACAGCTACCCGATCCTCCTCCTCCTGGCAAAGGTGAAGGGGTTAGTTAACACGGTAGTGGTGGTGGCTTTTGTCCAAAGCTCTTTTTTTGTATATTAAAAAAGAAAATAAAGATGCTTCAGGTCTTTAAACCTAGTTGTTTACGGTAATTGCCCGAGTGCAAAGGAAGAAATATTAACATTGTTGTCTTTTAAAAAAAGAAGGAAGTACAAATAATTATTCTTATGTTGAATGAAGGATATTCAGGCACCCTTCTCTTGAAAAAGAAGGATGTATGGACTATCTTCAGAGAAAGAAAAGGATATATAGACGCCTTCATCTTAGAAAAGGATATATAGACACCTTTATCTTGAAAAAGAAGGATGTATAGACACCCTTATCTTTAAAAAGAAGTATGTATAGACACCTTTATCTTTAAAAACGAAGGATGAATAGACACCCTTATCTTTAAAAAAGAAGGATGTATAGACACCCTTATCTTTAAAAAAGAAGGATGTATAGACACCCTTATCTTTAAAAAAGAAGGATGAATAGACACCCTTATCTTTAAAAAAGAAGTATGTATAGACACCCTTATCTTTAAAAAAAAAGTATGTATAGACACCCTTATCTTTAAAAAAAAAAAAGGATGTATAGACACCTTTATCTTTAATAAAGAAGGATGTATAGACACCCTTATCTCTAAAAAAGAAGGATGTATAGACACCCTTATCTTTAAAAAAGAAGGATGTATAGACACCCTTATCTTAAATAAGAAGGATTACAAACACCCTTATCTTGAAGAAAAGGATCTAGAGACATCATTATCTTCAAAAAAAGAGGGATCTAGAGACATCCTTATCTTGAAAAAGAAGGCTGTATAGAAACATTTATCTTGAAAACTGAAGGATTTTAGACACCTTCATCTTACAAAAAGAAGGATCTATGATATGCTTATCCTAAAGAAGGCGATGTGATGACGATGGACTGAATACATTCGCTGAAAAGAAGAAGGCGACATCATCTGGGGTACTTCCCTAATGCAGACCCTCCACAGACCGCCAGAAGAAAGACACAGGACAGGGGAATGAATCCCACAGCACCTCGTGTCAAACAGGAGAGTATTGTCATTAAGCCATACTCCTATCTTCAGACTCCTCTAATATAAGGATAGCTTCAAGTTATATGAATTGGAAAGTTAGTATTTTTGCTGTTTGATGTTTTTTGGGGGTTGGGGGGGGGGGGGGGGGGGGGGGGGGGTTGCTGTTGATTTTTTTTTTCTTCAGAATTCTTGTTTATGCTTTTTCATAATAGTGTTCATTGCGATTGATTAGTTATGTGCATACCCCTCCCCCCTACACACACACACGCACGTGTGCGCACACACACACACGGCGCACACACACACACACACACACACACACACACACACACACACACACACACACACACACACACACACACACACACACGTACACACACTTTCCCGTCTGCTATCACTATTTAGTGGAAGGACGTTAAACTGAAGAACTACAGGAGAGCATCTGTGGGGATGCTGTGGAGTCTGTCAGTATAAATAGCATCCCCACCTTCTGCAAATTCTGTGCTAGCAATTCCCTCTTTTCTACCCTCCTTTCTTTCTGCCTCGTTCCTTTTCTCCCTGCCACCCTTTTGTTGTCTATTTTCTGCCTTCTTGGTCCAGCCCTTTGTTCCCCCAGAAAGACTTAAAAAAAAACAACAATTCTTCTCCCACACGGAAGCCGGATGCGCTGGGCCTGGCTTGTCAGGCGCTTAACGGCAGCGCAATGCACTTTCGCTCATATGACAGACAACATCAGTTGCTGTCTGAACGTTCGACGACAAACAAGAAGAAACAGGAGAGCTGAAGACCCTGAAGTGGTCCTTGGGCTCTGACTATTCACAGGCTGGACCAGAATAGACGACAGTGGTCGTCCTTTGTAACTGCCCTATATAATACGAATAGACACAATGAACAGTAACTTGAAAAAAAGGGAAGAAAGCTAGACATAGTTCACCTTCCATAACCGCCACCCCTGTGTCTTTATTAATGAACGCACTTCATCCTTTTGAGGGAGGAAGACCATCTGTTTTCTTCCTGTCCAGTCTGTGGCTCATTATCCTCTATGATGCTGGTGTCTGTGTCTGTGTCTGACAATGTCTTTTGTGCCCCTTCGAAAGTCTGCATTGTATATTGTCTCTTGCCTGAATGCTCACAGAGATGTGCTGATCAAGCTAAAAGGACATTCCTAACCAGATGTGATCCCGAAGGTTTTTCCTCTGTCTTAACTTTTTTGTCATAAGTTCTTCAGATAAGACTAAAAACTGAGGTTCCGTGTGTGAGTGCATGCAGAACATCTTCGGCGCACATTAAAACTTGTTCTGCCTTTCGAAAGAGTAGGCCATTCTGTGCTGGTGGGAACAGATGACAGAATTTACAAAACCGCATGCACAGGACTAGATGTACCACAAATAAAGGAATGAATGATAAATTCACTGAATTGGGAATCGTTGGGGTACCACGCTAACGAGCTGCTCAGGAAAAGCTTCGATTTATGTCGGGTATATGCCAAAACCTGAGTCTCTACAGATGGCTTTTTTTGCCCATTCTGCAATATTATCCATCCCTGTTTTGGGGGTGGTTGAACACGGTTTTACCTCCTCGTCTCCCTCCTTCCAGAAATCTGGGAACTTTGAAAATAATACCTGGCTCTATGACCTTTATGCCGTGGTAGCGAATTTCCAGCTTTCAGGGTCGGGTCTGAGAGTGGCAATGTTCTTCCTATTGTAGTCTGGCTTCTCCAGGATCCCAGATAGACAGACAGACAGACAGGGAGAGAGAGAGAGAGAGGGGCTGGCTGACGACCTCCATTGTTTACACAGAGATCCCTTTTCCCACCTACACTGGTGTAGACAAGGGGCCACCTTCACCCCCTGACTGTTCTTCTATTGGCTTTTTGTGCCGGTTGTGTGGTCACCACATGGCTTGTCATAACAACCACCACCACCACTACCCCACCCTGGTCTGGCTGCCTACAGACCCTGAAAAGTGAACAGTACCAGGGGCCACCCGCAGTTGTAGGGAAAAGCTGAAGCTATATAATACGTGTGTGTTTACATACCTGTGTTATAACTTGAATACCGGAAAAACAAGGCCATGAAAAGAATCAGAAGGAAGATGGCAGGACGGTTAAAGCGTTCACCCGTCCCACAAGTCAACCGTCAGGTTCTGGGGTCGCATACGCACAAATATCACCATTGGGAAACTGGAGCTGTAGCCGACGTATGAAAGAAAAGGAAAACGGAGGAGGAGGTGGAGGAGGGGGAGGAGGAGGAGATGAAGAAGAAAAAGAAGATATGAACAGTAGCAGCAGCAACAACAACAACCTAAGTAACGACAGCAACAACAATAATAACAATAATAATAATGATTAAGGATGATGATGATGGTGATGATGATGATGATGATGATGGTGATGGTGATGGTGGTGGTGATGATGATGATGAGATGATGATGATGATGATGATGATGATGATGATGATGATGATGATACTCATTCCCCATATAGAGCTCTGTGGTTCACTGATGATCAAAGTTTATTCATGCGACAGGTTAAGGTAGCCGCATTTCGACTTCTGGGATGGTGTCTAAACACGGCAGCTATAATTATGCATGCGATTTTTTTAAATATATAATTTAGTCATCCGCTCCTAACGACACTCAATGGCCTACTCTTTTGAAAGACAGAACAGGTTGTACATGTGCGCAAGATGTTCTGCGTGCGTTTGCATAGGGGACCTCGTTTATAGTCTCCCGCGAAAAACTTTCGGGGGGGGGGGGGGGGTGAGTGGAATCGTTTACTGATGTAAACACTGTAGGGGAAGGGGGGGTGTCCCTCCAACGGGTTCTTGTGTAGTGGTTCAAACCCCAGCCGTCAGACCACCAGCACAACGATCTGACCACTGAGCTATCCCCCTCCCTGTGATGGTCATCATCAGCATCATCAGCATCATCATCACAACCACAACCATCATCACCATCATCATCATCATCACCACCGTCATCACCATCATCACCACCACACATCATCTCACCACCACCATCACCATCACCCCACCACCACCATCATCCATCCCCACCATCATCATCATCACCACCGTCCCACATCACCACACACCATCATCATCATCATCACCACACGCCACCACATCACACACCACCACCACCATCATCATCATCACACCACCACCACCATCATCACCACACACCACCACCATCATCATCACCACCACCATCCACCATCATCATCATCCATCACCACATCACCACACCACACATCATCATCATCACCACCATCACACCACCACCACCATCACCACATCACTCCACCACCACCACCTCATCATCATCATCATCATCATCATCATCCCCACACCACCACACCATCATCATCATTATGCCACCACCCCATCATCATCCACCACCACCACCACCATCATCATCATCACATCCATCACTCACCCCACCCCACACCACACACCACCACATCACACCACCACCACCACCACCACCACCTCCAACCATCACACCACCACACACCACCCACCACCCACCACCACACACATCATCCCCACCACACACACCCCACCACCACCCATCATCATCATCATCTCACCACCACACCACCACCACCACCCATCACAACCACCACCACCACCACCACCACCATCATCACCACCACCACCATCACCACCACCACACATCATCACCCACCACCACCATCATCATCACCACCACCACCACCACCATCATCATCTCCATCACCATCATCATCATCATCATCATCATCATCATCATCATCATCATCATCATCATCATCATCATCATCATCATCATCGTCATCATCATGAAATCGTGCGGTACTTCGTGCCTGTGTGGGCCTCTCTGCTGCCTATCAGGATTATTGTGCTGATTGTAGGGTGGCCAGAGAAGCTCCAGTGGCATTGACTTGCGACCACAGTCCCTAAATGGGAGTTATTTCCGCTGGGAAATTAGTATAATTTTCAACTCATCTTTATCATGATAACGACGACAACAACAACAGCTGCAAGAGCAGCAGCAGTAACAACAACAACAACAACAACAACAATAACCGCACACACCCAACATACTTCAAAATCCGGTTTGTCGGCCACTCCATTAACATCACATCAACAAGATCAGATTATTTAAAAACCCTTCAGAACATTGCGACATAGAAACGCGACATTTTAATTTAAAAAAAAAAAAAAAACCCAAAAAAACACAACCGACCTGCTTTCTTCTTGAACGGATTCTGCGCCTGACACCCGCCCGCTATGACGTCAGCTCGCAGGAACAGGAGCGTGACGTCACTGCAAGGCCCGCCAATGGGATCAGCATCGATTGGCGCGGAACTAAGCTAGCCTCACTGCCGGCGGGATGGCAGCAGCTAAACTGGGAGGCTGGGAGGGACGGATTTATCGCAGAGCGGAGCAGAAAATAGAACAGATGCCAGGAGTTATAGGTCAGCGCGTGCCATTTCTCTTCCTGGTCGATATTGAGAGGTTTTGGGAAAGAGGGAGAGGGAGGGGGTGGGGGGTGGGGGGTATGAAGCTGGGTGGGATGTATGATATATATGTCAACACGTTTTTTTTTATATTTTGGTGTGGGGGAGAGGGCGATGATGAAGAGAGATCAGACAGACAGACAGACAGACAGACAAGAACAGAGAGAGAGGGGACAGACAGGTAGACAGACAGACAGACAGACAGTCAGAAGTCAAAAGTCAGAAGAGAGAGAGAGGAGAGAGAGAGAGAGAGAGAGAGAGAGAGAGAGAGAGAGAGAGAGAGAGAGAGAGAGAGAGAGAGAGAGAGAGAGAAGGAGAGAGAGAACTCGAACTCAAATGGTTTAGATGGTAAATGGATAAGCCAGGGGCTTCTTTATACCAGGCCCTCATGAAAAAAAAAGGAAAATAAGAGACCAACTGGCAAACCAAACATGAAGAAATATATAACATAATATACATAATAGTGAAGCTAAGAAGAAGAATGATGATGATGATGATGATGATGATGATGATGATGATGATGATGGTGATGGTGATGATGATGATAAGCGAGAGAGAGAGGCAGACACAGACAGACAGACAAACACACACACAGACACCACACAGACACGGACAGAGAGAGGGGAAGAGAGAGAGAGAGAGAGGGAGGGGGGGGGGGGGGGGGGGGGGGGTAGGTAAGAGAGAGAGAGAGAGGGGGGGGGAGGGAGAGAGAGCAGATGACGGTAGGGTAGTGGTTGTGGCATACGCAGAAGCACTGTTTCTCAACCGTCAAACAACAACAAGAACAACAACAAGACTGAAAAAAAGAAGAAGAATCCAAAGAATGTATAGAAGAAGGACAATGCAAGGAAGATGAAGAAGAAGAAGAAAGAAGAAGAAGAAGAAGAAGATGAAGAAGAAGAAGAAGAAGAAGAATGGTATGACTGGAAATACATTTCTATCACTTTCCCTCTGGGTAGAGAAACTACGTGACCTAAGCATAAGCTCTGAAAAGACTCCCATTAATCTGAAGTTACACAATACATTAAAAGGTAAACCGTTTTGAGAGCATTATCATGAGAGGAAAATAAGGACAGGAGAGAGAAAGCGAGCGAGAGCCCCCCCGCGCGCGCGCGCATATTTGTGTGTGTGAGCGCACGTGCATGCGTGTGTGTGAGTGTGTGTGTGTGTGTGTGTGTGTGCGCGCGCGCGCGTATGTGTGTAAGTAGGACACAAGGCGAAATTCTATCAGAAAACCAATAACAGCAGAGCAGGGGATACTCCAGCTTCTTCAGAACACACACGTAGCGGCTGATCTAATTAGTAAGAGCGGTGTGGAACCAGCAGCCATGGCGCAGTAGTTAGCGCGTTGACTAGCTAGGTGGAAGGTCGCAGGTTCGAATCTCATTAGAGTCAAAAGGGTATTTTTGGACTCCAACTGGCATCTACCCAAAGTGAGTTTGCTGTGGGCTCTTTGGGAAGACTGGAACCACACAGCAGAGCTTCATCCACATTACGCATGCGAGTTTGAGAGTGTTGCTCAAATTACCTGACCATCAGTGCAGTAGTTTGTATCTCTCTGGCCTGATTGACTGCAGGACAAATATAACGATAGGGAGAACAGAGCACAGCCCTGTCGAGTGCTTTTAAGTCAGTAGTGTACTTGCATAGCATTATCATTAACCACCTTCAACATCGTAACCAATCTGCCATATGGAACATTGTGATTCGGGGGCTGCTGTTGCTAAGATCTCATGCTGACCGCAGCTTTGGTTTCCCATACACTTCCACGCTGTGGTCAATTGGTGTCACCACAGCAGGGAGGTGTTTCACTCAGTATGGCACCACGACTAAGCTACTAGTGTCTGTGGCCAATAGGGGGCTTAGAAGGCTGGTATACTGTCCGCATTGGCTCAGAATAGGCGTTACTGAATACTACCAAAGTGACCCAGCAGCTGTGCAAGGGCCCTCTGGCTGGTGGCCTTAGGGCGGCTTAACATTGATGACTTCTGATCCTGAGGATATGACATGACAAGCTTGGGTATGACTGGGTGGAGAGGTTGGAAAGAGCATCTCCAGAACAGCAGGAGAGAAATGTCACATAAGATTAGGCAGCGAAGAAAACTACATGATATCAGGCAGCAAAATAGGCATCCTTCAGTCTCGTAAGACTATGGAGTTACGATCTGGATGTTTAATTCTGGTATAGCGTCGGCTGTGGCTGGCCAGTCCGACACGGGAATGACAGCTCCTATGGCAGAGGAAGGCACAGATGTAGTCTGATGCTGGTCTGTCTAGGCATCAAAGAAAACCACACAGACAGCTAACAACAACACTCAGAAAAACAACATTTCTCAAAGCAGGCAGGCACGTGTTGTGGACAGCTGTATTCATCTTGATTCTGTTCCATTCATCTAGATCGAGAAATATGTCTCCATTATAGCTATCCTTCAGGAGATGGTGGTCACATTTTGACTTGACTTCTTTTCAAACATTATGGGACCTGACTTCGTCCATAACTTCTTCAGGAGTCATCACGGGCACTGCACTGGATGTTTCAGGCCGTGTGTTAAAGGCCAGTCGATCCTGGCAGAGCTCTCCACTCTCTATCTGGTTAGGATTTAGTTATCATGTTATTTTATTTATTCTTTGTTTCGAGGATAATGGAATAAGCACTTGTATGCTTTTTTACATTCAGTCCCCGTGTGTATGCAATTTTGTAAAATTTTGTCATCATTTCCCACCGGCACACAATGGCCTACTCTTTCGAAAAACGGAACAGGTTTTAACGTGTGTGCAAGATGTTCTGCGTGCGTTCGCACACGGGACAGGACTTTTAATGGGGAGTGGAGTCGGCACTGATGTTAACACCAGAGGAAAAATCCTCTTGAACGAGATTCGAAACGGGTCAGCAGATCACGAACGCGATGCGCATCACTCATACCACCAGGATACACAGTGCCCCGGGAAGCAGAGTGACCATCCTAAAACATAATTATCCCAGTATGATGCCCTTCAATTTGGCCTTCTTGAGAAACCCCCCCAGCCCATGGTGGCATGATGGCATGCTTTTGCTGGGTAGTGTCTAGATACAGAAGAAACTTCTGATGCATACCTGTGGACAGAAGAGTTCAATCCTGGGCAAGAACCTAGGATGATAAAATCAGATAAGCCAACCTCCCCAAGATCATCAGATGGTGGCATGATGGTATGCTGGCAAGAGGCGAGAAGAAAGAAGAAAGATCTGATCCTATCTGCTGGACAATGGGGTTCAATTCTTGATAAGGACCTACGATAATAAGCCCGGCCAGACCTCCCTGCCTAAAATCATATTCTTCATCAATGACTTCACACAAATCAGTCTCTTTCTCTGTCTCCTTATTCCATGAACTTCATGAGAAGTCATTTGACTGACTTCCATGGATTCATCGTAGGTAAGTCGAACCTGGCAGATATTACTGCTGTTCCCTATCATTGGGGTTGCCGAGGATGTGCAGGTTGTGTATTGATTGTCCTGCTGTGCGAACTAGAAACCCTGGACCATGATATTGTAGACAGAGTGAACAACTGCAACAAAGGTGCCACTAAAGTTGTAAGGAAAGAGAGGTCTGTGGTGCCAGATGCTGCAACACTCGGTACCAGGCCTAGAAAGATGCAGATTCCCCAGCTCTGCTGACAGCACGATGACCACCAACAGCCACTGTCCACAGAACAGTACTGTCTCAACACACACACACGCACGCACACACACACACACACACGCACTCACGCACACGCACGCACACACATACACGCGCGCACGCACGCACGCACACACACACACAAAACTAAAACACACTCACCACCTCCCTCTCTCCAGAGCTATGCAACATGAGAACAGCAGGAAGCCACCACCACCACCGCCCACAAACACACAGACGCACACCACCACCACCACCACAACCAACACCCCCCCCCCCCCCCCCACACACACACACACACATATCCCCCCCCAACCCCCCCCTCCCCCCCCCCCCCCCCCAAATACACCCCCCTCCCCCCCCCCCCCCCCCCCCCCTCTCCTTCTCTCCCAAGCTATGCAATATGAGAACAGTAGGTAGCCTACATTCTTTCTCCCTGACATAATTAAAAAGCTTTTTTTTTTTTTTGAAACAACAACAAAAAAAAGCCTCACCATACTGAACGGGGTTGAGTTGTTGGGTCTTTGCGGCCTTGACCGTGCAGACACTGCTGACGTTATCATCCTGCCTTGTCCCCAAAACAGCCCAGCATCTTGTTGACAACACCAAACTAGTCACAGAAAAATAAACAAGAGAAAAAAAGAGGACAAAAAAAGGAAAGAAAACTTGATTTAAGCTAGTCGTGGTGGGGGGTGGTATTCTTTTTTTTTTTTAATAACCTGTGGATATCAATGAACAAAAAACTAGGACATAGGTGAGGGCTTGTGATGGTTGTGTGTGTTGCTGGTGGTGGTGGTGTATGTGTGCGGGAGGGGGAAAGGGGAGGTATTTGTGCGTTTGTGTGTGTGTGTGTGGGGGGGGGGGGGGGGGCGTGTGTGGGGGTGGTGGGGGGGGGGGGTGGGGGGTATGTGTGTGAACAAAAAAATAGGATATAATGATGTTGGTGATGGTGGTGGTTGTGATGTGTGTGCGTGCCTGCGCGCACGTGCGTGCCTGCGTGTGTGTATGAGAGTGGGCGCGTGTGTGCGTGCGTGTGTGTGTTTGTGTATGCGTGTATACAGCGCGATATAAAGTCCATATATTATTATCATTATTAATATTATTATTATTATTATTATTATTTATGTTATTGCATCTGTGCGTTAGTAGGTCGGTGGGTGCGCTGCGAGACTATCTGCACGTACACGTGAATTGGCAGCCTGTTGAATGATCCCTTGCCTTTATCACTGCTTTGACCCAAACAGTCCTTTATTATTTTGTCTGGTGTGTGTGTGATTGCTGTACTTATTGATTGTCATTATCATCGTTGTTAGTGTCATTGTTCTGCGTTTATAATTAATAAAGCCTGTTAATTATTGAGCACTACAACTTGTACAGAATGATGACGGGGAGAATAGGAGGGGGGGAGAGGGGGGAGGGTAAGTAGATTTAGACATATGGGTCAATCAGAAAAGCATCAGACTCGCATTTCGCGTTCAAGTGTCCAGAACCCTTACACGAAAACAAAATTGCCAATTTCGGACATTCTGTATCATTATTCAGTGTATTATCGTCATCTAGGATTGGCTCTTTGTGAGGATCTCCTGAAATAATTATCCCTAGCCCCAGGACTGGCCAGCACAGCATAGCACAGCGGACACAAACAGCTCATAAACCCTTCAGACAGAAAATTAGACCGAAACAAGGCCACCTTGCCCCAGTTTCTCTGTGGGAGAGAGGGGAGAGGAGAGGAGAGGAGAGCGGATGTTTTTGTACATCGTCATTCCAGTCCAGTCGATGCCTGAAGCTGCTATTTGCATCCTCCCTCTCTCTTTTCCCTCTCTCTCTCTCTCTGTCTCTCTGTCTGTCTCTCTCTCTGTACCCCCCATGTAGTCAAAGAAGGCTGTAAATGAAGGATGAGGCTGACCTAAAACTTAAGGTCTTTTTTCTTGCTTTCACAAGTATTAGAACCCTCGACCTCGTTTTTCCTTTTATTTTGGGGTTGGTTTTTTGTGTGTTTTGTTTTGTTGTGTGTTTTTTTGTTTGTTTGTTTTTCGGGGGGGGGGGGGGGGGGAGTTGTTTGTGTGTTTGTTTGGGGGGGGGGGGGGGGGTTTGGGGGGGGGGGATGTTTTCTGGGGTTTTTTTGGTTGGTTTGTTTGGTGTTTTTTTTTTCCTTTTTTCTAAGGATTAGGTTTTCCTCTTTGCTGTCACTAGCCAATCTCGTTAACACACTTCCCCCCGCCTCCTTTTTTTAAAATTTGGTTTTCCTGTTCTTTCAAACTGGTTTTTTTTTTCTATACTATTTTCTCTTCTTAATCCCATTTCCTTTCTCCGCTTTCCTTTCATCTCTCCTCCTCCTCCCTCCTTCCTTCCTTTCTCCTTTCCTACCTCTGTGTGTGTGTGTGTGCCTCTGTTGTGTACTATTTATTGTATATACTGGTTCTGGCCCTACCTACCCCGCTAATCTTGTTTATCCTCTGTCTCGGCACTTATCTCCTTCTCCTTCTTCAGAGAGAGAGAGAAGAGAGAGAGAGAGACTGACAGACAAGACAGACAGATAGATAGACTGACAGACTGAGAGACAGAGACAGACAGAGAGAGAAAGACTTTTCTTCTTCTTCTTCTTCTTCTTCTTCTTCTTCAGCTTCTTCTTCTGTGTATGTGAGAGAGACAGACAAACAGACACAGACAGAGAGAGAGAAAGAGAATGGTGGAGTGGAGAGAGGAGAGAGAGAGAGAGAGAGAGAGAGAGAGAGAGAGACTTTTTCTTCTTCTTCTTCTTCTGGTGTGTAGGAGAGAGAGAGAGAGAGAGAGAGAGAGAGAGAGAGAGAGAGAGACAGACAGACAGACAGACGACAGACACACACACACACAACAGACAGAGAGAGACAGAGAGAGAAAGACTTTTCTTGTTCTTGTTCTTCTGTGTGTGTGTGTGTGGTGGTGTGAGAGAGAGAGAGAGAGAGAGAGAGAGAGAGAGGAGAGAGAGAGAGAGACGAGAACAGAGAGAGAGAGAGAGAGAAGAGAGAGTAAGAGAGAGAGTGAGAGAGAGAGAGAGAGAGAGAGGACAGACAGGACAGACGACACACACACACAACACACACACACACACACACACACACAGACAGAGAGAGACAGAGAGAGAAAGACTTTTCTTTCTTGTTCTTCGTGTGTGTGTGTGTGTGTGTGTGGTGTGTGTGTGTGTGTTGTTGTAGAGAGAGAGAGAGAGAGAGGAGAGACAGACAGACAGACAGACAGGACAGACACGAGAGAGACAGAGACTGAGAGAGAGAGAGAGTTTTCTTCCACTTCTTCATCGTCTTCTTCTTCTTCTGAGAGAGAGAGTTTCTTCGAGAGAGAGGAGAGAGAGAGAGAGAGGAGAGAGAGGAGAGGAGAGAGAGAGAGAGAGAGAGAGAGAGAGAGAGAGAGAGAGAGAGAGACAGACAGACAGACAGACAGACAGACAGACAGAGAGAGAGAGACAGAGAGAGAGAGAGAATGGGAGAGAGTTTTCTTCCACTTCTTCGTCGTTGTCTTCTTCTTCTTCTGAGATAGAGAGAGAGAGTTTCTTCAAGAGAGAGAGAGAGAGAGAGAGAGGGGGGGGTCCATTTGGCCAGAATCCAAAACACGTAGTTGACCTAGTTGGGCCCCAGAGAGACATTACGTCATGCTCCGCTTTGGGTAGAGCTGTGGCCTAGTTTGTTCACGTTCGCTCTGACCTCAATTTTATTACAGTGCATAGTGTACAGTTCAGTACAGCTGGGAATGCTGCAGTTTTCTGTCAGTCCGTACGTCCGTCCGTCAGTCCGCGCGTGCGCGCGCGCGCGCGCGTGTGTGTATGTGTGTGTGTGTGTGTGTGTATGTTGTGTGTGTGTTGTGTTGTTGTTGTTGTGGCAGTGGTGGTTGTGGTGGTGGTGGTGGTGTGTGCATGTGGGCGTGCCGCGCGCGTGTGTGTGTGTGTGTGTGTGTGTGTGTGTTTAAGGTGTTGTTGGCAATCGATCTGTATTTTTCAGTCTGGCTGCTTGACTTGCCTGACTGAAATAGGTGATGATAATTATCTGTTCTGCTTTTGCTGTTTTGTTTCTTTCTCTGGTTTAGACTAGCTCCATCCTTTTACTATCATTATAATCATCGTCGTCGTCATCGTCATCATAATCATCAGCAGCAGCAGCAGCAGCACCGACAGCAGCATCTCTCTGTCTCTGTCTGTCTGTCTGTCTGTCTGTCTCTCTCTCTCTCTTTCTTTCTCTCTCTCTCTCTCTCTCTCTCTCTCTCTCTCTCTCTCTCTCTCTCTCTCTCTCTCTCTCTCTCTCTCTCTCTCTCTCTCTCTCTCTTAATCGAATAAAACATTTCCTTGATCAGCATACTCGAAAACTATTCTTCTACGCTTATATAAAACCTGATCTTGATTATGCATCTACATGCTGGGATTTGGCAAGTAAAAAACTGTTTACGACAACTTGAGAGAGTATATAAACGTTCTCTCAAGTTAATTCTGCTTAGAACTACTTCCTTAGAAACTAGTAGCTACAAAGAGTTGAACATTCTTCCTTTTAGTTTACATTGTCTCTTTAATAAAGGTGTATTTATGTATAAGATTATGAATAAACTAGCCCCTCATTATCTTTGTCAGCGGTTCCCTATTAAAACTGTTCGTAACAAAAGCAGTGTTGTTACTCCTCATCCAAGAACCGATCTGTTTATGTCATCTCTTGTTTATTCTGGTAGCAAGTTATGGAACGAAATCCCAACCTTTATAAAAGAGAAAAGTAGCATATCATCTTTCAAAAAAGCGTACCACACACACTTGTTTAATTTTCTGTAATATGCATTGGGTGAGCGTGCTTGTTGAACTCTGTGTGTGTGAGTGTGTATGCGTGCAAGTGCGCGCAAATGTGTGTGAGTGTGTGTGTGTGTGTGTGTGTGTGTGCGTGTGCGGTGTGTTTTGATGCTCTGTGGTGGTGGGTTGTTGTTGTTGTTGTTTTTTCTTCCAAATAATGTTCATTGTTTGGTTTTGACGGTGTAATGTGTGGCTATGGTATTTCGATGATTACGACATAAGGCTGTTATGATATGTGAGGAAATGTACATGTGTATGGATTTGTATTCTGGACGATTTGTGTGATTTGTGCAAGCTCGCACGTGTAGTTGCGTTTCCGTGCATATGTACGCGTAGTGTGTGTGTGTGTTTGTGCGTGGGTGCGCACGTGCGTGCGTGTGTGTGAGTGTGTGTGTGTTGATTTTTGGAGGAGGGTTATCTGTTTAGGGGAAGCGGGTGTCAAGGATGGGAGTTTGTCAGTGTTTAACTGGTTTTGTTTATTTATTCGATTGGTTTACTTCTGTGGTCTTTCATTGATTTCATGACTTCAGTCAATAATTGAATGGCAATTTGAATGATTCATTTCTTTGCTTTTTGACATTATCTTGTTTGTTGATCAATTGGTTTATTTATGTTTGTTTCACTTTTTCCCCCATGAGGGCCTGGTGTAAAGAAGCCTCTGGCTTATCCAATTACCCTCATTAAAATATTCGAGTTCGAGTTCGAGTTCGAGTTCTTTCTCTCTCTCTCTCTCTCTCTCTCTCTCTCTCTCTCTCTCTCTCTTGTGTGCACGTGTGCGCAAGCGTGCGTCTGTGCGTGTACCTAAGTGTGTGTGCATTTGTGCACGCGTGCGCGCGCATGTATATATGTGTGAAAGAGAGACAGAGACAAACGCAGACACGTACACACACAGACACAGACAGACAGACATACAAAAAACCCAAACTGACAGACTGACAGGCAATTTACCAGTTTATAGCATTTTCGACAACAGATGAAAACGTTTGTCATACGATCAGTTTGTTTGGATAGGGCAGGGGAAAACTGATAGGGGACTGACAGAGGATAGGATTAGGGGGAAGAAAGAGCAGAAAGGAGTAGGGGGGGGAGGGGGGGGGGGGAGGACTGAATGACACAGCACAGTGCTAAACGGTGCCAGTCCCCCCCCCCCCTCCCCCTTCCACCCCCACCCCACCCCACCCTGTTCTCCCTTTCTCTTGGAATGAAAAAGTATGTCAATGCTGATTACGTTACCCTTGAACATTAACATACTTGCCATTATTACAATTACCACCACCATCATAATCATTATCACAATCACTACCACCACCATCACTACCATCATCATCATCATAAGCATCATAGTCGCCATCATCACCACTACCAACCACCACCACCACCATCCTCCCCCTCCTCCTCCTCCTCCTCATCAACATCATCATCATCACCACCACCACTACCACCACCACAGTCATCTCTCTCTCTCTCTCTCTCTCTCTCTCTCTCCTCTCTCTCTCTCTCTCTCTCTCTCTCTCTCTCTCCCTCTAGTTCCTCGGCTAGAGCTCCTATGTTCACAAATAGTGAGGTCTTCCGTATGCAACTATTTTTACCCACCAATACGGTAGCTGCATTCCGAATTCGGGGGGAAATGGTGGTTCTTGAAAGGAAGACTTCTCAGAAGATGCATTACTTATGTCCACCAAGTAAAAACTCTATAGAAAACGAAGAGAACTTTCTTGTCCATTTAGCTGCCTATACAAATGCACGAAAAAAAAGCCTAATGCATAGTTGTTGTTTTTTCTAAACGGCCACCCGGACAGCAATGACGTTGATAACTAACCTGCTGTCTGTCACCAGGGAAACTCATTAATGCTCAGACAGCAACTCTTGTCTGTCACATGAGCAAAGCCGCCTTGCGCTGCCGTTAAGCGCCTGGCAAGTCAGGCCCAGCTCATCCCACTTCGGCGTGGGAGAGAAGTGTTATATATTTCTTTCTATAAAACACACACACACACACGCAGATGCGCTCGCACGCACGCACGTATACACACACATACACACACACACACACACATTATATATATATATATATATATATTATATATATATATATATATATATATATATATATATAATATATATATATATATTATATATAAACAACAGGCAGGTGAATGGACAGAGAAGGCAGAAAATAGACAAGAATATGACAGGAAGAAATGGAACAAGGCAGAAACAAAAGAGAAGGATAGAAAAGAGGAAATTCCTAATACATACTTTCCAGACAGTCTGTTTAGTTTAAAGCCTTTCCACACACAGTGGATATGAAGACTAGGAGGTGGGGATGCTCTTTATACAGACAGACCCCCGCATCCTCACGCGAGGATAAAAAAAAAAACCCATCGTGGATAACCTGGCTGAATTAATTGCTGGGCAATGGACATGAAGTAAAAGTAATAGAAACAAAAAGCGTTCTATCTCAAGATGATCCTGTATCGGTTTGAGTAAAAAGGTGTGCATGCCTAAACTTGGTGAGAGAAATGCGCGCGCATGCGTGCGTGGGTGTGTGTGCATGCGTTTATGTGTGCGTGTGTGCTTGCGTATGTGTGTGTATAAGAGAGAGGGAGAGAGAGAGAGAGAGAGGAGAGAGAGAGAGAGAGAGAGAGAGAGAGAGAGAGAGAGAGAGAGAGAGAGAGAGAGAGAGAGAGAGATTAAAATCAGGAAAAGAAATCGATTGGTGCTGGAAAAAAGAACTACCAATGCTTGCGATGTAGATGAAAGAAACGGATATCTTTGGATTATGTTCATGTATTATTCATAAACGTATTGTTTCTATCCCCACACCCCATTGTCTACATGGCTCCACAAATAAACCATGCCATGTTCATCTCTCTCTCTCTCTCTCTCTCTCTCTCTCTCTCTCTCTCTCTCTCTCTCTCTCTCTCTCTCTCTCTCTCTCGTTCACATTCTAACAGTGCAGACAGGTATTCGAAGAAAAAAGAACAACAACACAAAAAAAGGTTCCATGAAAAAGTAAGTGAGCAGGCACTACAGCGCAGGTAAACAGACAGGTAAGAAGAAGTAAAGGAGGGTCGGGAAAGAGCAGGTTCCAGACATTGCGCTGTGAGGAAGAAGCCTGATGTTCCAGACACGAAGCGGAGGGATGGAGGAAGGGGGGAGAGGGGGGAGGGGTGTTACCTGGCGCGCTAGGAACGCAGGTAAAGGGTACTGATAGTGGCAGTGGTGCTGATGGGGGTGGTGGAGGTGGTGATGTGTGTGGGGAGGGGGAGGGGGAGGGGGAAGGTGCTGAGGTTACTGACAGCATTGGCAACCTGTTTACACCTGTCTAACCTCTCCCTCTTTTCACCAACCACCTGCTGCGGAGTCTGCCAAAATACAGGTTAGGCTGCGGTGCTGGTTGTGATGGTGAGGGTGGTTTGGGGATAGGGTGGTGGGGGGGGGGGGGGGGGGGGGGGGGTGTTGGAGCAGAAAAAGCAGCAGTAACAGTAGCAGCGGGAGGATGAGAAGGAGAAGAAGGAGGAGGAGGAGGAGGAGGATGCAAAGAAGACGAAAAAGAAGAAGAGGAGGATGAGGAGGAGAAGGAGGAGGAGAGGGATGCAAAGAAGAAAAAGAAGAAGAAGAAGAGGAGGATGAGGAGGAGAAGAAGGAGGAGGAGGAAGAGAAGAAGAAGAAGAAGAAGAAGAAGATGATGATGATGATGATGATGATGACGACGACGACGACGATGATGGTGGTGGTGGTGGTTGTCGCGGTGTTGATGATAATGATGATTTTGCTGCATAAATGTATGCCCGTGAATGAAATGATACTGTGCCTGTTCCTATTCTTTCTTTCTTTCTTTCTGTTGTCTGATATATGTCAAGGTTTACTGTCTTGATATTTGTATGTCACTGTATGGCTGACGGTAGAAAAACTTCTAGAGGTATCAAATAGTTCTCTGTGAGCTGTAAAACACGATTGTAGAAATTGTTGATTGCTTCTTGTTCTTCTTCTTCTTCTTCTTCTTCTTGAGATAGCCTAGTGGTTAGAACATTGCGCTCGCAATCTGACGACCCGGGTTCGATTCCCGTTCAAGGGGATATTTTTCCCTGGAGTTAACATCAGTGCAGACTCCACTCTCCCCAAAAGTCTTTCGGATGAGACTATAAACCGAGGCCCCGTGTGCGAACGCATGCAGAACATATTGCGCACACGTTAAATCCTGTTCCGCTTTTCGTAAGAGTAGGCCATTGTGTGCCGGTGGGAACGGATGACAACATTTACAAAAACCACATACACACGGGGACTGGATGTAAAAAAACACACATAAGAGCTTATTCCATTATCCTCGATATAAAAGAATAAATAAATAAAATCTTCTTCTTCCTCTCCTCCTCCACCTCTTCCATCTTCTTCATTTTCTTCTTTTCCTTCTTCTTCTTCTTCTTCTTCTTCTTGAGGCTTTCCATAAGAGGACCTGGCCTGACCTCATCCCAGTGGTCAGGAAGTTGTATGGAGACTGGGAGGGAGGACCTGCAGCAGAGTACAGCTGCCTTCGTCACAGAGACTGAGCTGTCCACCTGAAGAATGCTCAAGAAAGCCAGAAAGAAGCAGATTCCCGGTATTTAGGTCCAATCCATTATGCTCACATATTGGTGAAATTCCCTCCTTCTACACCCTCTCCTTAAGAAGATAAGACTTCTAGTGCTGAGAGAGAGAGAGAATAACAGTGGTTTATTGTGGTAAGCTTTCAAGCCCAATCACAAGGGACAGTGGGAAGGGGGCTGGGCTCAAAACACAAATTCCATTTACAAGAAAAAACAATTCACTGCAGACCAAATATTCATCACAGTATGGATTCCACGTCATTGTTTAACAGCTGCAGAAGACACAGGTACATTGTAAACTATGATTACTGCAATTTTTAGCATTGCGAAAACAATGAACAAATGTATTGCTGTTACTAAAGCTTTACCAGCTATTCAGCAGCCTGTCGCACGATTCAAAGATACATGCTGTATTTTTTTAAATTTTGGAAACTTAGCCAGAGAGAGAAGTCTGAAGTCTGAACTCTGAACTCTGAACTGGTTTAATATACATTAGCCTTTGGCCACAATGCATACAGTGAGCAAGGCAAGCCAGGGAGACGATATGCAAAAAGAGACGTGAGAGAGAGGTGGTGGAGGAGGAGGAGGGAGGAGCAAAAACAACATGGTAGGCCAGCGTGGGGCTGACTTATCTCAAAACAGTCAGTTATTTAACAATACATTTATTCTGCCCAGCCTGGGCCCAATATATGCCCCCATAACTCTGTGCAGTCTTTCCCATGCACGTGATACACAGTGCCAGAAAAGTAGGTCACTGAAGGGTAGGCGCCAACACTTTCCTGACACCCACTTATGGACGCTAATTAACTTGTTCCAAACACTCAATCAGACAAAACGTTCTGCTTCAAAAGATTTCGGGAATGAGAAAATACGTTTTTTAAAAATGTGTTGCTTAACAAGGAGATGACAAGACGATAGCTACCTTTCTGACCACATGTTTGTGTTGGCCCGTTTCATTTAGGTTTGAGAAACAGGCTGAAATGTAGGTTTGTTTCTTTGCTACATGGTAGAATCAGCCTTTGGAGGATTGTAATAGCATTTTCATAAAGTCGGAATGCGGCTACCTTCATGGGGGGCAACAACGGTGGCAGTT
Source organism: Rapana venosa (assembly GCA_028751875.1). Lineage (NCBI taxonomy): Eukaryota > Metazoa > Mollusca > Gastropoda > Neogastropoda > Muricidae > Rapana > Rapana venosa. Next base: position 56,705,426 of record CM054150.1, on the reverse strand, counting down.
GCAAAATCTGACTGTTGGTGAAGCTGGGAGCTGCAGCTGAGGAACGACAACAAGTGAAATGTTACCCTGTCTCTGTGGTCGTATGTGCCTGTGTATTGGACACCTGTCTGAGTATTATGTCTCTTTTTTGTTGCTATTTTTTTCTCTATTTCGCTCTGGCTTTCTTTCTTTTTCTCTCTGTAATTGTTACTTCTTCTTCTTCTTCTCTCTTTCTCACTCTCTCTCTCTCTCTCTCTCTCTCTCACACACACACACACACTTATCCATGCATGCACCCTGACACATCCCAAGCCTCCCAAACACTGGGCGACATTCCCCTGCACGTGATATCAAACACAATGCCAGGAAAGTAGGTCACGAGAGGAGAAAGGCCAAGACTCCCCTGGGATCCACTTGTTGATTCCAAACAACTTCTGCCGAAATCGTTTGATCACCTGAAGCTATTTCTCTGCAAATGGTTTCCCCAAAGACGAAGAAGCAAGTGGGTGGCGTTCACATTTTGACGGCTGGCACTTCGATAAAGAGACTGAAACCCAAATGTGTTTCACTTCAACGACACAGGCGAAGTGTTTGGGGCTTTTTTCGTTCCTCACCTAGAGCTTCGTGGTTTACCGATGGTGAGAGTTTTGGGCACACGACCGGTTTTTTTTAAAAAATCCTACCTTTAGGACAGCTGCGTTCCACAGTCCGGGAGCAGAGTGTTCAAGACCATTGTCCTTCAGCCCTGCAGGTCTGTGAAGTCGCTGGTTCGAACGCGGCAGAAACGTCTGATGAATGAAAGGGGGTAAATTTGATGAATCCCAGGGCAAATTCAAATGCAGACCTTCAGTGCCTTAATTCCCTTTGCTTATGCAGAAGATCAAATATGGTGGTTAAAGATCCAGTAATTCATGTCGGCGTTCGGTGGGTTACAGAAACACAAATATACCCAGCATGCATCCTGTACAAAAAAATAAGCTGCTCTGAAATTGGAAGGTGTTGAATGAGGCCAGCGGGCAGACCTCCTGCAGAGTGACAAGCACAGAAAAAGACCAGACACTACCCATCCCACCCCATAGAGGAACACAGAGAGAAGAGAAGAGAGAGTGTCGTTGTAACGAAATCAGATCACATTGCCTGCTTTAAGTAGAGCAGAACCAATAATTTGCCCATGCTCTAGTTGACTGTTTGCTTTCGTCTGTCAACTCAGAATAACTTCTCACAGACGTGATAACATAGCTACTTTCCCACAGCCATCAACAATCCAGTGACTGTGTCGCTTTCCCTGCTCATTCAGCACTCCTGTCTATGTAGTGCTTTTTTTTGCCATCTATCTGTGTGAGCTCACAGCTCGTGTATCTATGTATCGATCGCTGCGGCATTTGCTGATACCACAGTCAGCTGGGGGGAACAAACAGCGCCCTGTCCAGTCTATTGGCAAGCTAGGCTGCATGTCTTGATAAAGGGCTGTTGTGCATAGTGCTGGTTATAATGGCAGTGCAGTCAGGGATGTTTCTCTCTCACACGCGTGCGCACGCACGCACGCACACACATATGCACGCGCACACACGCACACACACACACAACACACACACACTGGGTGATTGTGGTTCTAAACCAACAGCCAAGTTTTTAGCAATATGTCAGATGTCTGATAACTCTTTAAAAATAAGAGAAACTAGCCTCAATACAGACACACACACACACCACATACGCGTGTGCGCACACACGCATAGAGAGACGAGACACACACACACGCCACTATGCACAGAGAGGACAGCAGAGGAGAGAAGAGAGAATGGGGGGTAGAGGGAAGGAGAGAAGTGATACAGAGAGAGACAGACACATAGACAGACTTTCAGAAATGTGTCTTTCTGTCCTACAGTTTAAAAAAAAAACTAGCATTACTCCATGGTTACTACAGACAGTTCTATGCACGTGATATACATTTTTTACACACACACACACACACCACGCACGCACACAGATACACAATGTAGGTCACTGTAAGGAAAGCTGCCAAGACTTGTTCCTCTCCCAAACCACTTGTGGATTCTAAACAACTCGTTCCTAACACTCGATTAAGTCCATCTTCTGTCCGCAAATGGCTTCAGCCATGACGAAATGGGGAAAACACAGTGTTTAACAAGGAGATAACCAGGAGAAGGGTGTAACCTCCCTCCCTCACTCCCTCCCGTACAAGTGTTACCCCCCCCCCCCCCCCCCCTGCCCTGCTCCTTCTGCCCCTCACCCCCCTCCTTCCCCTACCCCCAGAGGCAGTTCAGAAAACTAGACTTAAAAGTGTGGGTGGTTTTGGTTTTTTTTAGCTTTGAAGGAAGATGATGTCAGTGGGGGGTGGGGTGGGGGTAGGGGGTGGGGGTATCTGTTACTTTTTTAAGGTTAGTGGGTTATAGAGGCAGACTGACCACTAGAGAGGTGGTATTGTTCATAGTGGGTGAAGTGATCTTGGAATGTTTAAACACCAATAGGAAAATAATGTGGTTTTCTGGTGTGTTTTCCAGATGAGGATTCCTATCAATGATCTGCCTGTCAGTGCTGTAGTTGCCCTTCATGGGATGATCAAAGTGTTTTTCCTTTGACTTTGACTTCAGTTCTTAATGGGGAGTTTTGTTTTGGGGTATTTTGCTGTCTGTCTGTCTGTCTGTCTGTCTGCCTGTCTGTGCTTGGTTGAGTTTGTTTGTCTTTCCGCTATTTCTGTTTTCATCTCTCAGCCAATTTGCCAGCCTGTCTGTCTGGCTGACTGGTTGGCTGGTGAGCTCTCTGGCTGGCTATCTTTCGTATTTCATTGTTTCTTCCCTTTCTATACCGTCTTTTTCATCTCTGTCTGTCTGTCTGTCTGTCTCTCCTCTCTCTGGTGTGTTCTTCTGTCTGTCCCGCTGATTTCTATTCATCTGTAGTGTCAGTGTCTGTGTCTCTCTGCTCTGTCTGTTGTGTGTCAGTCAGCTCTCTCTCAGATTTATTCATCCGATCGTTTCAAACATAACACATGTACAAATTGATGCCCACTACACAGGGGTCACTACAGACTAGAACAACCAGACAAGAGATAAGACAGACAAGTATATGGAGATCAGAGCAGTGTTAATGGTTGTATCTGGTGTTAGCCAGTGATAAGGTCAGCGTCTGGTCAGTTACCGACATGAGTCAACCCACGAACTAATAAACCATCATACAACACTAGACACAGGTCATGACCCCCAAACTGGACACATCATATCTCTGTATTACCATACATTGTTTTGTGCTATATTGCCGATAAGTATTGCATGGTACACAATCTTATAGCCATCACTAATAGCTAGATACAGGTCATGGCCCCCCACACTGGACACATCATATCTCTGTAGTATCATACATTGTTTTGTGCTGTGTTGTCAATATTGCATGGTACTGTATTGAAGGTGAGTCGTCCATACAATCTGATAAGCATCACTAATAGCTAGATATAAGTCAAGGCTCAAAGTGAACACATCCTATTTCTGTGTTATGATCGATAATATCTTTGCATGGTACTGCATTGAAGATGCGTCATCCCCACAATCTGATAATCATCACTAATAGCGAGATACCCGTCATGGGCCGAAGTAGACAGATGGTATCTCTGTATACCCGGAAGATGGTAGTGCGAGCTACCCACAATCATATGCTAAAGCGGCCGCAGACCAAAAAACCTGGAGTGCAGCTACCCACCCTCATTGTAGGCAGACACGTGTCGCATAGCTAAAATCTCGCCATCGGTGAACCTCGGAGCTCTAGCCGAAGAACGAAAAATAAAATGTCTGTATTATGAAACATTGTATTGTACTGTATTGTCGATATCGTACGGTACTGTATGGAAGACGGATCATCATACAATCTGATAATCATCACTGATAACTAAATACTGATCGTGAATTGAAGTGGACACAGCATGTCTCTGTATTATGGTACATTGCATTGTGCTGTATCAGCAGCATTGCATTGCATTGTACTTGTAGTGTAGCGTGTTTAGTTTGTGTACATCGATCACAATCTGATGTTTCACCACATGCATCGTAAATACAGTACTTGACTGAGGTGGACACCTTCCATCCATGTACGGCACACACTAGCCCAGTGGTTGAGACCGATCCACTTCAATCCCCTAGGTCCATTAAGTCGTGGCTTCGAATCTCGGCGCTGGTGATTTAAAGGTGGGAAATTTTACGATCTCCCAGGTCGGCTTCAAATACAGACCTGCCAGTGCCTTCATTTCCCTTCGTGTGTATATATACACGCAGAAGATCAAATATGCACGTTCAAGATCCTGTAATTCATGTCAGTGTTGGGCGGTCTACAAAAACACGAGCACACCCAGCATACATCTGGTGTCCCCAAGTCGGACTGCAGCTACCTTCATGGTGGACGAAAAGGTCACATACACAAAATATGACCCTTGGTGAAGCTGGGAGCTGTAAACGAGGAATGAAAGAGAATCATGATAATTATTGTACTGTATTGCCGGAGAGTTATCATGGAATTTGATTATCATCACCAGTAGCTACAGACAGGTCATGGCCAACAATGGGCAACAAACAAGTCATAATTATCTCTGTCTTATTGTTCATTGCATTGTTCTGTCTAGTCAGTCAGTATTGTATGTAGAGCAGTGTACTGCGTGGGGGATGAGTCATCACACAACCCGATTCTGACCACCATTATGCTGAATGCAGGTCATGGTCCAGAGTGGACTGGTCATAATTATTGTATGATCTTATTATGGTGCGATGTATAGCCGGTATTGTGTCATAGTGTACTGTATTAAAGGTGAGTCATCTGACAATTGGGTTATCAGCACTGGCTAAATACAGGTCATGGCTCGAAATGGACACAGCAACTAGATCATCAGCAATAGCTAACTACTGGTATTTGTTCCAAATGAATACATTATAGTATTGTTGTTATCACACACTGTATTGTGTTGTGCATCTAGTATCGAATTGTCCCGTATTGCACTGGGGGTGAGCCATCTCACGGCCTGATGATTATTTGCAAACACTGTATCCCTGTGTCATTAGACATTGTACTTAGCTGTGTGTGCAGTATTGTATCACGCTATGTTTGTTTTCGTTCCTCAGTTAGAGCTCCGAGGTTCACCAATGGTGAAATTTTGCGTGTGCGTTCGATTTGGCCCACCATGAAGGTAGCCCCATTCCGACTTCGGGGAGTATCGTATTGTATTGCAGTAGTCACATAACCTGGTCATCATTAGGAATAGCAAGAAAGACAGGTGGACCCAAGCAAACTAGATCATAGTGGACACATTATATCCCTGTATCATAATGCATTGTATTGTGCTGTAAAGCCAATTAATTGTTGTATTGTACTGTGTCGTCCACCGTTCGTCCACCATGCAGCGCCCCTAAGACCCTGGCGGGTTACGGGACCAGTGAACAGTGAACTGTGTTACATTATAGATAAGTCATCACACAACCAAACTAGGTCAGAGTGGACACAGTATATACCTGTGTCTGTATCAGTATACATTGTATTAATAATAATAATAATAATAATAATAATAATAATAATAAATGGAATTTATATAGCGCTATATCTTGCAGAGACAAATCAAAGCGCTTGCACTCAACTCATTCTTACACAGTCATACAACCAGTAACAAGTAATAGTTCCATCAAGTCCAAATGTGCACGCACACGCGCGCGCGCACACACACACACACACACACACACACACCGAGGTCACACACCCTGGCAGGGCAATAGAATCTTGGCTGTTGAAGGCAGGGAAAAACTATGAGATGAAGCAGGAGAGGAAAATCTTAGGTTTGAAATAAATATGTCTTGAGACTGGATTTAAAAGTGTCATAAGAAGGCTTTTGGCGGAGAGAGAGAGGGAGATCATTCCACATCAATGGACCAGAAATTGAGAAAGAGCGACGACTGATGGTGGATTGGTTGAATCTAGGTATTCGTAAGCACAAGGTATCTGCAGCAGAGTAGAGAGAACGAGAAGGAGTGTACAAGTGAAGACATTCACAGAGATAGGCGGGTGTGTTTTTGTGGAGACATTTGTAACAGAGGGTACTGATCTTATAGTTTACTCTCTGTGGCACAGGCAGCTAGTGGAGAGATTGCAAGAGAGGACCTAGGGTAATATGCTCAGAATTTTTCTTTCTGAGGATTAGTCGAGCTGCAGAGTTTTGTATACGTCGAAGGGATTGGATTGATGATGTTGGCAGACCAGCCAACAGAGAATTGCAATAGTCCAGACGTGAAAGAATGAGAGACTCAACAAGTTTGGATGTTGCATCTGTGGACAGGCACTTTGAATTGCACTAATACGCCGTAATTGATAGTAGCAGGACTGACAGGTCTGGGTGATGAATTTTTGCAGAGAGTGTGTTGTCAATAATGACCCCTAGATACTTCACAGCAGTGGATAAAGGGACTGATGCATTGCCAAGTTGTATTGAAGCTGTTGTGATGGAAGAGGGTTTGTGTTTGGTCCCTACAAGCATGGTTTCCGTTTTATCTGCATTTAGCTGTAATTTATTCTGTATCATCCAATTTTGGATTCTTGAAAGCAGCGGGCCATATTTGTAAAGAGAGAAGGCAGATTTTCAGGAGTGTCGCTGCTTAGAATCTGAGAGTCATCTGCATAAAAATGATGGTTGATCTGATGGCGGTTAATTATATGTGACAGTGGAGCAGTGTAGAGGGTGGAAAGAACAGGGCCCAGAACAGATCCCTGTGGAACTCCACTTTCCAATCTGGCAGGTACTGACTGAATCTTATTTACTGTGACTGTCTGGAATCGGTCAGTAAGGTATGAACTAAACCAGGTAAGGGCTGTACCAGTAACACCAAATGTTTTTTGAAGATGGGAGAGAAGAATAGAGTGGTCAATAGTGTCAAAGGTTGCAGATAAGTCGAGTAGAGTAAGAAGAGAGATTTTCCCTGAGTCAGAAGTGAGTAGAAGTGTGTTTAAGGTGTGGGCAAGGGTAGTTTCAGTGTTGTGGTTGACGCGATAGGCAGACTGAAACGCAGGAAGGAGATTGTTGGAGAGAAGGTGGTTGTTGAGCTGTTTTAGAACTACTTTTTCAAGGACTTTAGAGATAAAAGGTAGGTTGGAAACAGGTCTATAGTTCTTCAGAATGTTGGGGTCAAGGTCATGCTTTTTGAGTAAAGGTGTGACTAAAGCAGTTTTTAGAACTGAAGGAACATTTCCAGAGACAAGAGATAATTTTACTATTTTCGTAATAGTGGGAATAAGTTGTGGTAGGCACTGTGCAAAAAGAGAAGCAGGTATTGGGTCAAAATCACATGATTTTATAGTCATTCCTTTCAGAATTATCTTGATTTCTTTCTCGCTTGCGGGATGAAAGGAAAGGAGAGGAGTGCCAGAGAATTGGGGATCAGAAGTTGCAGGCTGGAAAGGAGTCTGATCCAAACTGGAGCGAATGTTGCGGACTTTGTCAGAGAAGAATGCAGAAAATATAGAAGGAAGTTCAGAGTGGTCGTGAATAGAAGGCAGAGGACTAGCCTTCTCAGATCCAAGAAACGTGGATGTGAGGGAAAAGAGAGATTTCATAGACGTGGCATCAAGAACTTGAGAAGAGTAATACTTTGTTTTTGCTGAATGAATTAAGGTTTTAACTTTGTTGATTTGTTTACGAAGAAGCTGTTTGTTTATTTCGGTTTTAGTTTATCGCCCTTGCCGCTCTAGTTGCCGGCGTTTGCGTTTTGCGACCAGGATGTCACGGTTGTACCATGGTGCACATGGCCTATCAGGCAGGAGATGGTCAGTAGGAGGAGCATGTTCATCTTATACTATAAACTCAACATTGTATGGTACTGTGTTGTGTTATGTTATAGATGAGTCATCACACACCCGAACTAGGTCATAGTGGACACATGATATTTATATACCTGTGCCTGTATCAGTATACATTGTATTATACTATAAACCCAATGCTGTATCGTATTGTGTTACATTATAGATGAGTCATCACACAACCAAACTAGGCTATGGTTCAAAATTGGACATTTTATATCCCTACATTTCTTTACATTGTGGATTGTAGTTCTATGGTAATGCTGTTAGATAACGAAAAGTTCGGGTTGAAGTTGTCGGCGGTTCTAACCTCTTTGACGAATTCTTTCCAACATTTCCAATAACCATAAGGGTCTGGCGTCTAGTATTCGATGAACGTTATAAAGTCACTGTTTACAGAATTATTTTAGCGCACGTAAAACCCGGTAACAATGAGTTGTCCCTGCAAATTTTAAAAAGCATTGATTAGGAAACAATACGCTGAATGATAGAAAATAAATGGTGAAAGGTGGGCAGCGCTAAGTGGCGTACGTTGTCTCTCCCGGGAACAGCCCGAATTTCCGGAGAGAAACTGCGTGATTAAAGTGGATGAAAAATTGAGCGCTTGATTGTTGCCTTACAACGTATTCAGCGCATATAAATTCCATACATTATATTATATTATTAACATTGTTCTGCGTTGACAGCTAGTATGTGTGTATTGTATTGTATGCATGTTTGATATAGTTTTGTGTTGTATTGTGTCTATGTTGTACTGTTTCTGTTATTGATTGATTCAACTCACTTGTACATGCATTCAGTTTACGAGAGAATTTGTAATAATCTCAACAGACTCAACTTACAAGGTAAGTGTCACCTTGTTTTATATAATTCTATCGTATTGAATTGCATTGCATTGCATTGCATTGATTTTGTGTTGTATTGTATTGTATTGTATTCTGCTTCAATGTGTTGTATTTTATTGTATCACATTGTATCGCATTGTATGGTATTATTTTGTGTTATATTGCATTTATTGTATTGTATTAAGCGGGGGAGAGGAGAGGGGGGGGGGGGGGGGGGGGGGGGGGGGAGTCACACAACCTTATTTCCATCAGCAGTTGCTGCCTACAATGATAATTTGTATACTGTAATGTGCTGTACATCACTGTCTGTCCTTCAGGGGTCATGACTTTATGGCATTGCCATTGGATCAGAGAGTGGACATTGGCCAGAGTGCAGTAAGATAGACACAGTGCAACGCAATACACTACAACAAGAATACAACTCATACAATGGCGCTGTTAGTCTATGATCGATTTCGACTCTGACGTTCTTTTTACACACACACACACACACACATCATGGGTTAACATTCTAAATCTGTCAGTCTTTCAATCCAAGCTGAGCGAATGAACAAAATAATGGAATGAATGAATGAATTAGTAAATAAATGAACGAACGAACGAACGAACGAACGAACGAACGAATGAATGAATGAATGAATGAATGAATGAACAACCAGACGAAGACGGGCGGACGGACAAACAAACACTCAAACGAACAACCAACTAAGACACGATGGAACGAAGGAACTGATGAATGAACGAATGGATAAATGAAAAACGAACGAAAAGTACACGCATGAAAAGTGGCTACACCTTTTCTTCTTCGTCATCGAACGCTCAGACAGCAACTATTGAAAGCTGTCACATGAGCGAAAATGAGTTGCACTGCTGTTAAGCGCCTGACAAGTCAGGCCCAGCAAATCCAACTTCGGCATGGGAAAGAAAATCTGTTAAGTGTTTCTGGGGGAAAGGCAGGAAAATGGACCACGATAGCAGAAAATAGACGAGAAGGAGGTGACAAGAAAAAAAGAACACGACAGAAACAAAGAGAGGGATAGAAAAGAGGGAATTCCTAGCACAGTATTTCCAGAGGGTGGGGATGCTAATTGACAGGTCCCTGGCATCCCCACAGGGAAGCTGCACCTTTTAAGAGAGCAGGCAGAGTGAGCAAGGGGGCCCGGGAAATGCAATGGGTTGTAAGAAACATCAGGGAAGGAGCAGAGAGCAGAGAGGGTTGGCAGAAAATATCCTTCCGCCCAAAAAAACACGAGGCCCGGCTATCTATACACTACACAGATCCTGAACGAGCACTGACAGGGTATAGCGCGTTTCCTTGCGTGAAACATTTATTTATTTTTTAGTTTGTTTCTCAGTGTTGAGGAAAAAAGGGGAGCGGAATGAATTGGCAGGAAAGGATTCCCAAAAAGTCGTTAGGAGGGGGTGGTTTTCACCTTGTTCCCCAAGGAACCAGAGGCTGTCATAAGGTTCAGTTGTTTAGGACCGTTAACCATTCGGCAAAGGCCTGCTTCCCTAAGTTAAGGTTAAGCAGCGGGGGGGGGGGGTACTTGTAATAGTTCTTAAATTGCTCCAACCCTGGTTATTACCTCCTTCTTTGGTTTGGTGGGTTTTTTGGTAAGAGGGGAAATTGTGCCCCCATATGCTCCCCAAACTCTGCCCTTGTCCCCGCAGCTAGGGTTTGGAAAACTTCTTAGTTTTTGGTTTGGTTTTTTTGGTTTGGGGTTGGTTATTTTTTGGTTTGTTATTTGGTTTATTGGTTTAAGTTTGGTTTGGTTTACTTTACAAACCCCTCCCCAACCCCCCCCCCCCCCCCCCCCCCCCCCCCCCCCCCCCCCCCCTTTTCTCCCCCCCCCCCCCTCCCGTTTTTTTTGGGTTTGGAGGTGGAAAAGCTCAGTCTTTGAGAAGGCAGCAGTGTGCGAAAGGGTTCCATTCGCGTGAGTTCATGGCGGGTTGGGGGGGGGTGGGTCAGTCCAGATCCTTCAGAGTGCTACTCAGTAGGGGCGAAATGGGCACATGTTGTTGTGGCTGTAGTTACAGGGCATGTCGTGTGCCTGTGGAAGTTTCAGGAACCGGGTAGTTAGGGGGGGGGTGACTGGGGCCCCAATTGGATGCAGCTGCTGCGTTGGTGGGGTGGCTGTGTAGTGTGGATGTTGTATCCAGTGCTGGCTCGATGAAGGGCCTCGGGTATGGTCTTGTACCTTCCTCCAGTAACAGAAAAAGCATCCGAAAGACGACAACAAAAAAAATGAGGGTAGGGGGGGGGAGGGGGGGGGGGGGGGGGGGGGGGGGGGACTTAACTGTTTGTATATTTAAAGTGGATGGAGCAATGGGAAATGGGTTTTATTCCCTTTCCATCTCATTGTCGCCTTTTTGAGTTCCAGCCAGCTCCCAGAGATGAATATGCACTGAGGTCAATGAGACTACTAGCAATTCCAGTTTGACGATGTGACACGCTGAACAGGACTGTGCATGTATCTGTTTTTATCCCTCAAGTCTGGTTGATCGCAGAGCACATCCCCACAGCATAGTCTTCATCAAACTATACCTTTTGTGTCCCATTTTCATCAATGATATAATTCATTTCCAGAATGCAGATGTCATGGACTGTACGTACTGTGTTCCAGACCTTTTGCTCCCTTCATGCCTCCTGCCTCGCCCACAGCGGCCCTTTGACACTGCAGGGGGAGGAATGCGGTGAGGGGAGCTAGCTATGTTGAAAGTCCACACATTGCTGAACATTTAGCTGCTGCTTCAGGGTAAAAAAACCCTGCCGCCTGAGGCTTTAAGCGTAAAGAACTTGTTTAGTCTGCTTATTGCTTCAGTTGGGATTGTTTCATCAGTATTGTGATGTGTGTGCATTTGAACGTTAAACAAGTAATGGTCTAGAGGTACCGCACCCGTCTATTCTGCAACAGCTCCAGGGTTTGAATCCCGTCCCGCGGAATTACACCCCATCCACCCCCCTCCTCGAAACCATGAATAGAAGCCTGGGCGCTAGTCTATAAGATTTGATAAATCGAGGTTCGTGTGCAATAAGCATTTAGTGCACGTAGAAGCCCACATTGTAACATATTTTCAGCCTATGCAGAATTTATGGACAAAAAATATGCATGTATAGAATATAGTACAATTCAAAGCTGTGCAATACAAAAGAATGCAATACATTCCAATATCATCTACAGTGCAATACAATACAAAGCAATGCAATACAATATCATAATACTTAAAATGGCGCCACCTTACATAAGTAACTTGCCTACATTGTTGTACACCAATCATACAAAGCCATAAACTGCAAATCAATGCAACATAAAACAACACAATATAATGCGATACCATCTACAACGCAATGCAATGCAGCACAATGCAATAATCAATGTAGCGCTTATCCTACATTAGTAAGCCTTACATGCATTTTAAAGCACCTTCAGTCAAGCATTTCCCTGCAGATTCCAAAAGAAGTAAGCGGAAGTAAGCGAAAATATTTCCTTGCAGATTCCAGAAGTAGGTGGATATATTTCCTTGCAGATTCCAGGTTCCAGAAGAAGTAAGCAGAATATTTCCTTGACAGATTAAAGAAGTAGGACAATTTTCTGCAGATTCCAGAAAGTCTGTGCTCTGTAATATGCTCCCTCAGACAAGACATTCCTGGAGGCAGTGAACATCGATCCATTTGACATGGTGATCATGGTGACGTGAGCATCTAGCTTAACATCTGACTTCCAGGTTTTTCATTTTTCAAACGTCTAGCTTTGGGAGTATATACTAATGCCTTGGGTATATACTATTGCCTTGGGTATATACTATTGCCTTGGGTATATACCATTAGGGGACGGGATAGCTCAGTGGTCGGAGCACTCGCTTTCCCCCAGCCAAGTTAAGCAGCGTCGAGCGTGGTTACCAGTTGGATGGATGACCGTTTGCGCGCCTTGGCTTCAGTACAGTTCCCCCAGTTCACCCAGCTGTAAATGGGTACCTGCCCTCTTTAGGGTCAGGGAAGGTAAAGCAGCGAGGGAGAGGAGATGGGCGCCGCCCTCAATATGCTGGCCCTAGAGAAGTGAGGTCTCTGACGCCTCGCTCCCCTACGACCTTATAGGTTATGGGACTCCTTTACCTTTACCTTTTTTGACCGTTTACTATTGCCTTAGTGGTCGGCTGGCCTGTTGGCAATGTGGAATGGAATGAAACTGACAACTGGTGTCTGACGCCAGTCTCTCAGCATTGATGACCTATATCGTGTATCTTGTTCATTTGAGTGTGTGACGAAGTCTGTCCTGTTCTGACATGACTGGAGTCTGACATTGGAGTTCAGAAAACAGTTGTCAGAGAGTGCTGGCAGTCATCATCTTGGTAGAATAACTGCCATAGTACTGATGAGTGCAGTGCATACATCATGATTGTGTGTCAAATGTCAGATGGTAAATAATTGTTGCAAATAATGGTACTATTCAATAATCATTAGGAGGCACCGTGGTCGAGTGGTTTAGGCGGTCAACTCGTGATCCAGAGGTCGCGGGTTCGATCCCCGCTCGGCTCGGTGTTGTGTCCTTGGGAAAGACACTTTACTCCTATTTTCCTCACTCCACCCAGGTGTACACGTGGGTACCAGCTCTGCTGGGGAAGTATCTGGCGACAGACTAGCGTCCTGTCACAGGGGTGGTGAAAAACCATCAGTTCGCTTAACGCTACAGAAACCGGGATAAGCTCCGGCTCTATGGGCCTTCTGGCTCGAAAGAACATACTACAATAATCATAAAGCACTAGGTTTTTAGAAATCTCTATGTGTGTGTCTTAGTATTTCTGTTTGTGTCTCTATGTTTCTCTCTGTCTCTTTATCTCTTTATATGTCTTTATATATCTCTTTATTCTCTCTATATGTGTCTCTGTCTCTCTGTCTATGTGTGTCTCTATGTATTTGTCAGTGTCTCCTTATTTCTCTCTGTCTCTTTGTCTCAGAGCACTCGCTTTCCTCCAGCCAAAGGTAAGCAGCATCGAGTTGGTTACAAATTGGATGGGTGACCGTTTGTGCGCCTTGGCTTCAGTACATTCCCCCAGTTCACCCAGTTGTAAATGGGTACCTGCCTTTTTAGGGTCAGGGAAGATAAAGCAGCAAGGGAGAGGAGATGGGCGCGCCCTCAAGATGCTGGTCCCTGGAGAAGCTGAGGTCTCTGAGGCCTCGCTCCCCTACGACCACATAAGTTATGGGACATCTTAACCTCTTTTTTATACTCTTTGTCTCCCTCTTGGTCTGTCTCTCTGTCTCTGTCTCTCGGTGTGTCTGCCTGTCTCCATTTCTCTGTCTCTCTGTCTCTATATCTCTCTGTCTGTCTGTCTCTCTCTTTCTCTCTCTAAGGGAGGACAAGAGAGAGAGAGAGGTGGGAGGGAAGAGGGAGCTATAGGTAATGAGGTAGAGCAGTTAAGCAAGAGCACTCCAGACCAAAAAGACAGAACAAGCAGACAAGACCAATGATCTCAGGAGACCACAAAAGGTAGACATTTGCACCAACAGCTACCTTCTTGTCCATCCTATAATAGTTAAGCTCCCCTTCCCTCCCCCCCCCTTTCCTCTGAGTCATCCTGTAGGTCAATTCCCAGTAGTGTTAGTGATGGCCAAGGCAACCAAGTCAAGTACCTATTGTCCACACACAGACTATCCATTGGCCTTTTTTTTCTCTCTTCTTGCTTTCTTTATAGCTGAGGTGACCTCCTAGTTAGGTTGTTGGTCAGTCCCTGTGAGAATCCTTGCTGAAAGACACTAAGTAAGTCAGAGAACAAACTCCAGTGCCTATTGATACAGACTTCACCTACACCCAGACTACACTACTAGTTTCTGGGATTGCCTGTCTGTCTGTCCCAAGTGTCTGGACATTCCTATGGGAGAATGACTTGGTCTAAAGAAATTACTTCGTCTAAAGGGATAGGTTAGAAATATCAATCACAAAACAGCGAATTTTTTGTTATGAAAGTCAACAAATACAGCCATAATTGACTTCATATTGGGCTGTGAAACAGAGATGAGGCAGGGAGATAACTGTTCTTAATTTTAAGGCAAGGGAAGTGACTTTAGCTTCCACTGCAGCCAACAAATGCACATCCCTTTCCTCGAGTGATGCTGGGGTGCACGGTGACTGGAGGTGGGTGTTTACATGAAGAATCGCTGATGTGAGGCTGTGTATTATGGTGTTTGGATACTATCCCCGAAGTCGGAATGTGGCTACCTAAATGATGTGTGCGTGTGCGTGCGTGTGTGTGTTTGTGTGTGTGTGTGTTGGGGGGGGGGGGGGGGGGGGGGAGGTGTTCGCATTTGCAAAATTTTCACTAGTGGTGAACGTAAGACCGCTAGCCGAGGAACGAAAATAAAATCAAGAAAGAAAGTGTTTCTGATAACTATTGACAATTAATTTACTGGCAACGTGATCAGTGTTCACCCCGAAACTACCGTTCATGACATTGACACAGCAACAAACATGACAATAAGTCAAAGTATAAGTATCCTGTATAAGCATAAGTATCCTGTAGTTTCCGTACGCATCCAACGCATCCATGGTAAGAAATAAAGAAATAAAAGATTACTACTTATCTATCTATCTATCTATCTATCTATCTATCTATCTATCTGTCCCGTAGTCTGACGACCGTGGGGGCACCCTCAAAGACTCAGCAACCAGTTCCCTCCATTCTTCTCTCTGTTCTGCCTTTCTCAGGGTTTTGTTGAGTTCTAGGCCTGTCCATTCACTGATGTTATCCTCCCAGCTCTTCCTTGGTCTGCCTCTTCTTCTTCCTCCTTGGACAGTGCCTTGCAAAACTGTCTTTGTAATTCCTTGGGATCTTGTGACATGCCATACCACTTAAGTTTACGCTTTTTCACGATCGTTAGAAGGTTCTCATAGGGTCCAATGGTTTGCTGGATTCTGTTATGCACGCTTTCGTTGCTTATGTGGTCTTGTAGGAGATGCCAAGGAGTCTCGAAAGCATCTCTCTCCAAACTGCCTGTACTCTTCTCTCCAAATCTGCAGTCAGGGTCCATGATTCACAGGCATACGAAATATGGATATGACAAGGGAGCGCATTAGTCTGATTTGGAGATAAGTGAGATATTCTTATCTCTCCAGATGGTGTTTAGTTTTGACAAAGCTGTTATTGTCTGTGCAGTCCTGCATACTACTTCTGGCTTGGATCCCTGGTCGGATACAATGGCTCCCAGGTACTTGAAGCTTTGAACTGTTTCCAGCTTCTGGTCATTAACCCTGATATCAGTGCTAATGCCGTTGGTGTTATTAGTCATCAGTTTGGTCTTCTCTGCACTGATTTCCATGCCGTATGTTTTGGAGGCCTTATCCAAGTGTTCTGTTAGGCTGGCAAGCTCTTTTCTGATCTGCTATTCCATCAATGTCATCTGCGAAGCGGAGGTTTTGGGTGATCGTTCTGCCACCAATGCTGACTGATCCTTCATGATGTTCCAGTGCATCAGCCATGATTCTCTCAAGGAAGATGTTGAAAAGAGTGGGTGAGAGTAGACAGCCCTGCCTTACTCCAACTGTTGTTCGAAACCATTCTCCAATGTTGTTGTTGTAGTACACTGCACTGGTGGCCTCGCTGTACAGCTGTTTGATGACTCTGATCAGGTTTGCATTGATGCTGTACAAGTTCATGGTTGCCCACAAAGCTGCATGCCACACCCTGTCAAATGCCTTCTTAAAATCGATAAATACGTGGTATAGGTCTTGTTGATGTTGAAGGTACCGCTACATAGTATTCTGAGGTTGAATATCTGTTCTGTTGTGCTGCGCCCTGCTCGGAAACCTGCTTGTTCCTCAGCAATGATGGTCTCTGCTTGTGGCTTCAGTCTATTCAATATTATCTGCAGCATGACCTTGCTTGGGTGACATATGAGGCTGATTGTGCGGTAATTATGGCATTGTTGTAGATTTCCTTTCTTGGGGAGGGTGATGATGAGTGACTGCGTCCATGGTGTTGGCCATTTTCCTGTCTGCCAGATCTTGTTGCAGATTCTTAGTAGGGCGCTGATCATGGCTTTCCCTCCACTTGGACCAACTCAGCTGGAATGTTGTCAGCCCTGCTGATTCCCTTTTCAGCGATCTGACTGCTGTTTCCACTTCTTCTCGGAGGATAGGGTGACTGTCTGTGTCTTTGCTTTCGGGTACATTAAGGGTTCTGGATCTCCTGCGGTTCTATATGTTATACAGGTCGGAGCAGTATTCTGTCCATCTGTTCAGAATATCCTGGTCGTCAGTGGACACTTCCCATTTTTGTCTTGGATTGTTAAACCTTTTCTCTGTTTCGTGCTAGTCAGGTCTTTCACCAGCTGATATGCTTTCTTGCTATTGTTTTTCTTGAGTTCTCTTCAATGTCTTGGCACTGTTCACCGATCCATTTCTCTTTTGCCTCCGTCATGGACTTCCTGATTCTTTGTTGACTGCCCTATATTGTTCTGCTCTTTCTTTTGTTTCATTTTTCTTTTTCTTCAACTCTCTACGCTTGTCGCATAGTTGTAGGATGTTAGGTGTGACCATGGTTTTTTGACTGGTCCGGCGTTTGCCAAGAAGCTCGTTTGCTGTTTCAGTCACTGCTGTATTGAAACTATTCGTCAGGTGTCTATGTCTGAGTCTAACACAGTGATGCTGCAACTTTCCACCTATCCTTGCTTGAAAAATTTCTAATACTCTGGGGTCCTTCAGCTTCTCGAGGTCAAATTTGATCCTGATGTTCCGCTTGTGGATTTCTTTAGACGTAGTCGGAAAGTCATCATCACAAGATCATGATCACTCCCTATGTCTGCTCCTGGAAAACTTCGTGTCTGTGCGATGTTAACGCTAGACTGAAACCGTCTTTTCACCATGATGTAATCTATTTGGTTGTGGTGTTCTCCATTTGGGCTATGCCATGTCCATTTTCTGGATTTCTTGTGTGGGCCAAGTGTATTCACTAGCTGGAGGTGGTTGTTACTGGCAAACTCCAGGAGTCTCAAGCCTCTTTCATTTTATTGGTTATTACAATGTGGCCCACAAACGCCCTCCCAGTCTTTCCATGCATCTTCTCCTACCTTGGCGTTCCAGTCGCCTTGCACAACGAGGATGTCTTTCTTGGGTGTTTGATTCAGAACCTCTTGTAGCTGGTCATAAAATTCTTCTACGGCTTTCATCTGTGCAGTCTGATGTAGGGGCGTATGCCTGTACTATAGTTATGTTAAAGGGGGTTGCTCTCAGGCGGATGGTAATAAGTCTGCTGGACACAGGCTGACAGCTCATGACGGTGTTCACGGTGTCTTTGTGAACGAGAAACCCCACGCCGTGTTCATGTTTATCCTGTTTTCCACTGTAGTATAATTTGTGGTCTTCCTGGGTCGTTGTTTCTCCCATGTTTTTCCACCTGACTTCGCAGAGCCTTATCATGGTAAAAAAAAAAAATTTAATCCTGCTCCTAGCTTTTGACACATATGAGTTTCCCATACTTTCTGTCAATCACTGGTCAGTACAGTGGCGAAATTCCAGACACCCCAAACTGACCTCAGACCTGATTCTGTGCTGCCACATTTTTTTGTGCAGGGCAGAGGGCGAACTAATCGGGCGAAAAAACGGTAAAGTGACCACTGTGACTGACCCCACGTGGGACGTCATCCTTCTGCCAAACCCACGTGTTGCCCAGAGCGGCCTGGGGGACAGATGGGCTGGCAGATTTTGAAGCGGAGAGGACGATGTGATGTGGCGAAGAGTATGGGTCAGTTGGCCGAGTGGGGGGGGGGGGCGGGGGGGGGGGTGGGGGAGGGGGGAGGGGGCGCGGGGGGGGGGGGGGGGGAGGGCAAGAGGTGGTAGGAACGTCGCTGATGACCACGAGCTGGGGATGTATTATCTGAGGTGTGTTCTGGGTGTGTGGTGTGGGGGGTGGGTGGGGGGTGGTGGGGGTGGGGATAGTGGTGGGTCTGGTCACCACACATTCTATCACACACACATTCATCACTCACTCAGAGACTGTAGTGGGATGTGATTAAGTGAAAGTAGTGGAGGGGTGGTGTGTGGGTGTGTAGGGTGGTGGGGGATATATGGGTATGCACTAGAGAGGGCTATAGAGAGAGAGAGAGAGAGTGAGAGAGAGAGAGAGCACAAAGACCATTCGTATACCCCTTAGCAAAAGGTGGGGACAAACCTGAAGCACACAACAGAATGCATCAACGCTTATTACACAAACACTGATAAGTTAGCTCCCGGCGAGATGTCTGCGCAAGTGAAGCTAGTTTGTACAGAAATAAATAAACAAACAGAAAAACAAACAGGTAAAAGGCAGGCAATCCAGTTCACCCACTTTCAGACAACCTGTTTTCGCAGGCTCTTGAGGATTCTTTGGCAGCGCAAGATGCCAGACACAGATGTTTTTTTCCGGGACTGGCCTGTCCTCTTAGACAATACTCTGCTAATGAGGACCCGTGCCACAGGCTTAAGAATAAGGTCTGTGTACTGGCTTTTTTAACATTGAAAATAGTGTCAATACAATGAGAGAAAACAATATTCAGAAATGCACACAAAACACACACCGATGTCCGTGAGTTATTAGTTTATATCGCTTCAGCAGTATCTTCAACATATCGCTTTAATGATGTTGACCTTCTTGTTGTTGTTTTGTTGTTGTTGTTGTTGTTGTTGTTGTTCTTCTTCTTCTTCTTCTTCTTCTTCTACGCAATTCTTCTTCTTCTTCTCCTTCTTCTACGCAATTCTTCTTCAATTCTTTCTTCTTCTTCTTCTTCTTCTTCTTCTTTCTTCTTCTACTTCTTCTTCTTCTTCTTCTTCTTCTTCCTTCTTCTTCTACGCAATTCTTCTTCTTCTCTTCTTCTTCTTCTTCTTCTTCTTCTTCTTTCTTCTTCTTCTTTTTCTCCTTCTTCTTCTTCTTATACGCAATTCTTCTTCCTAATTCTCCTCCTCCTTTTTCAACACAGTCTCTCCTCCTAGGAAAAACGTTTTCTTTAGTGTCTTTTGACGTTGACTGATGGTATCAAACACATATAACAGATTTCGACTCCAGAGCATATAAATCAAGAATGCGCAACATATGAATAATGAAACGCCCGAAGCAAGATAGTTTCCAGCGAGTTTTTTTTGAAAACGTTTCAAGTCAGTTTCAAAATGCTGTCGGCTGATTTGATGCAAGGGGTTAAACTATAAGTTTTGTTTATTTCTGAAAAATTGTACATTGCAGTTGACCGGTTTTTCACAGAGAGAGAGAACTCTAACTCAAAGATTTATTCACAAAAAGGCCATTGGCCCATATATGAAGGGGGGGTTGCCGAACTGCTTAGTCTTTTAGTGAGAAAAATAAGAAAGCACATAACAACCAAAATGTTATTGTGTAACCACAACCACCACAACAAAAATCAGTTACAAAAAATATGACTTAAGAAACCAAGATATCTCTTATTTTAAAGGCTTTACACAAATATAAAGCAAGACTGCGCACAATCTCAGGGTGAAGAGAGAGAGAGAGGGAGAGAGAGAGAGAGAGAGAGAGAGAGAGAGAGAGAGAGAGAGAGAGAGAGAGAGAGAGAGAGAAATCATCACTTTCCTACTTGTATAAAACTGTATTCTTTACAACACATTCAAATTGGACAGATACACAACAACATCTCTGTTAAAAGAAGTATCTACATTAATAGTAAACAGTAATAGTAGAAGATTCTCATCTCGACACATATTTTCGCATCTACTACTACAATAAAACGTAATAGTACACAGCAATTTAGGGATGGAATATCACTCTTTTCAGAGCAAAAAAAAATCACTCTCTTTTTTTCATCATGAAAGGAATAATGTTCTCTTGTTCGTGTTGAAACTGATACAGTCAGGGTGTAGGATGTAACTGGGACTCGTTGACACAGTTAGTTAGCCAGTCCCTCCAGCCAAAGAGGTGTCAGGGGACCTACCTACCTACCTGCCTACCTACCTACCTGCATACCTGCCTACCTACCTACCTGCAATTGTGATTGAATAGCTCTCTGTCTTGTGTTGGCACGCGTTCCGGCATGGCAGACACACTTTGTGCTGTGAACTACCCACTCCTCGCTTTCTCTTTCTGTTCTATCCGCCCACTTCAGTAACTAACCACAGTGGAGGGGCCATGTCAAGGGACCACCAGCAGTGATTGTCCAGCTGACCTTGGAGATGGTTAGAGGACTACACGCCCTACCTTTCGTCCTCCGCTGTTCCTGTAGCCTTCAGTTCAACAGAGACGTTAGGCTGCATCAGGGTGGTCACATCAAGGGAAACACAAGCCCGCTTTAGCACAATGCACTTAAGTACAAATGAGAGCACCAAGATGTCAGAGAAATGTTCGGTTTCTCTTCACTCAGCTGAAGGGTACAGAGCAGAGCAGTCCACGCCAGTGGAAGAACCACACAGATCTTTCACAGGAAAGCAGAAGAAGTAAATGAGACCTAAGCATACCTACCATAGCATTTGTTTTTTAAAGACCATGACGTGGTGTGGGTATCAAGCCTGATTCTGTCGTTGATATCAAAGCATTCAGTTAACATTATAGGAACATGAAAGTGGGCAACAGTAAAAAGGCATACGACACCCTGAAGAAACTCACAAAACCACTTCAAACCAAATCATCAGTCATTTTAGACAGCTCCGGAAACCTCCTCACAGAAAGCTCAGCTGCATTGAACAGGTGGTCTGAGTATTGTCAAGAACTGTACGACTACCCAATACAACCTGGCAAGAGCATAATAGAAGAGAAAGCAGCAACATCAAGAGCACCCTCGCCATTACCTATACTGAGGGAAGAAGTGGAAGAAGCCATCCGCAGCTTACCAGTAGGAAAGTCCCCAGGAGCAGACAACATACCAACAGAGCTGCTCAAGCATGGTGGCGAAACAGTCATCACACATGTTACAGCTATTTGTCAGAAGATTTGGGAGACAAAACAGTGGCCAACAGAATGGACACAATCCCCTATCATACCCCCGCCAAGAAGGGGAATTTACGCCAATGCCAAAACTATAGAACAATCAGCCTCATCAGCCACGCCAGCAAGATCATGCTCAAAGTTATTTTGAATCGACTAAAGAAGGAGGCAGAAGAACATCTTGCAGAGGAACAAGCTGGGTTCAGGGCAGGAAGGAGCACAATCGAACAGATTTTTAACTGCCACATCCTGATGGAAAAACATCTTCAACATCAGAGAGACCTGTTCCACAACTTCATCGACTTCAAGAAGGCTTTCGACAGAGTATGGCACGAAGGCCTGTGGCAGGTCCTCAGAATGTTTGGCATTGAAGAAGGACTAGTGCAAACCATTCAAGCACTATACAACACCGCAAGCAGTGCAGTCCTTCTGAACAATCAGGTTGGAGACTACTTCAAAACCACAGTTGGGGTCCGACAAGGATGCCTGTTATCTCAGTCCTGTTTAATCTGTTCTTGGAAAACATTATGAGAGAGACCCTCCATGACTTCCACTCTACCATCTCCATTGGCAGCAGACCCCTCAACAACTTGCGGTTTGCCGATGACATTGACCTCATGGGCGGAAGTAACAGAGCTGCAAGATCTTACGACCAGACTTGAGAACAGAGCTGGAGCATATGGGATGGAGGTGAGCTCGGAGAAAAGTAAAGTACTTGTGAACAGCACGAGCAACGCCACTGCTAAAATTTACATGAACGGCCAACAACTGGAGGAGGTAGACGCTTTTAAATACCTTGGCGCTACACTCACAAAGGACGGGCGATCGACGACAGAAATCAAAGTCAGACTAGCCATGGCAACATCTTCCATGACAAAACTCACCACCATATGGAAAAGTAAAGAGATCAGTTTCCCAATCAAACTAAAGCTCTACAAAGCCCTAATTCAGACTATCCTGCTGTACGGAAGTGAAACCTGGACATTGACTGCTGAAACAGCAAAGCGAATCCAGTCATTTGAAACAAAATCCCATAGAAAACTGCTGGGCATATCCTGGAGAGAACGAAAGACCAATGAATTTGTCAAGAGTCAAATAACACGGCTGGCAGGTCCACAGGAACCCCTTCTCACCATCGTCAAGAAGAAAAAGCTGACATGGTTCGGCCACGTCACCCGCCACAACACTCTGCCAAAAACAGTACTGCAGGGAACACTCGAAGGTGGCAGAAAGAGGGGAAGACAGAACAAGTCATGGATGGACAACATCAGAGAATGGACCGGGATGAATGACTCGGCACTACTGCGCAGAGCCGAGGACCGAGATGGATGGAGGAGGCTTACCACGGCATCGTCTTTCGTGTCTCCCCCACGACCGCCAAGGTCACGGGTCTGATGATGATGATGATGATGATGGGAACAAGGTTTTTAACAGAATCTGCTGTAAATACTTCAGTTTATTGTCCTGAATGTCACAGAACTCAAGAAAAAGATGAATGATCAATTTTCGTATTCACAGGTTTACTATGTACTCGTAAGCATCGATATCTGTTTTTTGTCTGGCACCAACAGAGTAAATAGCAACAAATTTATTTATTTATTTATACCACTTTAAGTCACGGCAGATTTCTCTGCATGAAATTTGGGCTACTCTCCCCGGGAGAGCGCGTCGCCACAAGAGCAGCGCCACCCATTTTTGTTCCTTTTTCCTGACTGCAACTGTATTTGTTTCCCTATCAGAGTGGCTTTTTTCTACAGAATTTTGCCAGGGACAACTTTTGTTGCCGTGGGTTCTTTTACGTGCGCTAAATACTGAAGATGGACTAACAAGACGTTAGCTGTACGCCAATGTAACCAGTAGCAAATATATACAAACTGCGAGAACAGGGGCTAAGCTGTCAGGCAGAGATAGTTTACAGTTTTCCACCCCAAAAAAGTGGTGCGCTTTAGTCCCGTTTTTAGCTTTTCGCGGAGGTGTCAGTATTTCAAAAATATTCCATGTACGCTAGTTAAACCACAGTTATGTTAAGTGCCGAGAAATCCACTTGAAAGATGTCTGACCAACTGTAGAAAACTTTATTGAAAGTGACCCTGCGGGTATGTGTCTGCATCTGCTACACACTGAATGCATGTAAGGAGATTTGGCATGTAGATTTGCATCAGGTGCATGCGAATGAAATAAACTTGCTGTCTGTAAATTTATTTTTTTCATCATTATTTATACCACTTTAAGTCACGAAATTTCTCTGCGTGAAATTAGGGCTGCTCTCCTCGGGGAGAGCGCGTCGCCACAAGAGCAGCGCCACCCCCCTTTTTTTTGGTCTACAACTGTATTTGTTTCCTTATCAAAATGACTTTTTTCTAAGAATTTTGCCAGGGACAATTCTCTTGTTGCGTGGGTTCTTTTACGTGCGCTGAATAATTATGTGTAACACACGGGACCTCGGTTTATCGTTTCATCCGAAAGACAAGCGCCTAGACCACCACTCATGGTCTAATAGATGGGGGAAAAGTTTCGGGCCCAAATGGGATTCGAACCACCGCACACTTCCGACCCGGACTTTTCGCTTTCTAGACAGGCGCGTTACCTCCAGACCACCGATCCACACACATATCAGACAACATGGGAGATTGTAAAACTTCTCACCTCTTTACCCAGCTGGAGCTAAAAATACTCCAAAACAGTGACCTTTCAGATTTCTGAGGATAAGAAGTAAAATACGTCAGCATTCCTCATCTTTACCCGTCATAAACACTTACAGTTGTAGTATCTAAAAAATACAGTTGTATCATTACTCATATTAATACATCATCATTAGCCATTACACCCAGCGGTAAGTAGGGCAGCAACAAAGCGCTTCCACTCCTGCCTATTCTGGGCCAACCTAGTCACTGATCCCCAAGAGTGCTGCATGACCTTCATCTCACTTTCTACAGTTCTTCTCCACGTTGCTTTTGGTCTTCCTTTCTTTTTCCTTCCTTCTGGGGTCCAGTGCAATGCTGTTCTTGTGATTGACTGTGGGTCTCTTCGGAGGATGTGCCCAATCCACTTCCACCGTCGTCTGGTGATGATGGTTCCCATGTCTTCTTGCCTGCATCTCCGTAGTAGGTCTTCATTGGAGATCTTCTCTGGCCAAAAGATCCGGAGAATTCTTCGTCATATTAATACGCAGTCATCAAAAGGTTTGTAATAGACACATATGGGGCTGCTGGCACATTGTGCACAGTCAAGCTTGATTGTCATTTTTGTTATACCCCCCTCCTCTATGAATACTGTTTTAACCGTCAGAGAGAGAGAGAGAGAGAGAGAGAGAGAGAGAGAGAGAGAGAGAGAGAGAGAGACAGAGAGACAGAGAGACAGAGAGACAGAGACAGACACACAGACAGATAAATAGACAGACAGACAGACAGAGTCAGAGACAGAGAGACAGACAGAGACAGACAGAGGCAGAGACAGAGACAAAGAGACAGAGACAGACATATGACAGACGACAAACAGTGAAAGGGACACAGAAAGACACAGAAAGACACAGAGAGACACAGAGAGACAGGGCTCCCCCTCTACTTGTCTCTTCAGTCC
Organism: Rapana venosa; assembly: GCA_028751875.1. Classification (NCBI taxonomy): domain Eukaryota; kingdom Metazoa; phylum Mollusca; class Gastropoda; order Neogastropoda; family Muricidae; genus Rapana; species Rapana venosa. The sequence goes on along the minus strand of CM054150.1, from coordinate 56,680,275 downwards.
AAGAAAAGTAACTATCTATCATAAGCCAGTAAAGGAATCTCCTACGACCATCACGAATGGAGCTCTAGTGTTCTAACCATCCCTACACTGGCTGGGCCACCTGTCACCACCGCTGCTGCCCTGCTGTCTGTCCTGTGCCCTGCTGTCTGTCCTGTGCCCTGCTGTGCCCTGCTGTCTGTCCTGTGCCCTGCTGTCCTCCACTGTGTCTGGCGCGGTGCCAGGCCTCGTGCTTCTGTCTGCAGATTAACCCAGTTTGCCTGACGCGGGGATTACCTTGATGGTGATGGAGCGACACACACACCTGACTCCACTCTCACCTGTCACAACCACCCCGAACCAAGGCACTCTGGAGGTCATGGGGGAGAGTACTCTTGATCTTGTCACTGGAATTAACCGCCCCTTGATACGCTGTCAGAATTGCAAACGGAAGAAAATACAGATCAAGTGTTGTATTACCTAAATACAGATCAAGTGTATGTCATCTAAATACAGACCGAGCGTACATTCTCTCAAGAAAGATCAAGTGTATATTCTCTGAATACAGATCAAGTGTTGTATTATCTTAATACAGATCGAATGTTGTATTATCTCAATACAGATCAAATGTTGTATTATCTCAATACATATCAAGTGTATATTCTCTGAATACAGATCAAGTGTTGTATTATCTTAATACAGATCAAGTGTTGTATTATCTCTATACAGATCAAATGTTGTATTACCTCAATACATATCAAGTGTATATTCTCTGAAAACAGATCAAGTGTTTATTTTCTGAATACAGATCAAGTGTATATTCTCTAAATACAGATCAAGTGTTGTATTATCTTAATACAGATCAAGTGTTGTATTATCTTAATACAGATCAAGTGTTGTATTATCTCAATACAGATCAACTGTATAATTATTATCTCTATATTAAAAAAAATTATTCCACGTAGAGTCGAGGCTCAAGGAGATGTTTGCATAATTATGCAATTTACCAGAATACCAGCTGTATGCATTGATATCTCCTATATTAACACTGAAGTACATATTGCTAGGATGTCTAACGCGAGTTCTTCTGCATGGGGTAATTTCATAGGAATTAAGCACTGACCCTTATTGACTGATAAGTAACCCCTGCTATGCTGCCAGGGTATCATTTCGCGACTTTCTAAGTCTAGCGTAACGCCGACAGTTTAGTATTCAGCGATGTTAACGTCCATATTTTGCTTGCCAGTGTGTTAACACAGTGAAAGGAATTAAAGACACTGGCCTTATGACAGTCCCTATAAGTAAACTTGGTTCATTTATCATATAACCCTCATGCAGCCCCAAAATCAAGGTTTTGCACGACTTTTCTAAGATTCATTAGCGTTTTTATGATAGCCACAATTTTAGTATTCAGCGATGTTAGTGTCCAGTGGTTTTAAGCTGCCAGTGTGTGTCCACACGAGTAGGGTGTGGAGAGGGGAGGTAGGCTAAAGACACTGGCCTTTATGACAGTCCCTCATAAGTAAAACTCCCTGCTGTTCCCATTTACTCATCATAACCTTTACAGCCCCAAAACTCGGTTACAGTGTTTATTTTCACGAGTCTTTTACTACCAGATTTCATTGCCCATGGTTTTGCAGTGTACCTCAGTAGCCAACAATTGCCCCTGCCTGTTATTTGTACGAGGTTCCGCAGTGGACTATTGTTTGGGTTTTCCATATTACTTCTCCTTACTGTTGTTGGCTGTGACCACAAAAGCGACTGTTATGTTATCATTATCACCGTCTGTTATTGCTACTGGCCTCAATTTGCAAGGTCAGCGTATTGCTTTACACAGGTAAGTGATTGTAGGAAGAACAGTATGCATGTGTCTATGCATGTGGGGATGGAACACGCAAATGATGAGTCTCGCTTTCTAGGCAGGTGTGTTACCTTTAAACCACCGATCCACAGTGGTTTCTCTCTTGCAGCTTTCTTTGGATTACTGACTCTACAGCGTCTGGTATGGTATGGTATGATATGAGTGGGTCTGCATCACTGCAGGATGACAAACAGCTGCCGCTGCACCAGTGAAGTGTAGCAGCAGGCAGACATGCTGGCTCTCTTCGCCTCTCTTCCATCCAAAGCTCTCTAGGAACTAGTGGAGCACGACTTCCAAAACTGTCACGCTGTGTTTCCTGGGTAAGCTGAACTTTCCACAGCCCACTCATCTCCAGGTGGCCAGGTTTATTGAATGCCTCCCTGAAGTCGGACTGTGGCTACCTTCATGGTGAGCAAAAAGGGTCACAAACGCATAAATGCACCATTGGTGAGCCTGGAACTTTTAGCCGAGGAACGCAAAAAATGACTCTTCTGTATGCGCTTACACATGAGGTCTCAGTTTATGCTTTCATCGAGGACCTGACATGGAATGGAGTCAGAACAACCCATGACTCCAGGAGGAAACTTCCATGAAATGGACGACTTGGCAGGAGAGTGAACGCATGCCATCAGATCCTTAATCCGTAGGCCATTGTGTGCCGGTGGGAACAGATGACAGAATTCACAAATCCGCAAACACACGGGGACTGGATGTAAAAAGCACATAAGTGCTTATTCCATTATCCTTGATATAAAAGAATAAATAAATAAAAAATTTTCACATCGCTTATCCACAGCTAATTACCCCACTATTACATCCCATAGCAGATGCATAATTATGTAGCAACAACAAAGCCATGTGAGCACAGTGGTTAGTACAGTCGTCTCCTGGCTGGGAAATCGTGGGTTCTAGTCCTATTAGAGGCACAGTGCTGGTTTTATAGAGCTGTTTCTAGGCCTCCTAATAGTTCAGTCGCCCACAAGAACCCCAAGGTAACATGACAAATCTGAAAATTGACAACCGGTTACCAACACTTCTTCTTCTTATTATTATTCCTTATAGCTCCTAGCGGAGCATAGGGCCTCAACAGCGCCCCTCCACCTTCTCCTGTCTCTGGCAAGGGTCTTGGCCTCTTCCCATGTCAGGCTGGAGTCTCTCAGCTCACTATGCAGGCTTCTCCTCCAGGTCTGTTTGGGGCGCCCTCTCTTCCTTTTCCCCTGCGGGTTCCACTCGAGCGCTTGTCTGGTGATGTTGCAAGGCTCCTTCCGTAGGGTGTGGCCGACCCAACGCCACTTTCGCCGCCTTACTTGGACTTCCATAGGCTGTTGGTTCGCCCTCATCCACAGGTCGGTACTTGGCACTCTGTCAAACCATCTGAGATGAAGGATCTCCGGAGACATCCGTTGATGAAGGTCTAGATCTTGGAGGAGCTGGTGTTGATGACCCGCCAAGTTTCTGACCCGTAGAGAAGCACAGACTTCACGTTGGAGTTGAAGATCCTGAGCTTGGTGGTTGTGGAGATCGCATTTGTTCTCCATACGGGTTTCAAGATGGCAAATGCTTGGCGTGCTTTCTTTATTCTTGCCTTGATGTCTTCGTCTGTGCCTCCTGTCTGGCTGATCTTACTGCCCAGGTACACAAAATCACTGACATCCTCTACTGCTTTCCCAGAGATGGTGACAGGAGCCTCTTGCTGGTTGTTGGTACGCAGTAGCTTGGTCTTCTCTTGACTGATCCTGAGGCCAACACGTCTAGCTGTGGTATCTAGGGCAGTGACTTTGCTTTGGATGTGCTGCAGGCGGTGGGATAGTAGAGCCAGGTCATCGGCAAAAATCGAGATCTTCCAGCTTTGTCATGAGGGTCCATTGGATACCTTTCCCGGAACTTGCGTAGGCCGTCCTTGTCACCCAGTCCAGCACCACAAGGAAGAGGAGTGGAGACAACAAGCAGCCCTGTCTGACGCCGGAAGAGATCCCAACACTTCTAGTTAAAGCCTAATCACTTGAATACCTATAGAACATGAAGAACCTTCTTTTTTAAAAACCAAAAACACGGTCACTGAAACAGACTTCAGGCTTTAACATCTAGACTGGAAACGCAGAAGGAGGAGGAGAAGACAAAAAATGGGGGTGGGGGGGGGGGGGGGGAGCGGGAGGAGAATACTGAGCACATTCTACTCAAATAGTTCACAAATACACATAAGAATTAGCACTGGCGTAAGCTGAAGTCACAACAACAACACCAGTGACAACAGCAGCTGCTGCATCATAAACAACAACAACAGCGACTACCACTCAACACAGCAGAGGTAGTTGCCTCAGCAGTATCAGTAACCCCCCAATGTCTACATTACAGCAGAAATAGCAACAGCAGCAGCAGCAGCAGCAGTGGTATCAGGGAGAGCATTCAGAGAGAATGATGCCGATGACCCAGTTCAATTGGCAGTGACTCAGGCCAAAGCTGGCACCACATTCCCCTCTGTTCTGTTTGTGTGTCTGCCTGCATCTCTGCTGCATAGTAGCACTGTCTGTGTGTCTGCCTGCATCTCTACTGGATAGTAGGACTGTCTGTGTGTCTGCCTGCATCTCTACTGGATAGTAGCACTGTCTGTGTGTCTGCCTGCATCTCTGCTGGATAGTAGCACTGTCTGTGTGTCTGCCTGCATCTCTGCTGGATAGTGGCACTGTCTGTGTGTCTGCCTGCATCTCTGCTGGATAGTGGCACTGTCTGTGTGTCTGCCTGCATCTCTGCTGGATAGTGGCACTGTCTGTGTGTCTGCCTGCATCTCTGCTGGATAGTGGCACTGTCTGTGACAGCTCCTGGGTTTCCCCGGACCAAACTCTCTTTACCTGTATACCCCCACCTGTCTTCTAACCATCCTCTCACCTGTTCATTCCAGGCTTGGTTTGTTGTTTCTCTTTTTCAGTCTCTATTTTGCTCACAAGAATTCGTTTCACGTGTGCTCTTTCACCATTATTTCCTTCCATTAAGGTAGCTGCATTCTGACTTCAGGGATGATGTTTCATTATCCAGCATGCATGTGCTTTTTGAAGTGTTACCTTCTTGCTTTTACCGGCATTCAGTGGCTTACTCTTCCAAAAGGCAGAGCGGATCTGAACATGCGTGCAAGTTGTTCTCTGTGTGTTTGTACACGGGACCTCAATTTATAGTCTTATCCAAAGGAGTTTTGAAGGCATGGAGTGGGTACAGATGTTAACTCCAGGAAAAAATGCTCAAGCTTGAACCCAAGCCATCAGATCACAAGCTGTATGCTCTAACCACTGGGCTGTCTCCCATCCCCCTCCCCCCCCCCCCCACCCCCCCCCCCCCCCCCCCACACACACACACAGAGACAATCCTGGTCCACAGACATAAAAAGATACTTTGGGCAGATCCCTTCTCACTTACTTTTCTTTTTAACGTAGTTCATCCGTAAATTCAGACATATCAGCAGGGGTGTATGTGTGAACAAATTGCAAATGTACATAAACAGTATCTGAATCATTACAGACCTATTTGATCATTTCTTTTATCTTCACACAGGGTTTTTTTCAAAGGCGTTGCTATGAATGTAATTAACTTTGCACGTGAGATAACCAATTTGGAGCATTATGATAACCAAATTGGAACTTAACCTTCCATGAGGGCACTGGGTTCAGGGAACATGAGTCGGGAAAATGCAAGAGCACAGCGGCGCTGGAGTAAAACAATCATCACAACAACAATGCTGCAGTAGACATGGGGGCTGGGACAGCCTAGTGGTTAAAACGTGGCATTCCAGATTTGACACAGGAGATTGAGCCTAGGTCCCAACAACCACCCAAACGCACAATCAAGGGATTTCTTCTCCTGAAGTTGACATCAGTACTGACTCCACTTCGAGCTTCGCTATAAGTCCTTCGGTTGAGACTATGAACTGAGGCCCCATGTGCGAATGCGCACAGAGCAATTTGCGCATGAGTTAAAACCTGTTCTGCCTGTTTAGAAAAGTAGGCCATTCACGCTAGTAAGAATGGATGACAAAAGCATATATTAAAAAACGCATGCACACTGGTGTCATGTTCAGACATCCTCCCTGAAGTCAGAATGCAGCTCCCTTCATGGTGGGCTAAAACAGTCGCATACCTAAAAATCTCACCATTAGTCAACCTCAGAGCTGTACCACAGAAAGGAATATACCACACACACGCGCGCGCATACACACACACACACACACACACACAAAGCAGCAGCAGCGGCAGCAATAACTACCCCAGTAACACTATGAGTAAAGTGTTTGCAGCATCAGCAACAACAACCAGCAACATTTTAAAAGCCACAAACAATCTTAGCCACATCATAGCAGAAATAGCAGCAACATCAGCAGCAGTAGCAGCAGCGGTACGGTATCAGTGATAGCAGCATTGAGAGAGAATGATGCCGATGACCCAGTTCAATTGGCAGTGACTCAGGCCAAAGCTGGCACCACATTCCCCCTCTGTTCTGTCTGTGTCCCTCTGTTCTGCCTCTGTACTCTACAGTAGCACTTCTCTGTGGCAGCTCCTGGGTTTCCCAGACCAAACACCTTCATCTCAGTACCCCCACCTGCCTCCTAACCAACCCCCCCCCCCCCTCCCTCCCCTCGCTCTCACCTGCCCATTCGAGGGATGACACTGTTTGAGGAAGACTTGGTTTCTTGTCTTTCTTGTTCTTTTTCCGTCTCCATTCCATTCACAGGCATCCATTTCTTCTGTCTGTGATATCGGACCGGATGATGTCTTTTCCACAGAAATGGCATATTTTTGTTTATAAAAAAAAGAAGAAGTAGGAAACTGGATGGGACTTCATGCAGTGTGTGTGTGTGTGCATGCCTGCGCGTGTTTGTATGTGTGTCTGTCTTGTCTTAAATTGTGTGCGTATGTGTGTGTCTGTCTGTGTGTCTGTCTGTGCCTTAATAAGTGTCAGTGTGTGTATGTGTGTGTTTGTGTGTTTGTGTGCATCTCTCTCTCTTCTGTGTTTGTCTGTCTGTTTGTCTCTGCTTGTCTGTCTCTGCTTGTCTGCCTGTCTGCCTGCCTGTCTGTCTCTCTCTGTCTCTCTTTCTGTCTCTGTCTGTCTGTCTGTCTGTCTTCTGTCTGTCTGCTCTCTCTCCTCTCCTCTCTCTCTCTCTCTCTCTCTCTCTCT
>CM054150.1:56660778-56665778 GCA_028751875.1 Rapana venosa | reverse complement strand
GAAGGCCATGCAGCACTCTTGGGGATCAGTCAAGTCAAGTCAAAGTCAAGTCAAAATTTTATTTCCAGATGGTACATTGAATAAGCAATGCATTTGCTTTTTTTCATCAAGCCATCTATCTAAGAACAAATTTCTTAATTATTATACTGAAATACTACATTATTGCATCCTTTATCATTGAATTAAACCAGTAAAAAAGGAAAATCGATGAAGGTGACTAGGTTAGCCCAGGATAGGCAGGAGTGGAAGCGCTTTGTTGCTGCCCTACACACCACTGGGTGTAATGGTTGATGATGATGACGATGATGATGATGATGATTTCTTTTCCTACTTCAGTCTTCCTTCCTTCTCCACTCTCCCTCGCATGTTCACTTGCTTCCCTTTGCTTGCTTAATTGCTTAGTGGCTTGTGTACTGCTTGATTTCTCTCTTACTGACTAATGGACGAATGGCTGATTTACCTGTCCAGTTACTGAGTTGAGTGTTGAATGCTTTGACTGACTTGCTTGCTCGCTGGCCGACACTGTCATTCACTCGTTGTTGTACTTACCAACTTACTTATCATCCACTAACCCACTCGCTCTCTCACTCATCCACTAACCCGCTCACTCATCCACTAACTCACTCACTCACTCATTCATTAACCCACTCGCTCTCTCTCTCACTCATCCACTACACCACTCGCTCACTCTCTCACTCATCCACTAACCCGCTCACTCACCCACTAACCGACTCACTCATTCTATCACTCATCCACTAACCTGCTCACTCACTTTCTCACTCATCCACTAACCCACTCACTCACTCTCTCACTCATCCACTAACCCACTCACTCTCTCACTCATCCACTAACACACTCATTCTCTCACTCATCCACTAACCCGCTCACTCACTCTCTCACTCATCCACTAACCCACTCACTCATTCTCTCACTCATCCACTAACCCACTCACTCACTCCTCACTCATCCACTAACCCACTCACTCACTCTCTCACTCATCCACTAACCCACTCACTCACTCTCTCACTCATCCACTAACCCACTCCACTCACCCACTAACCCACTCACTCATTCTATCACTCATCCACTAACCTACTCACTCACTCTCTCTCACTAATCCACTAATCCACTCACTCACTCTCTCTCACTCACCACTAACCCACTCACTCCTCTCACTAATCCACTAATCCACTCACTCACTCTCTCTCACTAATCCACTAATCCACTCACTCACTCTCTCTCACTAATCCACTAACCCACTCACTCTCTCTCTCACTAATCCACTAACCCACTCACTCACTCACTCTCTCTCCTCTCACTCATCCACTAACCCACTCACTCACTCTCTCTCTCTCTCTCACTCATCCACTAACCCACTCACTCACTCCTCACTCATCCACTAACCCACTCACTCACTCTCTCACTCATCCACTAACCCACTCACTCACTCTCTCACTCATCCACTAACCCACTCACTCACCCACTAACCCACTCACTCATTCTATCACTCATCCACTAACCTACTCACTCACTCTCTCTCACTAATCCACTAATCCACTCACTCACTCTCTCTCACTCACCCACTAACCCACTACTCTCTCTCACTAATCCACTAATCCACTCACTCACTCCTCTCACTAATCCACTAATCCACTCACTCACTCTCTCTCACTAATCCACTAACCCACTCACTCTCTCTCTCTCACTAATCCACTAACCCACTCACTCACTCACTCTCTCTCTCTCTCACTCATCCACTAATCCACTCACTCACTCTCTCTCACTCACCACTAACCCACTCACTCTCTCTCACTAATCCACTAATCCACTCACTCACTCTCTCTCACTAATCCACTAATCCACTCACTCACTCTCTCTCACTAATCCACTAACCCACTCACTCTCTCTCTCACTAATCCACTAACCCACTCACTCACTCACTCTCTCTCTCTCTCTCACTCATCCACTAACCCACTCACTCACTCACTCTCTCTCTCACTCATCCACTAACCACTTACTCTCTATCTCTCACTCATCCACTAACCCACTCACTCACTCATTCACCCACTAACGTACTCACTAACTCACTCTCTCTCTCACTCATCGAATAACCACTCACTCTCTCTCTCTCTCTCTCTCTCTCCTCTCTCCCTCTCTCTCTCTCTCTCTCTCTCTCTCGTCATGTTGGATGATATATCTATTTTTGAATGGGTATTGATTTGATTCATGTGCATGTGTGAGTTTGTTTGTGCCTGCGCGCACGTGCTTTATAAAAGGTTGGGCTGATTGCTTCGTTTGGTTGTTGAAATGCATGGCTGTGCGAGTGTGGATGGTGGTAGCGATAATGCATCTTTTATGTGTGAGGGAAATAAATTTTTATGTGTATAGATATGTAATTAATCAATTTGTATTGATTGGTTGGTTTATTATATGATTGAATGATAATGTGAGTAGTTGATTGCATGTATAACTAAGTAATTCAGTTTATTGTTAGTTTTAATAGGTATATGTTATACATTTCTTCATAGTTGTTTGCCCTTTGTTTTTTATGAGGGCTTGGTGTAAAGAAGCCCATGGTTTATCCAGTTACACTCATTAAAACATTCCAGTTCGAGTTCGAATTCACTCATCCACTACCCCACTCACTCACTCTCTTACTCATCCATTAACCCACTCACTCACTCTCTCACTCATCCACTAATCCGCTCACTCACTCTCTCACTTATCCACTAACCCACTCACTCATTCTCTCACTTATCCACTAACCCACTCATCACTCATCCCCTCACTCACTCTCTCACTCATCCACTAACCCACTCATCACTCATCCATTAACCTACTCACTCACTCATCCACTAACCCACTCTCTCACTCATCCACTAACCAACTCTCTCACTCATCTACTAACCCACTCACTCACTCATCCACTAACCCACTCTCTCACTCATCCACTAACCAACTCTCTCACTCATCCACTAACCCACTCTCTCACTCATCCACTAACCCACTCTCTCACTCATCCACTAACCAACTCTCTCACTCATCCACTAACCCACTCTCTCACTCATCCACTAACCCACTCTCTCACTCATCCACTAACCCACTCTCTCACTCATCCACTAACCCACTCTCTCACTCATCCACTAACCAACTCTCTCACTCATCCCCTCACTCACTCTCTCACTCATCCACTAACCCACTCGTCACTCATCCATTAACCTACTCACTCACTCATCCACTAACCCACTCTCTCACTCATCCACTAACCAACTCTCTCACTCATCCACTAACCCACTCACCCACTCTCTCACTCATCCACTAACCAACTCTCTCACTCATCCACTAACCCACTCTCTCACTCATCCACTAACCCACTCTCTCACTCATCCACTAACCAACTCTCTCACTCATCCACTAACCAACTCTCTCACTCATCCACTAACCCACTCTCTCACTCATCCACTAACCCACTCTCTCACTCATCCACTAACCAACTCTCTCACTCATCCACTAACCCACTAACCCACTCTCTCACTCATCCACTAAGCCACTCACTCACTCTCTCACTCATCCACTAACCCACTCACTCGCTCTCTCACTCATCCACTAAGCCACTCACTCACTCTCTCACTCATCCACTAACCCACTCACTCGCTCTCTCACTCATCCACTAAGCCACTCATCCACTCACTCACTCTCTCACTCATCCACTAACCCACTCACTCGCTCTCTCACTCATCCACTAAGCCACTCATCCACTCACTCACTCTCTCACTCATCCACTAACCCACTCACTCGCTCTCTCACTCATCCACTAAGCCACTCACTCGCTCTCTCACTCATCCACTAACCCACTCACTCACTCTCTCACTCATCCACTAAGCCACTTGCTTTTTCACTGGTTGACGTTGATTTTCCCGTCTGCCAAAATGATACCATTGACATGGTTTGTTCTCCTGTATATTGTGGAGTGGAGGAGGTTTTTTGTGTGTTATTTTTGGTGTTTCTGTTTTGCTTTGGGGGTTTTTTCCCCCTCTTGTTGTTGTTTTCTTTTATGTTTTTGTTTTGTCGAGGATTTTTGTTATTGTTGTTGTCTTTTTTTTAGTGGGTGGGTGTGTAGGTTTGGGGCTTATTTTAGTAAATGTATCCCTAAGGGCGAGGGTTGGATGTAAAAAAGAAAAAAAAGCACATAAGTGCTTATTCATTATGCTCGAAATAGAAGAATTTGATTGATTGATTGATTGGTTGGTGGTTGGTTGATTGAATGACCCACTTGCTCTTTCACTCGTTTACTCACTCACTCACCTATCCACTCTCTTTCAGTCTCCGTTTCTCCTTTCTTTCCTTCTACTTCTTTTTTTCATATAAAAAATGTCTTCCTTCAGTCAATCTTTACATATTTACCTCACTCCTTAGCCCCTTGATTTCCCTGACTGTTTCTTCTGTTCTCTGGCCCCTCCCTCTCTCCAGTGACCCACATTCCTGCCCAACACACCACATCAGCACTGCTCCACACCTGAAATGAGGACCACCCGCCGATCCCCCTAATCTTACAGGTAAATCTGACCTTAACTGCCAAAGTGTTAGTCCTCCCACCTCCCTGACTCACCCTCCCTCCGATTCACTCCCATTCCCACTCCCCACCCCCCTTCTTTATAGCTTTGCTTTATCCTATAGGTTGTGGACAGAGGTTAAAGGGAGGCGACACGTTCAATTTTAAGTAGAGATGTATTGCTATATGGTGGCAAACTTTTCAATTTTAAATGGAAACACAATGTCAAACAGTGGCCAACTGTTTAATTTTAAGTAGAAACGCATTGTCAAACACAGGCAACAAGTTCAATTTTATGTAGAAACACAGTGTCAGTCTGTACAAAATGTTCAATTTTAAAGTATGAAAAAATGTCAAACAAGGCAAGAGTTCAATTTCGTGTATAAAACAATGTCTTTTTTAAAAAAAATTTTTTTTTAAAGTATAAAACAATATCGAAGAGGGCAAA
>CM054150.1:56648278-56655778 GCA_028751875.1 Rapana venosa | reverse complement strand
GGCAACCAGTGAAGAGATCGCAGAAGAGGAGTGATGTGTTCAGATTTTTTCTTTCTTAGGACCAGTCGAGCTGCAGAGTTTTGTATGCGTTGAAGAGAGTGGATAGATGATGCTGGTAGGCCAGCCAAAAGAGAATTACAGTAGTCTAAACGTGAAAGAATGAGAGATGTGACAAGCTTGGAAGTTGCATCAGTGGACAGATACTTGCGAATCGCGCTTATGCGCCGTAATTGATAGTAGCAAGACTGGCAGGTCTGGGTGATGAATTTTTTCATAGAGAGTGTGTTGTCAAGAACTACTCCTAAAAACGGATGACAAAACAAACAAACATAAAAAATCGCATCCACACTGGCGTGGTTACACATCATCCCCGAAGTCGAAATGCGGCTACCTTCATAGTGGGCAAAACGGTCGCACGCGCAAAATGTCAGTAGTGGTGAACGGTGGACTGTAGCAGAGGAACACAAATACCCCCGGTAACCACGCTATGAGCTGGCCTACTTCTTCCAATAAGACGTGTGCAAATCGGGGTCCTGTGTGCGACATACATCAAGTGCACGTGAAATAACACAATCAAGGGGCAGGTAGCTAAGTGGTTAGAGAGCCGAACTCGTGATCTACTGACACCTGAAAGCACAGGGTCCAGTCTCCACTGAGGTGTTTGTTCTGGCAAGATGATTGTTTCTCTGGTGTTCGCTGTGGTCCCGACTCCATTGCCCTGAACGTCCTTGCTCTTCTCTAACAACTGAATCTGTCATCCACTTTTGTCCAATAAGTGATGTTGGCCAGTGGCACAGAAAGACACGGAAGACCTAGCATGCATTCTGTCACCTAAAGACAGGTAAACTCTGCCAGGTTGTTTTCTAAGACACACTGCCAAAGAAAAAAATCCATGAAGTAGTGAACGAGTTCATGAAAACGTTAAGAATTCAATATAAAGGAACACATGGTAACAAGACAGATCGATGTCTGAAGTGCTATTCCACAGAAAATGCCATTGTTTTAAGCAGGTTTGATTCGATGAGCATCATAATAAAATTATACCGCACATCATTCTAAGTAACAACAAGATTAGAACTTATAATTATCGTGCTATGTAATGGAAACAGTTGGGTGGGTTTGTTTTTTTTTAAATTTACAAACGAATGCAACAGCAGAATTTTATGAACAAAACGTGACATTTTACAAGGAACAAATCCAAAATAGGCACTGAAGTATCATCAGTAATCGATATTCTCACAAATCAAAGTGGCATATTAAAAAAGAAAAGCCTTCCCGTGGGAAAACAACTATGTCTGCACATAGGTCAGAAATATATTTTAAGAGAGAAGAAGAAGAAGAAGAAGAAGAAGATGATGATGATGACGATGACGATGACGATGATGATGATGATGATGATGACGACGACGACGACGACGACGACGATGAAGAAGAAGAAGAAGAAGAAGAAGAAGAAGAAGAAGAAGAAGAAGAAGAAGTGTCACCATTTCTTTCCATTACATACTTCCTGTCCACAGTTATAATTATTTGTTTCCAGTAAAATGGCTTGGTCCTATTTTAACTTTGCCAAGGACAAATCTCTTGTTGCCGTAGGTTCTTTATGTGCACAAGGTGCATGTTTGCAGGGAGGACCATGGTTTTATCGTCATGTTGAAATACTACCATACAGACCACCAACAGATATAGTTCAGTAGGCCACGATAAGGGACAGGACCAACCCAATCCCCCTCGCTTTTTACGTGCGTGCGTTATCGGTAGAGCATAGATTCACTACGAGACTACTTTATTCTTCATATAGAACATTTTTTTAATTTGTACAGACAGCAAGTTCTATTCCAAGTCGCCACGGATACAAAAGAAATGTATCATTAATGAATAGCATCTCTCTCTCTCTCTCTCTCTCTCTCTCTCTCTCTCTCTCTCTCTCATTACAGCACAACTACAGTCTTTTATCATCCACGTCCCAGAAAAACGAAAAGCTCCAATCACTGTGTCTGACCTCTACCTTAGGTCAGTCCACACACACACACACACCTCCCTCAACCCCCCTCTACCCCCCCCCCCCCCCCTACCCACCCACCCCTGCACGCCACCTCTACCCCTCACCCCCCAGCCCCTGTCAACTTTCACCACAGTACCTTACTTTACCTGACAGTGACTGAAATCAGTTCACCTCTACTACTCTACCCTACTCTACTCTACTCTACTCTACTCTGCACCAGTAGGCCTATAGTGTCCCTGCCAAACATTGAGGTCAGCCTATGGCGATCTGGGTCAAGTAGCCTGTAGTCCCTCCCTCCCTCCCTACGTCCGTGGGGTGACCCAGATCACTGGAGGTGGGCCACACACATAACAGGAATAGCAGGGAAGGGAGGAAGGAAGGAAAAAGTTGACCAGGGAGAGAGAGAGAGAGAGAGGGGGGGGGGGGGAGGAAAGAGATCGAGGTCAGTGGGCAGCAGTCCAAGGCGGTCACTACAGGCTTTAGCACAGAGAGAGAGAGAGAGAGAGAGAGAGAGGTCAGGGCTGGAGAGAAAGCTGGTCATCCTCATAGGCTGACCAGCCAGCCAGACTCTATTATTGATTACCCAGGCCACCCATGACTGGCCCTTTCCTTAGCTTGCTGCTGCTGCTGCTGCTGCTGCGGCTGCTGACGATTGGCAAAATGATGTCCGGGACAGGTGTCAGGGGTTTGGGGGAAAATTGGCGGAGGGAGGAAGCTGAGAAATTGTTCACTTTCACTGATAGGAGGGGATTGTGAGGATGGGAGGGAGAAGGTGTGGGATGGTGAGGTGGATGGGATGGATGATGATGGTATGAAGTAAGCAGCTCTCAAAAGGAGAGTATTTCTTAAGTCTGTTTTATTATTTTCGTCGAAATAGGAGTCATTTTCATCAATCACTGAAAATAAAACTGTTTTTGTTTTTAGATTTAGACATACCAATCACAAAGAACAAGAAACACTAACAATGATTTCTTGTTTATAGTTAGAGATCTCCAATACGACTTTCATTGCGAAAAGAGTAATTCTAGCGTTGGAAAAAAAGAGAAAATCGTAAAGCTATGAATACTACTTCGTTATTTCCGAGGGAAAAAAAGATATAATTGACTGAATAAAGGTGAATTGGTAATGGGTCACAAAGTATTATAAGAACTCTTCATACACACACACACAACACACACACACACACACACACACACACACAAACAAACAACACACACACACACACACACACACAGGCACACGCACACACACTTCAAAACTTTCGATTCTGACTTATCTATTTTATTGACAGTATCAGTCCATCACTACTTTTTGAGAAAAAAAAAATTCATTCAATGCTACTCACAGCAGGGCAGAACACAAGACTCAGAATCACCAGTGTTCATTCTCTTCCACGCCAAAGTGCGCCAAGATTCGCTGAGCCTGACTTGTCAGGTACTTAACAGCAGTGAAACGCATTTTCACTCATATGACAGACAACAAAAGATGCTGTCTGAGCGTTCAAAGGAGAAGAAGAAGAAGATTAAAAAAACAAGAAGAAGAATGAATGAAAGTTGAAGTAATTGTGTATTGGCTTGCCTGCATATTTTGTGTGCCTTTATCCTGTATTTGTTTTAGTTGTTTTGTTTTGTTTATGTTTGTTTCTTTAGGTTCTGGTCTATTTTTGTATTCATAATAAGGAGGAGGAGGAGGAGGAGAAGAAGAAGAAGAAGAAGAAGAAGAAGAAGATCAGTGTTCAGTTCAGCGATAAAATAAAAAAATTTTAAAACGTATAGTCATATCAATAATCGAACACTTTTATTTACCGTATGGAAAACATGACCTATCAATCAAAAATAATAAACTGTGCGTTTTGGTAATGAAAAGAATAGTGGGGTTATTGTAAAATAATTGTGGAAACAGAATTACTTTTTGGGGGAGGGGGTGGCTATTTTGTTATTTTATCACACGGTAGGCATGAAAGAACTATTCAAAATAAATACAAATATTGCCAAAAGATTATATACATATATATATATATATATATATATATATATATATATATATATATATATATATATATATATATATATATATATATGTGTGTGTGTGTGTGTGTGTGTGTGTGTGTGTGTGTGTGTGTGTGTGTGTGTGTGTGTGTGTGTGTGTGTGTATGTATTATATATGTATGTGCGTGTGTGTGTGTGTGTAATTATGGTGACAATAACTCTTTTCTGAACAACACCTCCTACTTCAGACCTTTAGACGCAAAGAAGGGACCATACCTCATCTCCCTCTCTGTACTGATCAATCAGTCCTCACGCACAGATCGAATCCAAAGCAGCATCCCGCCTGTCCAGTCTCCCCATGGGCTATCTGACCTCCTTGGTCAGCTGGTCACCCCGGTAATGAGCCTGTAACCGGGTCAGTGTCTAGAAATGAGAGCAGTTTTCTCCGCAGCTTGCAGCTTAGTCGGTCAGCAAGATTGCCAGGTTTGGCTGACCATCAGATGAAGTAAGTAAACCCCTTTCCAGGAGATTTTACTTCATCTTTCTCTCTGGCTGTCCTTTGGGTGTGTGTGTGTGTGGGGTGTGTGTGTGTGTGTGTGTGTTGTGTGTGTGTGTGAGTCTGTGTGTTTGTCAGTCTGTCTGTGTGTGTCTGTCAGTCTGTGTGTCTGTCAGTCTGTGTGTGTCTGTCAGTCTGTGTGCCTGTCAGTCTGCATGTGTTTGTCTGTGTCTGCCAGTCTATGTGTCTGTCAGTCTGCTTGTATGTGTCCGTCAGTCTGTGTGTCCGCCCGTCTGTGTATCTGTGTGTACGTCTCTGTGTGTCTGTCTGTGTGCTTGTGTCAGTCTGTGTGTCTGTCATGTCTGTCTTGTGTTCTGTCAGTCTGTGTGTTTGTCAGTTTTAAAGTCTGTCAATCTGTGTGTCTGTCAGTCTGTGTGCGTGTCTGTCTGTGTGTCTGTCAGTCGTGTGTCCGTCAGTCTGTGTGCGTGTCTGTGTGTGTGTGGCTATCTGTCTGTCAAAGTCAAAGTCCAAATTTTATTTCCAGATGGAACATTGAATAAATGATGAATTTCTGTTTGTATTTTTCATCACACCATCCATCTTGGAACAAAAACAAATTTGTCAAGGATAATTAACGACAATGTTAGTACAATTACTGTCTGTCTGCCTTTCTGTCTGTCTGTCTGTCTGTCTCTCTCTCTCTCTCTCTCTCTCTCTCTCTCTCTCTCTCTCTCTCTCTCTCTCTTGTAAGAAGAGACTTTCTGTGTGTGTGCGTGCGTGCGTGCGTGTGTGTGTGTGTGTGCGTGTGTGTGTGTGTGCATGCGTGCGTGCGAGTGTGCGTGTGTGTGAGTGCGTGCATGTTACTTTTCTCTCGCACAGAAACTCGTCTAGTGTGTTTCCGTTATAAGAAGGCTTCCCACTTTAGTCCCCCACTTCTGAGAGTGGTAGCCAGGGTAAAGTTCTAATTTACGGCGAAAGGGAAATTTAAATCTAAACCCAATGGTTATACCTACCTTTCCCCCGTATTATCCCATGTTTGTCTCATAATGTGTGATTCTACTATAGAATCCAAACTGTTAAGTGTTGCAGGATGGTTACAATGAAAACACTGTCTTTTCTCTCACAGACAGACAGGTTACAGAGATGACAGTAAATCTTAAGAATGAAAATGTTTGTTAAAACGGACAGAGACACTCAATAACTGCCACACTGTGATACGCCATTACTTTCCGACAAGAACATGTGCATTAAATCGTAATTAGAATACACATATCTGTATTCAATTGCAACTAGACCATGCCTACATACATGGTATAATAACAACAAGAAAAACTATAAAAGAAGTCTGGAAAATGACATCCTGAATATCTCGGCCTTGGGTCTTCTTCAGCAGTGGTGACCAGGAAGTGATGGCTTGGGGACACCATGACCTGAGGATGCCTGGAGAGGGAGAGTCAGGACACGCTCTGTTCCTCCTGCTGGTAGGGCTGTGGATCCCAGCAAGCTGTTTCTAATGCCATTCATGTATTGCATATTTTAAAACAGAGAAAAATAATCTGTTATGTTTTGTACTTTCCATTTTTAACTCTTGTATTGTAGTGTCGTGTTGTGTTGTGTAGTGTTGTGTGGTGAAGTGTGGTGTAGTGTGTAGTGTAGTGTAGTGTAGTGTAGTGTAGTGTAGTGTTGTGTAGTGTAGTGTTGTGTAGTGTAGTGTAGTGTAGTGTAGTGTAGTGTTGTTTAGTGTAGTGTAGTGTAGTGTAGGGTAGGGTAGGGTAGTGTATTGTAGTGTAGTGTAGTGTAGGGTAGGGTAGGGTAGGGTAGTGTAGTGTAGTGTAGTGTATTGTAGTGTAGTGTAGTGTGTGTATTTGTAGTGTAGGGTAGTGTTGTGTAGTGTAGTGTAGTGTAGTGTAGTGTAGTGTAGTGTAGTGTAGTGCAGTGTAGTGTAGTGTAGTGTATTGTAGTGCAGTGCAGTGCAGTGCAGTGTAGTGTAGTGTAGTGTAGTGTAGTGTAGTGTAGTGTAGTGCAGTGTAGTGCAGTGCAGTGTAGTGTAGTGTAGTGTAGTGTAGTGTAGTGTAGTGTAGTGTAGTGTAGTGTAGTGTAGTGTAGTGTAGTGCAGTGCAGTGTAGTGTAGTGTAGTGTAGTGTATAGCTCTTTAAGTCTTTCAGATTTCTTTGTGTGAAATGTGGGCTGACCTCCTGGGCAGAACGCTTTGCCACAAAAACAGCGTCACCCTTTTTTTAAATGTTATTTTTAATCCTGCGTGTGTATTTGTTTCCCTATCAGAGGGGCTTTTGTTTTCAGACTTTTTGCCATGGACAACTCTGTTGCTGCCTGTGGCAAAAGTGCGCTGAATGTGCATTCCACATGGGACATCGGTTTAACGTCTGATCCGAAAGACTAGCACCCAGACCACCACTCACAGTCTAAGTGCATGGGGATGGAAGGAGAGGGGGGACAAAAAGTTTTGGACACGAACAGGAATCGAAATGGCACTTTCTCGGTTTCTAGGCAGGTGCTCTACCTGAAGACCACCGATCCACAATATTTTTGATACCATTGAAAGTTTTATTAGGGGAAGGAGCTTTACTTATCACCTGTGTTAGAGAGAGGAGGCACCGTGGTCGAGTGGTTTAGGCGGTCAACTCGTGATCCAGAGGTCGCGGGTTCGATCCCCGCTCGGCTCGGTGTTGTGTCCTTGGGAAAGACACTTTACTCCTATTTTCCTCACTCCACCCAGGTGTACAAGTGGGTACCAGCTCTGCTGGGGAAGTATCTGGCGACAGACTAGCGTCCTGTCACAGGGGTGGTGAAAAACATCAGTTCGCTTAACGCTACAGAAACCGGGATAAGCTCGGCCCTATGGGCCTCGGCTCGAAAGAACATACTTTTGTGTTAGAGAGAGAGAGAGAGAGAAGAGAGAGAGAGAGAGAGAGAGAGAGAGAGAGAGAGAGAGAGAGAGAGAGAGAGAGGAGAGAGAGAGAGTTGCTGCGCAGTTTCCTTCAAAATGATTTTTT
>CM054150.1:56625778-56638278 GCA_028751875.1 Rapana venosa | reverse complement strand
GAATTATTCTTCTCCTTCTTCTTCTTCTTTGCATTCTTCTTCTTTGCATTCTTCTTCTTTGCATTCTTCTTTGCATTTTCTTCTTCGTCGTCGTCTTCGTCGTCGTTGAACGCTCAGACAGCAATTACCGTTGTCTGCTGTATGAGCCAAAATGCGTTGTGCTGCCATTAAGCACCTGATAAGTCAGGCCTAGCGCACCCGACTTCCCCGTGGGAGAGGATTGTTATCTTTCAAGTCTTTTTAGGGAAACAAGGCAGGAGGACGGACCAAAAAGGCAGAAATTAGACTCGAAGAGAGTGACTGTACGCAAAAGAACACGAAACAAAGAGAGGAATAGAAAAGGGGTAATTTCTCGCACAGAATTTCCAGAAGGTAGGGATGCTTTTTATACTGACAGGTCTCCGGCATCCCCACAGGCAGTACTTTGATATGAACTATTGTAGCGCTAGAACACTTTGGTCTTGTCATAATGATATTCTAGTAAACATTGTTTGTGTGACACTAAGACGCTTTGGTCTTGGGATACTGTCGTCTGGTACATTATGAACCTGAGATGCTGGTGTAGACGTGAAATGCTGTGGTCCTGGCAACTGCTGTTCAGGCACACTGTTATCTGGAGATGGTGTGATCCAAAAGACTTTGATTCCATGTCACTGCAATCCTGGTAGAGGTAAGGGAACTAGAGCACGAGGAAATAGAAAGTGAGGAAGAGAGAGGAAGGCAGTGGAGAGGGACTCGAACTCGAACTCGAATGATTTATTCACAAAAAGGCCATTGGCCCATACGTGAAGGGGTTGCCGAACTGCTTAGTATTTTGGTGGGGGTAAAAGCAATAGTAATGACAACATGTTACTGTACAACAAAAAGTCAGCTACAAAAATATGACTTAGGATAACAATGTCTCTCTTATTCTGAAAGCTTTACACAAATATATTATTAAAAAAAATAAATAAATAAATAAAAATTTGAGTGCAAGCGCTTCGATTTGTTTGTTTTACAAGATTCGGCGCTATATAAATTCCATATATTATTATTATTATTAAATATAAAGTGAGGCTGCGCACGACCTCAGCATGACTTGATGCCAGGAGTAAACAGTCTAAATAAATTAGGCTGTCTACTATATTTAACAGGGATGTAGTTCTGCCTAACATCCTCTAATACTGGACAGCACAACACAAAAAAATGTACTTCATCCTCTGGTGCTTGCTTACATAATGGGCATAGCAGCCTGAGGTCATCAGCATCATGTTCTCTGTATCTGAATTTATGAACATTTATATCTGATACACCAAGTCTAAACTTAGACATAATTCTTTTCAAATGTATATCCATATCAAGTTTTAGATAAGGTTTGACATCATGCGAACTTATAAATTGTCTGTACATTTGAAATCTTTCACTGTTTTGTATATGATCACTCCATTGCTGCCATCGGCAGTCAATCAATCTTTGCCTGAAAGCGTTAATAAACTCTCTACAATTTCCGACTCCTTGATTGAGCCAAACAAATCCAAACCCCAGTTCACACAAACAGGTACATATTTGTGTAGCCCAGTTGTTTTTCCCTTTGACATCTAAATCATAAAGCATCTTGTAGGATTTAGAAGGTAGCCTGCTCTCATTCATATGCAGAATCTTAATCCAATATCTAACGCATCTTACAGCAGCATTAACAGAGAGATGATATCTATTAGTTTCACTATAAACAAGATCATTAGGTGTACGTCTATCTAAGCCTAAAAACTGCTTTAAAGCAAAGAGGTGAACTGATTCACAATGTGTTACAGCTGCATCCAAGGTAGCCTGCTCTCATTCATATGCAGAATCTTAATCCAATATCAAACACATCTTACAGCAGCATTAACAGAGAGAGGATAACTATTAGTTTCACTTTAAACAAGATCATTAGGTGTACGTCTATCTAAGCCTAAAAACTGCTTTAAAGCAAAGAGGTGCACTGATTCACAATGTGTTACAGCTGCATCCAAGCCCCAAATTTCTGCACCATATAAAAAACAGTGGGTTGTATTTCTGTTAGGCATGACGGCGGAGCAGGCAGCGACATCAAGAACCGGATTAGCAAAGCAAGAAATGCTTACAGAAATCTGAACAATGTGTGGAAATCGTCCCAGTACAGCACCAGAACCAAACTAAGACTATACCAGAGCTGTGTACTTTCCACCCTTTTGTACGGCTCGGAGTGCTGGAGGATGACTGAGAGTGACCTCGACAAACTATCCACATTCCACACGAAGAATCTCAGAAGAATCTTGCGCATCTTCTGGCCTGAGACCATCTCCAACCAAGAACTTTTTGCCCGTTGCAACCAAGAAAGCATGGACAACATCATCATGCATAGGCGATGGGGATGGATAGGGCATATCTGCCGTCGGGAACAGGGAAACATCGCCCGAACAGCCCTCCACTGGACACCAGAGGGAAAACGCAAACGAGGACGACCCAAGAACACTTGGCGTCGGACTGTTGAAGCAGAGCTGAAGACCTTCCAACATACCTGGGGAACCATTCAGAAGCGGGCCCAGGACAGACAGGAGTGGAGAACTTTTGTTGCTGCCCTAAGTAGTATGTTCTTTCGAGCCAGAAGGCCCATAGAGCCGGAGCTTATCCCGGTTTCTGTAGCGTTAAGCGAACTGATGGTTTTTCACCACCCCTGTGACAGGACGCTAGTCTGTCGCCAGATACTTCCCCAGCAGAGCTGGTACCCACTTGTACACCTGGGTGGAGTGAGGAAAATAGGAATAAAGTGTCTTTCCCAAGGACACAACACCGAGCCGAGCGGGGATCGAACCCGCGACCTCTGGATCACGAGTTGACCGCCTAAACCACTCGACCACGGTGCCTCCTTAGTTGCTGCCCTACGTGCATAATAATAAGGCACAAAGGCATTGATGATGATGGGTTGTATTTGTGCATCAAATATCAAAATGAACAAGTCAAAAGAGTTATTATTCAATATTCGTAGTTTTCTCAACACAAATAACAAGCTTCGTTTACAACGACTTGCCAGATCTTCACATGCATGTGAAATTAAGGTAAGTAGAAAAACAGATTCCTAAATATTTATATACATAAATCACAGGCATGATATTTCCATTATACAACCATTTTTCATGAGCAGCTAAATAGCCACCTTTTCTGAATACAACGATATTACTCTTACTCAGATTAACCTTAAGATCAAGTGATGTTGCAGCACTGTTTAAGCGAAGTGGAGAGAGAGAGAGAGAGAGAGAGAGAGAGAGAGAGAGAGAGAGAGAGAGAGAGAGAGAGAGAGAACCTGGGATGCAGACAAACAGACACACAGACAGACAGAGCCATTTTCTACCCCCTAAAATACATTGTTGGCCCCAGAACATCAAAGTAATAGCTTCAAAACGGCTGCGTTATCAACAAAGTAAACTTGGCACCTTCCCTAAACCTCCAGCAACAAGGAAAAGGGAGTGACAGAGACAGTCTAGTCACTGCTGGCTGGCCCACTTGATAGCTCTAGATAACTGCGGTCAGTCAACAAGCTCTGCTTTTCTTCCTAGTTGTTGTTGTTGATGTGTGTGTGTGTGTGTGTGTGTGTGTGTGTGTGTGTGTGTGTGTGTGTGTGTGCGCGTGTGTGTGTGTGTGTGTGTGTGTGTGTGTGTGTGTGTGTGTGTGTGTGTGTTAATTTGCTTTAATCTGTTATTAGGAAATTTTGTTGATATCAACAAGAAACGTTTATGAGCGTAGATAGAGAGATGGATGGATGGATAGATGGATGGATGGATGGATGGATAGATAGCGAAATAGATAGATGGATGGATGGATGGATGGATAGATAGAGAGATAGAAAGAGAGATAGAGAGATAGATAGATAGATAGATAGATAGATAGATAGATGGAGGGAGGGAGGGATAGATGGATGGAGGGATAGATAGATAGATAGATAGATAGATAGATAGATAGGTAGGTAGGTCGATGGATAGATCGATAGATTGATAGATAGACACGTGTGTGCACGTGGGTGTGTGTGTGTGTGTGTGCGTGCACCAGCGCGTATGTGTGAGTGAGTGTGTGTGTGTGTGTGGAAGAGAGAGAGAGAGAGAGCTACTGTTTTCAATGTTTTTCCCCTTGTTTTGTCTTGAGGGCAGGGAAGGGGGTAGCCTTGGTTATATCATTCCCCCCCCCCCCCCCAAGTAACACAATAGTATTGGTGGGATGTTGTTGTGTTTTTTTACAGTAACTGGGGATTTCGCCCTTTTGCCAACTACCGCCACGAACACGCTAACCCCACGCACAAAGGGGGTCGGCGCGTTTGTGCCCCTGTCCTTACATCCTCGCTATGGACCTGTCACACGTGGGTTTGGGCCCTGCTTTCAAACGCCACAGATTCAGTTTTAATGGGATTTTTTTTTCACCACAGTAAAGTGCTTTTTTTTTTAAATTGCCTTTTCTTTTTATGTAACACACACTAACCTATGCGTGCGTGAGCACACGTGCGCGTGCGCGCGCGCACGAACACACACACACACACTTACACACTCACGCGCAGACAAGAGAGGAGAGCAGAATGATGAAGTGAGTGGATGGATCCTTCATGCAGCATAGTGAATCATCACTTTACCTTCGTGATTTATTCCACAGCCCATCGAACTCTGACATCAGGCAGAGAGTCAGAGCTTGCCTAACTGGTGCCCAGTATGCATGCATGTGCACAGGCAAAGGATTCAAGACACTTTATTTCATTTTATTTCATTTATACCACTTTAAGTCACGGCAGATGTCTCTGCGTGAAATTCGGGCTGCTCTCCTTGTGGAGAGCGCGTCGCCACAAGAGCAGCACCACCCATTTATTTTTATTTTTACTTTATTTTTTCCCCTATCACAGAATTTTGCCAGGGACAACTGTCTTGCTGCCGTTGGACCATTTACGTGCGCTGGCATGTCTGCGCGTTATTTGACCTCTTGGAGACTGTAAAAGTCCCTATCCCTTACTCCTCTGACACTGCTTCGGCAGACTTCAGAACTCTCATGATCAGACAAACCAGCGGACAGCATGGCCTGGTGGTCAGAGCGTTGCGCTCGTGATCTGAGGGCCCGGGATCGAGCCTCCACTGAGACACCTGTTCAAGGGATGCTTCCCCTGCGGCTAACATCAGTGCCCTCTCCACTCCTCTCCTCCAATAGTCCTTTGGATGAGGCGATAAACCGAAGGTCGTGTGTGCGAACGCGCGCAGAACATCTTGCGCACACGTTAAAACCCGTTCCGCTATTCGCAAGAGTAGGCCATTGTGCGCGGTGGGAACGGATGACAAAATTGACAAAACTGCATACACACGGGGACTGATGTAACAAAAAGCACATAAGTGCTTATTCCATTCTCCTCCAAATAAAAGAATAAAATAAAATAAATTAATTAAAAAAACTCGTTCTGACTTTCGGAAATAATTATAAACAATATTGTAACAATACACTGCAAACAAAACAAAACAAAACAGCTAAAACCAAAAGACAAACCCCACTGCAATGCAATACAATGCATCACAGTGCAATGACTTAACTAAAGTGCAATACAATACAATACAATATATTACAATGGGATGTAATATATGTAAAAACACAAATTCAAAAGATCATAATTATGCACAGCCTGCATGTGTACACAAATTGCTTTCAAAAGATCATTATTTTTCTGTGGGTTCACTAATGTCTGGAGTGCAGTAGAGTGCTAATGACCAGGTGTCCCCTGTCTGTCCACAGGCACTTGTTGCCTTGTCTTTTTTTAAAACTTTGTTGTCGATTCATTAAAAACACAGTCATTACCGCTTCACAGCAATAATCACAAGTAGATTCTGTAACAGAGCACACGTACGCGCACACACAGACACACAGAGATAGACACACAGACACAAAAGACACGCACACTACAGCCACCCAGCCACCCATTTTCTCACACACACACATACACACTACAGCCACACCCACACCCCACCCACACACACACACACTACACACACACACTACACACAACACCCCTACACACACACCCACACACTCACAAACACACACCCACACACCACACACACACCACACAAACCACACACACCACACAAACCCACACACCCACACAAACACACACACACACACACACACAAAACTACACCACACACACTACAGCCACACACACTACACCACAACACACACACACATACATACACACTACAGCCACCCCCACCCCCCCCCCACCACCCCCCACCCACACACACAGACACACCCACCTCACACACCCACACTAAACACACATTTTTTTTTGTCCACATGTCATCTTCACAGGTCAACAAACTCTTAAAGGGGAATAAAACAGGTTATTAACCAACCCAAATACGCCACCCATGATTAAAAAAACACCACCACACCGACAACACAGAAAAAAAACAGGAAAAAAAGCCAGTTCGATGACTTGTAAGTGAATGCCCTTGGGGTGATTCCCCACCACATAACAGATACTTATTATAAGAGAGAGGGAGGGAGCGAGGGAGGGAGAGAGAAGGAGAGGGAGTGAGACAGAGAGAGAGAGAGAGAGAGAGAGAGAGGGGGGGGAGGGGGGGGGCAGGAGGAGAAAAAAGAAAGGCCCAAAGCATGGACATGTATGTATGTATGTATTTGTGTATTGATGGATATACGAGGAGGAGAGATCATGCATCAAGCCATGAGCTGTGATGGTTTTGGGCCTGTCATCAACCTATGGCAGTCAGTCAGCTCTGTGTGTGTGTGTGTGTGTGTGTGTATGCTTGACTGATTTACACAGCTCTGTTCAGTGTGTAGGGACGTTTAAGGAATACACTTGTTGGCAGCTGTTTCATCTGTTTCCTGTAGCAAATGTTCGCTTTGACAATTTACGTTTCGTGTGGCAAATGTCAGTTTTTATTTTTTATGCCATTTTACCTATTCTCTGTATCCGTATTCTGGGTTATTATTATTACTGCTACTACTACTACTATTATTATTATTATTATTATTATTATTAGCATTATCATTATTATTATTATTATTATTAGCATTATTATTATTAGCGTTATTATTATTATTATTAATGTAAGCTTTTTTTCCACTTTCCTGATTTGATTAATTTAACAGATGCAGACTGGTTTCTGATACTTTTAGCTGCATCTGAGCCACATGCATTGCCCTTACTTACTCAATGACAATTGGAAAACATAATGTTAAATTATGTAGGTAGCTTCGTTGTTTACTTCTGATACTGTCTGAAATGTTTCTAGGGGCGTAGTAACTGTATGCATCACAGGTGTACACTGGATATAAAGTATCTAACAAAGACAGATTTCCTCTGCTGATGCAGACATTTTAAAAAGATCAAAACAATAAAGGAAACATTGCTCAGATTTTACTAGGGGGAACCAAAGGTAAAAAGGGTAAAGGTGCTCCCATAAACTAAGCGGTCATTGAGGTGCGAGATGTCAGAGACCTCAGCTTCTCCAGGGGCCAGTATATTGAGGGCAGCAACCATCTCCTCTCCCTGGCTGCTTTACCTTCCCTGACCATAAAGAGGGTAGGTATCCATTTACAGCTGGGTGAACTGGGGGACCGTTCTGAAGCCAGGGCGCGCGAACGGTCATCCATCCACTTGGTAACCATGCTCAATGTTGTTTAACCTTAGCTTGGGGAAAGCCAGTGCTCTCACCACTGAGCTATTCCCTCCCCACATCTAAATCTGACCCATGGTTTGGTAATATCTCATATCTAGCAACTCTCACTGAAATGTTTTTGCCCAGCCAATCAAACCAAAATAAGAAAAAAGAACAACAACAACAACAGCAGCAACAGTATTAACAACAAATGCGTCCAGTGAAAAGTTTGAAATTAGGTCATTATTGCACCTTTCTTTGCAGTGTGATGGATGCAGACTTGTCACAGTCCATATTGTCCAACACTACACTGGGCTGAACGTCCCTTTGACAGTGCTGTTCCACTTGATCAACGAAGCGAAACACTGTTGGCCCATGGGGCGGCAGACAGGTAGACAAACAGACAGGCAGACAGACAGGTAGACAGACAGACAGGCAGACAGACAGACAGACAGGTAGACAGACAGGTAGACAGACAGACAGACAGGTAGACAGACAGACAGACAGACAGGCAGGCAGACAGGCAGACAGACAGGCAGACAGGTAGACAGACACAACAGAGGAACAGAAGACGACGGCTAAGTACATACCACATGCCCCAGGGTCAATAATAGACCATAATACACACACGGTGCACTCGCATGCGCACGCACACACACGCATACACACGCACACACACGCACTCACTCATACGCATACATGCACACGCATGCGCACGCGCACGCATGCACACACACGCAAGCACAAATGCACACAGACACACCCACACCCACATTCGTCTAATATCACTTTAAGTGAACAGACGTAAAATTGAAGACATACACCCACATACACACAAAACACACGCACACACACACACACACGCGCGCGCGCGCGCGCGCGCACACACACACACACAAACACACACGCGCGCACAAACACAAACACAGGCACACACAGAGAGGTAGGCCACTGACCTTAGGTCTCTTTTTATTGCTGCCTCTACCACACTGTCAACACTGACTTTGTTGATTAGGGAGGCAAACATATACTGGTGTGTGTGTGTGTGTGTGTGTGTGTGTGTGTGTGTGTGTGTGTGTGTGTGTGAGAGTGTGAGGGAGAGAGAGAGGGGGAGAGAGAGAGAGGTGGAGGGAGAAAGACAAGGACAGAAAGAGACAGAGATACAGAGTCAGCGTCATTCACAGAGAGACAGAGACAGACAGAGACAGACAGGCAGACAGACAGACAGATAGACAGACTGACAAACACAAATAATCTAACAGAGAGACACAGACACAGACAGACATATTAAAAGAGAGAGAGAGGGGGAGAATCTCCTGAAATGTTCCTCAGGGATTAACACTCTAATCATTCTGGTGAGCTAGCTGCCTTGGCGCGGTGGTTCACACAGCCAACTGTCAGTCTGAAGGACGTGGTTTGGATCTTGCAGGGATCTCTTGCTGCCATGCAGTACTTTTTGTCGGTGCTCTCGGGGTAACGCGCCTGCCTACAAAGCGAAAAGTCCGGGTCGGAAGTCTGCAGTGGTTCGAATCCTGTTTGACCCCGAACCTACCCCCCCCCCCCCCCTCCCCATCCATTAGACCATGAGTTGTGGTCTGGGTGCTAGTCTTTCGATGAGACGAGATACCGAGATCCCGTGTGATACACATAATTATTTAGCGCACGTAAAAGCTCCCAAGGCAACAAGAGAGTTGTCCCTGGAAAAATCCTGTAGAAAAAAGCCACTCTGATAGGGAAACAAATACAGCTGCTGACAGAAAAAGAAAAAAAATGGGTGGCGCTGCTCTTGTGGCGACGCGCTCTCCCCGGGGAGAGCGGCCCGAATTTCACCCAGAGAAATCTACCATGACTGAAAGTGGTATAAATAAATTAAATAAATAACTCGTATACCACTTTCAGTCCGGCAGATTTCTCTGCATGAAATTCGTTCGGGCTACTCTCTAAGGGGAGAGCGCGTCGCCACAGAGCAGCGCCACCCATTATGTGTTTTTTTCCTTTTCTTTTCCTGCCTCCATGTGCATTTGTTTCCCTATCACAGTGGATTTTCCCTACAGAATTTTGCCAGGGACAACTCTCTTATTGCCGTGGTTTCTTTTACGTGCGCTGAATTCGTGTCGCACACGGGATCTCGGTTTATCGTCCCATCCGAAAGACTAGCTCTCAGACTTCAGTCTATTTTTTGTTTCCTTCGCTTTGCAGAAGGAAAAGAGGCAGACCACCAACATCCTACATAGCCAACATCACTGAGATCATGGTCTGGGAGGAGGGCTACAGGAGATGGTAGAACTCAGCAGAGACAGAGAGAGATGGTGAACCCTGGTGGCATTGCGTGGAGCTCCTACCGACAAGGGTGATGGAGACAGTTGAGTTGAGTTGAGTTGAGTCAAGTCAAGTCAAGTCAAGTCAAAATTTTATTTCCAGATGGTACATTGAATAAGCAATGCATTTGCTTTTTTTCATCAAGCCATCTATCTAAGAACAAATTTCGTAATGATTATACTAAGTCACTACATTAGAGCATCATTTACCATTAAATTAAACCAGTAAAAAAGAAAAAAAAAAGGAAAAAATCGTTAAGGAAATACATTGAAAATACAAATTACCACATATACATATACACGCACACACATACTCCTGCACACGCTCACGTCCACACACACATTTAAATAAAAATGTTTTAAGAATTTAAAAAAAAGAAAAGCATAAAACGTCAGGACAAACAAATTACTTCACTTACTGTTTCATCCATTTTTTCACGTTTATACTTTAGATATAAAAAAGGTACAGGAATAAAACGTTAGAAAATACTAGGCAGAGTTGAGCTGAGTGGAGTGGAGTGGAGTGGAGTTGCTCGATCCCATGTGAGCCTGTTTTTCTTTCCGCAACTACAGCTCCTAGGCCCACCAACGATATTTTTTCAGATACCCGACCGTTATTGCCCACAATTAAGGTAACCGCATTCCAACTTCGGAAATGATGATTGTCTTAACACGACACCAGTACAGCGTGCATGCCGTATATATTTTGTCATCCAGTCTTACTGGCACGAATGGCATACTCTTCCGAAAGGTGGAATGGGGGGTGGGTGTGGGAAAGATAGTCTGCATGCGTTCGCACACGGGGCCTCGGTTTATAGTCTCATCTAGGGACTTTTGGGGGAGTGGAGTCAGCACTGATGTTAACTCCAGGGGAAAAATCCTCTTGAACGGCGTGTCTCGGTGGTGGCTCGAACCCAGGCCAGTCAAATCGCGAGCGCAACGCTCTAACCACTAGGCTATCCCGGGCCCCAAGTGAGTCATGGATCAGACTGCGAGTTTCTTCAGCGGAATTTTGTTACGGGGGATTCCTCGAGAAGGCGGGTCTGTTGTCGTTTTTTGTTTGGATTTCGCTTTGCTTTGCTTTTTTGTTGTGTTGTGTTGTGTTGTGCTGTGTTGTGCTGAGTTCTGTTGTGTTGTGTTGCGTCATCCCAGCAACCCGCGATGTGTCTGTCTCTCCTGTATTTGTTCTTCTCCGCCCTCCATCCTCAGCCATACATACCACTTACATTATTAATCCCATCACTATTACATTTTAACACCTCCCTTCTACATTCTTCTGCCTCCATCATCTTGTCTCTACTCCCCCCCCCCCCTCCCCCTCCCCACCTCCTTCTCCTCCTCCCATCCCACCCTCCTCACCTTTCCATCCCCCTCCTCACCTTTCCATCACCCTCCAAGCCCCCCCATTATCACCTTTTACCCCCACCATCCACACACCTTCGCCATCTCCTTCCCTCCCTCTCCTTCCACCTTTCCCTCTCCCCCCCCCCCCCCCCCCCCCTTCTTCCCTACCCCCCCTCCCCCTCCTCCCCGTCTTTCCCCCTTCTCCCCCCCCCCTACTCATCCACTCTCCCTCCACTCCTCTTCTCCTTGTACTAAAGTTTGACATCTTTTCCTCATGACTGGGTTGCTGATGGTTGGAGATAAATGCCGACAGGGGAAGACAGCGTTTACCTTTCACCCCTCTATATACTGCTGCTCGGCTATCCCCACCCTGCCCTGCTCAGCCCTCAGCATCAGCGGTGGAACTGGAAGACACTTGGAAAAAAGACCAGGAAAAAGACAGCACAGAGAGAGTGTGTGTACATCTGGCAGACATGTTATGCCGTCTCCTGGCCTGGGTGCACTGCCCATCTTTACGATGGTTATGTATGATAGAATGGCTGTGTCAGAAGATTCTGATTTACCTCTTAAAAGGGGAAACGCGCGGGGAACTTTCACTGTTGAAAAATACGCGAGTCTTTAAATTTTATATATATCTATATTTTTTTTATCTATAAATAAAGAGCAATTGTCACCAAAGAAATATTCTTTTCCTTTTGATTTTTCTTTTGAGATCATATTTTCAGTGTTTTCCTGTCAGCAACTATGATGTGCCAAAAATAATAAGATTACCAGTAAAAACCAAAGTAGATGCGCGCGCGTGCGTGCATGCGTGCGTGCGTGCGTGTGTGTGTGTGCGCGCGCGCGCGTGAGTGTGTACGCCCGAACCCTATGCGTCAATGCTGTTGTTATAGATAATAACTAATTTGAATCATGTTGTATGTGTCCAATTAGTTGTGATCAACCTTTTCTTCTAGCACTGGTACAGACAGACTAGTTTGAAGAACAACAACAATAACAAAAAACAATGGGAAACACGACACCTATTCATGGTAAAAAAACACTAAGCAAACCTTTCGTTACAAACTCTCTCCCGTAACACTATACCTCCGTCTTCTCTTGCCTCTTGTCTCCCCTCTCTGTCCCCTCCCCCCCCCCCCCCCCCCCCCCTCCCCTCCTCCCCGCTGGCCTTTGTAAAGAAAATAAAAATTCTCAAATGTGT
>CM054150.1:56485778-56623278 GCA_028751875.1 Rapana venosa | reverse complement strand
AGAACTGCAATTTTCTACAAAGATTAAACAGATACTTATGTGAGGGACTGAGTCTATGAAAAAAGGATGAAAATGCTTTTGGCTGGGTTTTTCTTTCTTTCTTTCTTTTTTTCTTTCCCCAACGGCACACTTCGTGCTAGTGAACGACGCTTTGAATTCCTTCCCCTGACAAAAACAAAAAACCACCATCACCCCAACCCCACTCCAGTTGTCTTTTTTAATTAATTAAAAACAGTTAAATTTCATTACCAGTTCGTCGCCGCGACACTTTGAGCTCCCTCCCCTGGCAAAAAAACATTGTTGCCTTCTTTGCTACTACTGTCATTCATAAAGGCCACCGCTTCAGAGGAGTTATTTAGATAAACCCGCAAATCATTTACTCAAAGAAGATTTCTTCTGGGTTTGGTGTTGTGCAAATTCTATCTTTAAAATGTGGGCTCTTTCTCCGTTTCAGCCCAAACTGTTCTTCTATTCACTAAGACCTTGAGTAGTGGTCCGCGTGCTAGTCTTTCGGATGAGATAGTTAACTGAGGTCCAGTGTGCAATACGCATTCAACGCACGTGAAAGAACCCACAGCAACAAAGGAGTTGTCCCTGGGAAAATTTTGTTTAAAACAAAAGCGCCACTCTCATTGGGAAACAAATACACATGCAAAGAAAAAAGCTACACAAAAAAGAGAGAAAAGAAAAGAAAAAGAAAAATGGGCGGCAGTGGTCTTGTGGCGACGTACTCTTCCCAGCAAAACCAGCCCGAATTTCATGCCAAGAAATCTGCAGTGACTGAAAGTGGTACGCAATACTAACGTGTACACACACAGTGCTTCGACAGTCTGCTCAGCGTGTGGTGCTGTCCTTGAACTTTTCGGGCGAGAAAGTGGAGCGAAACGCAGACATTGGTCTTGTCAGTTTCACTAAGTAAGATCTTGGGCAGACTGAAGTGACAGAACTGTTCATAAACCACAAAATGGCACATCCCCTTTTTGTCGTGACCGACGAAACGCATCATCACATCCAATACGAAATGTCGTTGCTGCTGTTGTCAGTTAACACCAATTGGATTGACAGAAGGTCTGTTTCTAGTTGTTTCCTAGGTTACCAAACTGCCTAAGGGTGCCGAGTCAGCAGGCCCTCAAGGTCACCTGCTTCGGGTGAATCCGTTATCTGCGTCACATGCATAACATTAACACTCGGAGTGCCTGTCACCGTCTTTTATCATGCAGATAAGTGCAGTTCGGATTTATTATTTTATGTCTGTTACAGACTTTGTTCAGTATTCGCAGACTTGTGCAATTTATAGCTTCTAGCTTGGCTGCTTATAAATTTGACACAGAAAAGGATAGGGAAAGGGGAAATGATGACCATTTATAACCTGACCACGACCTGAACGGAGAGAGAATGAAGAGACACAGTACTGACGACGCAGACGACAAAATAGTGGATCACTTTCACAGGTTTACAAGATCTTCAAAACAAGCGTTTTGGCAATATTTCTTCTCATCTACACTCGTACATTTGCAACTTTCGGAAGTGTTATGGCAGGGGAGGGGAGGGGGGCATCTTCACATATAATCATGGATCTATTTTCCATGGATTTTCCATACACTTGATTCAATCATCCAAATAATGAAATGGTTTGTGTTAATTTCGTATGCTCTCGTCGACATGGCAGTCTCCAATTAGCGCACTTGTCAGTAGATCAAGAAGTGTCGCTTCGATTCCAGCCATTGCCAAACTTTTTCACACACCCAGCAAACTGTGAGGCACTTTGATTTGTTTGCTTTACAAGATTCAGCGCTCTAAAAATTCCATATATCATTATATCAGGTGACGTCTAAGTAATAAATCGTATTACATGGTAGAGGGGATAAACGGAGGGCCGGTCAAGACCAGGCAGGCCCCTGTACAATATGCATCTTGTCTAGTGCAGGAAGGAGAACCCTCAGTAGCAAGAGTTGTTTCTGGCATCGTTTTGTTGGAAAAACCACTGTCTTAGGAAATGTGTGTGTGTGTGAAAGAAAGTATGCATACACACATTATTAAAGAAAATACACAAGCAAGCGCGCACACACACACACTATCCAAGAAATTATGAACACACTCTCACACACACTATCCAAGTATGTACACACACACTATCCCAGTATGTATACACACACACACACACACACACACACACACACATACAGGGAAGAGAGAGGGGGGGTGGGGGGGGAGTGAGGAAAGCAGGCGATGTGCCATGCCAATGAATTGGAGACAACAGAATTTTTCACCAAAAAATCTGCCATAATTCTGTTAGCGTTACACAATATATAATCTTATATTGAAACATCTTACATGTTGTCTGGTGTACAGAGTTAAAACACCAGATAAATGACCATATAGAGCCGGTTGCTGAGCAGAAGATTGGAACTTAAACTGGTGGCCACATGTTCATGAATATGAATGTCTCATGAAATACTAGACTTGTTCTCCGTCTTCTGCTGTGTCCCCTGGCAAAGTACGAGATTAAATTGCCACAACATCCCTGATAATGGCAAGCATAATCATATAGACTATAAGCATCATGACTGATATTAATCAGAAAAAAGCAACATGCATTCATTACACAGCAGCTATTGTATGTCCATGAATCATGACACTACGGATAGATGAAGATTGTTTCAGGCCTTTAGATCAGGATAACTTTCATTCTGACCTGAGCACTTCATGCTGGATCCCTGACTCAAGTGTGTCTGCACATTGTCTTGAATGTTATAAACAGACCGTTTCATATCTGTGAGTGCACAAATTTCCCACAAGGATGATGGAAATGTCACCTTTGAATGAAGACTGTTCCATTTGGTTTATTGAAAATCAGTGTGTGTATTTTCAAAGGGGGTATCTCTAACGTCTTGGAGTACCTACAGATGATTAAAGTCACA
This sequence comes from Rapana venosa, assembly GCA_028751875.1. Taxonomy (NCBI): domain Eukaryota; kingdom Metazoa; phylum Mollusca; class Gastropoda; order Neogastropoda; family Muricidae; genus Rapana; species Rapana venosa. Next base: position 56,620,357 of record CM054150.1, on the reverse strand, counting down.
CCCAATACGCTGTCTTCATGTGGGTGAGTACCTTTTTGACTTTTCGTGTGTGTCTGTAGTGTATGATCAAATGAAGAAGGTACCTTTGCATTTCACAGGCATATTATGATCTATTGTAAGTGTGTATATGTATGACTTTTTGAATAAATGTTGTTTAAACCGAGTGAATACAGTAGTCGGCTCCAAGACATTGAATGTCACCTTGCTGGTAAGAGGGAAGCTAACTACTGGAAGGCTCTAGGTTTGGCCAGGAGAGCACAGTGTCATTCAGCTCTTTTGCTATGTTGTGATCAAAATCCACTTTTTCGCGACAGTTTTTGCCATCTGCAACCTCTCAGCCTATGATATAACTGAAGTTTTGGAAACGAATCTTGGAAACTGACCACTGTAATCACTTATCACAATCACCCACACACAAACTGATGCCTGCACAACATACCGCATGCACTCAACTATTCCTTCGACTTGTGATTGATGTGTAATCAATGTTTGATTGTCTGTACACCGTTTTGTTGTTTCAGAGAGAGAGTGAGAGAGAGAGAGAAACAGAGCGAGAGAGAGAGAGAGAGAGAGCGCGCAAGAGAGAGAGAGAGAGAGAGAGAGAGAGAGAGAGAGAGAGAGAGAGAGAGAGAGAGAGAGAGAGAGTCTGAAAGATTAAGCATAAATTTAGCCTATTTTAACAATTGTCAATTATATGAACGATTAACGTTCGATAATGAGTTTCAATGTCTGTGTTGCGTCAGTGATTGCCTATACAGCTGGAAGTTTGTTTGTCGTCTGCCGTGAAGAACCTGTCTGTGTGGTGATGTGTTTGTGTTATGTCTACAGCATCGTTGCGGTCTCTTTCTTTCTGCTCCTGCTCTGCTGCCCTTCGTTTGTCTGTCTATTAGTTTATTTGTCTTTCCGACCATCTCTCTGTCTGATTCTGTTTATGTCTGTCTATTTCTGTCTGTATCTCTGTTGCCTGTCTGCCCGTTTGTATCTCTCTCTCTCTCTCTCTCTCTCTCTCTCTCTCTCTCTCTCCAGGATGCTGGAGTTCAGAGTTGATGTCACATGTGTCTGTTTCCACTCTCTTGAATAATCTCTAAACCATGGCTGTCGTTCCTGGAAATGTCCCTTTCTGGAAAATTGGTTTCTGTCCCGAAAGCGGAGATCCTTTTGTGATGGCTTAAAGAAAACCATATGCGGTTTTGAATGGCTCGAATGTAATAGGATCGTATTGTTTACACACGCGTGCACGTACGCACGCACGCAAAGACAGGCGCACACTCACTCTCTCACACACGCGCGCACACACACACACACACACGCACTCACACACACACGCACGCACGCACGCGCGCGCGCGCACACACACACACACACACACACACACACACACACAGGCAGAAAAACATGCAGCACTAGCAAAGAATTGCAACAACAAGAAGAAAAACAACTCCAAGAGACATACACAAAAACGCAGACAGAACGAAACAAGGAGAGAGACAGACAGACAGAGACAGAGAGACACAGACAGACAGACAGACAGAAGGTAAAGGGTGGTGGTGGTAGTGGTAAAGGCAGAGGTTCCTTGATCTTATCCCGTAGGGTAGGTTGACAGAAAGGTCTGTACTAGACTACAAGAGCCACATTTCTACTACAGCGTGTGTTTTCCTCTAGAGGTTACTGTACCACACACACACACACATACACACACAGCACACACGCATACACACAACACACGCACGCACGCACACACACATACACACAACACACGCACGCACGCACGCACACACATATACACACAACACACGCACGCACGCACGCACACACATATACACACACACAACACGCACGCACATACACACACACACAGCACACACACACACAACACACACATATACACACACAACACGCACGCACACACACACACACAACACACAACCACACACGCACACACACAGACACACACACACACACACACACACACAACACACACACGTGGTCATCAGGGTCTGTGCACGTCCTGTTCTGAAATCCAGGAATGAGGAAACGGTAGAGCATGATGGGGGGGAGGGGGGGGGGGGGGGGGGGGGTGGGTGATGGAGACATGGAGGAAGGAAGCAACAGCAGGGTAACCATGTGGGGGGAGGAATCAGCTGCAGAAGAGTAGGTATCTTGTTTTCGGGGTTTTTTTTCCTTCTCCTTGTAACCTTTGACCGGCAAACAGGAACTATGTGTTCCGACGTTTTGGAGTACCGTTAGCTGCTTGTAGCAAATTATTAGTGTTTGTGCCGGCACCGCCCGCGGGGGGGGGGGGGGGGGGGTTAAGGATGTGGTTGCATGGACACGAGAGAGTGGCGAGGGCAGGGGGTGAGTGAGGGTTTGGGTGGAGGATTGAGCTTCAAGTGGAGTCGTAGACCCTATCTTATTTCTTCTTCTTTTTTTTCTTCTTTCCTCGAAGCCTTTGTAGACCGAAAACAGGAACTGCCTGCTCCATCTACTCTTTGGCGTCAGTTTAGCATGACGGGTTATTTAACAGCTATAACCCATTTGTTGAATGAACCTCGTAGAGATAACGCCATGTTTGGGGCTGTCACATCTGTGTTGGTTAGACATTGGGTATAGACTATGTACAAGATGTGAATCCGGATTTAAAGCTATCACGGTTGCCCTTTTTCTTTGTTATTTTGTTGTGCCCCCCCCCCCCCCCCCCCCCCTAAAGTGAATGTCTTACTTTTGGCGTCTTTACTATGCAGTGCCAGTTCTTGGAATGAAACTTCAAGCTGAGGACCTGCCAATGCACGCACAATACTTTGAGCAGACGTTGTGAGCAAAAAATATCTCTTTCGCGGAAAAGTGCGTCAGTTATGTCAGTTGTAGATGATGGCGTGGATGACGCAATACTCTACACGCAGTCTGCGCGCTGTCTGTAACGGTCTGAAAAGAATAGACAGCTAGAACGTAGGTACTGCGTTATCCCATTTAGAAGGAGGAAGAAAAGGAAGGAGAGGAGAAAGAAGCAGAGGAAGGGAGGAGGGGAAGAAGACAACATAAGAAGATAAAAGTAACGTATTTATGGCCGTGCAAGTAAACGACTCCACCTTCAAACAAAACCAAATGCCAGAACCTTTGCCAGTATCAAAGGTGAAACCTATCTCCTTCCTTCCAGTCGGCCTTCACCTTCATCCCCCCCCCCCCCCCCCCTTACATTCATTCCTATGCGTCCCCCACCCTCCTCCACCTCTTTTCCACATACACTCACCTATTTCCACCACCACATGGTTTTGGTGTTGATGTCAGTTTTTCGGCTTTCTTTTTCATTCTGATATAATGCAATGATTCAAATTCCCAGCAAATTGTTTCTGCTCTCTATGTTACTTTTTCTCCCTCCGTACACATGCATAAAATACTCCACGATATCCCAGATCACTTCTGCAGCGCGCGCGCACCACACACACACTCACACACACACACACACACACACACAAACACACAGAGAGACAGAGATACAGAGAGAGAGAATGCTTGATGGGAAAAAGCGAATGCAATGCATATTCAATGTACCATATGGAAATAAAACTTTGACGCACAAAATATACGCATACACATGTATACAAATTCATATGTGTGCTTTTGCGTGTACGCTTGCACCTTTGCACATATCTGTTCGTGTTGAGGCGTCCGAATTCAGGATTTTTGTTCCTGGTGTGTATACTGGACTTGATTCCTCCTTTACTATGCGGCTTCTTGAAGTAAAAGTTAGATCCGAGGATCTTCAAATGTACATTAACACCTTGCATGCACGACCACATAAACAAATACACAGACAAACACACACACACAGACAAACACAGAGACAAACACACACACATTCACACATACACACATAGACAAACACACACACACACACACACACACACACACACACCACTCTCTGTCTCTATCTCATGGGAGAAACAGACAGAGACAGAAAGACGTTTTATACCACCTTTCCTCTCGTCCTCCCTGAAGCAAGTGTCGCGATAGTGCAGATGAGGGTGTCTGTTGTTTTGAGGTAATCCCAGTTGAATACTAGAATGTTCACCTGTGTGTGTGTGTGTGTGTGTGTGTGTGTGTGTGTGTGTGTGTGCGCGCGCGCGCGCGTGTTTGCGTTTATGCGTAAATTTGATATCTGTTAATCCTATTAGTGGACGGCTGCATGCATGTAAATGATTTAAATGTAAGCGCTTTGTTTCGTCTCTTTACAAGTTTCAGCGCTATATAAACTCCACACATTATGATTATTATTATTATGATTATTATTATTATTACCATCATCATAATAATGATCATCATCATATAAATCAAGATGAAACCCGCACTTCAAGAGGCCCAATGTGTGTCGGTGGGAACGGATGACAAAATTTACATTCATTAGCCTGAAAATAAAAGGTGTGTTGAAGAAGGTGAACATTCCAAGCATGAGGCTGGACTGTCATTCCCTCAATGGACAGAACGCCGTTCTCTTTCCTAAATAGAAGTTGTTGTTGTTGTTGTTGTTGTTGTAATTGATACTACGTCCCAACAGAGATGCCTTAATAGAAGGACCCACAGCTGGTAGAAAATGGATACACTACGTGACACCCGCCAACCCCCCCCCCCCCCCCCCCCCCCACACACACACACACACACACACTGTTCTCCACCCCACTTCTGGGTCCCCCAGTCAATTTAAATTAATTGCAACAACAACAACTTGTTTGAAGGAAAGAAAAGAGCCCTGACATCCACTGCCTTTAGCATTCATACCTACCACCACCATCCAGACTTGCCCCATAGCCTATCACGCTTCGCGCGCGCGCGCGTATAAATCGGAATCTCGCTGGGACATAAACACAAACACAAAAACAACAAAAGTGTGTGCGTGAGTAAATTGTGCGTGTGTGTGTGTGTGTGTAAATCGGAAATCTCATCTGGGACATAAATACAAACACAGCATCAAAAATGCGTGTGTTTGTTTCTGTGTGCCCGCTTGCTTCCAACCTCTTCTTCCCCCTGTTTGAAGGAATGTGTATGTGCCATGCATGCGTGTATTACAGCTACCCGTGTGATGGCGGGTGTAACTGAATCTCCCATGACGTAAAACAGAGAAGAAGTACTATCAAACTGCGTCTGTCTTGGAGTAGTAGAATGGGCATTGCCATATTTCCAGAGGAGCAGGATTCGTTAAAACCACAGCATAAACAAGAACAGGACGTAAACAAACAGCAGGGAAAGCAGTCAGAGTCACGGATGCAGCAGCAGAACTTGAAGTGCCCTGCCATACAAAACAAGACTAGCTAGAGAGGCATCAGTCAAGTAAGTGTGTGGCACCGGACTAGACTGTCTCCACTGTGCTGTCTTGGTGCTGAGTAGTGTCAAGGATGATAGTATAGGATGTGGTTTTGTACTTTAAGTCTGGTGTTGGAACTCTTGGGGGCTGTCTTATTTCACAGTCCAGAATTTACGTTTTACGCTGAGCATCCCTTTTCTTCCTCTTTTTGGGGGTTGAGGGAAGGGGGGGAGGGGGGAGCGCCTGCCTCATCATCTGTGATGTGCATGTCCTGCTGTTCCCATCCTGCTTATTTCAATTTCTCTGCCCACCTCCCCCAGCCATACCCAGGTTCGTCATATCATATCCCCAGGGACAGAAGTCCACAGAGAGTCCATTAATGTTAGGCTGTCGAGAGGTCACCAGCCAGAGGAGCCCTGCACTGCTTCTGGGTTACTTTTGTGATGTTCAGTGGTGCCTGTTCTGAGCTAACATATAGCTCAGTCACGGAGCCAGTGAAACGCACACCCAGGGTGATGACCACCACAACGTATCCTCAACGACCCTCTCCCCTGAACTTCCAACCAACCCCAAAGGCTGTGACACAGTCTCACCACAGGCACAGAAGTTTACAGAAAAACCGAAGCTGAGGTCATCATGAGACCAGAGCATTCCGGTCCACGGAATGACAGACAATTTTCTGTTTTTACATGGTGATCAAGGAGGAAGAGAGTGACGTTATGGTGCAGCTATGAAAGAGCATGTGCTGTGAGACTTCCTGACAGGGCTGTAGTTGCCTGCACTCTATCTATCTATCTATCTATCTATCTATCTATCTGTCCCGTAGTCTGACGACCGTGGGGGCACCCTCAAAGACTCAACAACCAGTTCCCTCCATTCCTCTCTCTGTTCTGCCTTTCTCAGGGTTTTGTTGAGTTCTAGGCCTGTCCATTCGCTGATGTTATCCTCCCAGCTCTTCCTTGGTCTGCCTCTTCTTCTTCCTCCTTGGACAGTGCCTTGTAAAACTGTCTTTGCAAGTCCTTTGGATCTTGTGACATGCCCATACCATTTAAGTTTACGCTTTTTCACGATCGTTAGAAGCTTCTCATAGGGTCCAATGGTTTGCTGGATTCTGTTATGCACGCTTTCGTTGCTTATGTGGTCTTTGTAGGAGATGCCAAGGAGTCTCCGAAAGCATCTCATCTCCACCGCCTGTACTCTTCTCTCCAAATCTGCAGTCAGGGTCCATGATTCACAGGCATACAGAAATATGGATATGACAAGGGAGCGCATTAGTCTGATCTTGGAGATCTTGGATCGGTGGTCTAGAGGTAACGCGCCTGTCTAGAATGCGAAAAGTCCGGGTCGGGTGTGTGCGTGGTTCGTACCCCGTTTGGGCCCGAAATTTTTCCCCATCCATTAGACCATGAGTGGTGGTCTGGGCGCTAGTCTTTCGGATGAGACGATAAACCGAGGTCCCGTGTGTTACACAAAATTTTCAGCGCACGTAAAAGAACCCACGGCAACAAGGGAGTTGTCCCTGGCAAAATTCTTAGAAAAAAGCCACTCTGATAGGGAAACAAACACAGTTGCAGACCAAAAAAAAAAAAAAAAAAGGGTGGCGCTGCTCTTGTGGCGACGCGCTCTCCCCGGGGAGAGCAGCCCGAATTTCACGCAGAGAAATCTCGTGACTTAAAGTGGTATAAAATAAATTAAAAAAAAAAAAATAAGTGAGATATTTTTATCTCTCCATATGGTGTTTAGTTTTGACAAAGCTGTTATTGTCTGTGCAGTCCTGCATACTACTTCTGGCTTGGATCCCTGGTCTGATACAATGGCTCCCAGGTACTTGAAGCTTTGAACTGTTTCCAGCTTCTGGTCATTAACCCTGATATCAGTGCTAATGCCGTTGGTGTTATTAGTCATCAATTTGGTCTTCTCTGCTTTGATTTCCATGCCGTATGTTTTGGAGGCCTTATTCAAGTGTTCTGTTAGGCTGGCAAGCTCTTTTTCTGATCCTGCTATTCCATCAATGTCATCTGCGAAGCGGCATCGCCTGCACTCTACGTTTCCTTTAACATCATATCCCGGCATCAACTACAGTACTAGGCAGGTCATTTGAGCAATGCTCTCAAAATCGCATCCGTATAGTGCATGAACCTCGACTGTGTGGTCCCAGTCTTCCCAATGAGCCTATAGCACACTGACTCTGGGTAGAAGCTGTTCGAAAGGCATAAAAATCCCTACGACTCCTATGGGATTCAAACCTACAATTCAGTCCACACATCCAGGCGCTAACAACTTGTCCAAGACATGTCTTTTGTTTACTTTTCAGGTTATGCATAGTTTGTTGAGAAAAGAGAATGGTTGTCAGTACCCATGTACACGTACATGTATGTAACATTTGGACACAGTCATGTTGTGCAGAAATGGTCGGTTTGTTCAAGAATTTTAAGTTGGTTGTTTGAATTTGTGTGGACTGTTGCCTTTGATCGCCAAAATGCAGAAACTGTAACATAGGTACAAGTTTGGAATGTGTTTTGAAAATGTAGGCATATTTCGCGTTGTTTTGTTTTTGTTTTGATGTTGTGTATGACTCGGCACTACTACGCAGAGCCGAGGACCGAGATGGATGGAGGAAGCTTAACACGGCATCGTCTTTCGTGTCTCCTCCACGACCGCCAAGGTCACGGGACTGATGATGATGATGTGTATGCGTTCGTTGGTGGTTTTTATTTTTTTCATGTTATTCTTATATTTCGAGGATAATGGAATAAACACTTGTATGGGTTTTTTTTTTACATCAAGTCCCCTTGTGTATGCAGTTTTGTACATTTGTCATCCGTCCCCACCGGCATACAATGGCCTACTCTTCCGAAAAGCGGAACGGGTTTCAACGTGCGCGCGAGATGTTCTGCATGCGTTCAACACGGGACCTCGGTTTATAGTTTCATCAGAGAGAGAGAGAGAGAGAGAGAGAGAGAGAGAGAGAGAGAGAGAGTGTGTGTGTGTGTGTGTATACGTGCGTGAATGCGTGCGTGTGTGTGTGAGTGAGTGTGAGAGTGTGTGTGTGTGTGTGAGGTTCGGTGTTCAGTCACGCAAGACTTTCACATAAAGCGTGTGCGTACACACACACGCACAAGCACGCACGCACGCACGTACACGCGCATGCTTGTATGCACCAAAGACTAACATGCATACGTACAAATATAATACTTGTTGTACCTGCAGAACTTTGCACGCATAGTCACTCACATACGTGCGCGCGGGCGAACACACGAACACCACACACACACACACGTGCACACACACATACTCCTCTCTCTCTCTCTCCCGTCAACCCTGTCTGCCTGGTCCAACTTCAATCCCCTACTAACTAACCACAAATAAGTGGGAAGAAAAAGGTGAAGAAGGATGTGGGGTGGGGTGGGGAGCCAAGTAGAAGAGAGGGGGGGGGGGGGGGTGAAGGAGGGGGGGGGGGGGGGGGGGGGTGTTGGTGTGTTTTCATCAGCAGTATTTCTGAAGTGTGACCCTGAGGACAACACCTCTATCCCCCACCACACCCACCTCCCCTCCCTCTCCTCCATTCCAACAGACATCTCCACTTCGCCCTTCTCTCTCTCTCTTTCTCCATTCCAACCGACATCTCCACTTCGCAGTTAACCTGTTTCCTCCCCCCCCCCCCCCCCCCCCCCCATACCAGGCCCCTTGCTCCCTACTCTCAACACAAGAGGCACCACTTCTCTCTCTCTCTCTCTCTCTCTCTCTTTCTCTCTCTCTCTCTCTCTCTCTCTCTCTCTCTCTCTCTCTCTCTCTCTCTCTCTCTCTCTCTCTCGTTTTTAGGTAGAATTGGTAGCATTATTTGGCTAAAGAGTGAAGAGTTGTGGGGTATAGTAGGTGTATAGTAAGAGGCTGGGAAAACTGGAGGGAAAAGGTAAGGGTTGTGATGAGTGTGGCGACTTCTGTTACCTCATCTAGTCTTCACTTTTATTGTCCAACTTACTCAGTACAGATGTCTTGAATAGAGTTTACTTTGGTATGTCGGTCTGTTTCTCTGTCTCTGACTGTCTGTCTGTCTCTCCTTCTCACACACATAGACACACACACAGACACACACACACAGACACACACACACACACACACAGGCGCGTGCGCGTATATGCATGCACTCACTCACACACACACAGAGTAAAGGAGAAGAAATCAGTCTGCAATATATAAACAGTGTTGACAAATCAAACGCACTTTTGTTTCTTGATACAGCTTAATACAGTTTGTTTGTTTGTTTTTTTTATAAACTTTGCAAGGTTCAAGAGCACTTTTTTACACACAAAAATCTGGCACTAAATAATGCATGAAACTTTATCATATTGGATCATCAGGTATGATTTGGTTTTTTTTAGAAACTTTTTCCTACTTTCCAGAAAATAAGGGGCATTTGGGAATAGGCCTACAATGGAATTCGTCACCCAGTTCCTTCTCGTTGTATTTTCTACTCATGTTTTTCTTCTTTCAGCCTCCCCCCCCCCCCCCCCCCCCCCCACCGCCACCTCCCCCCTCCCCCAACCTGCCTTCTTGGACAGGTAATTTTGTGATTTAGAATTCGGAATTTCATGGCAGTGAATCTACAATCGAAAGAATCAAGAGTTGGACGTGCGCTAACTTTCTTTCGCTTGCCCTGACAGGTAAGACAGAATAATACGACTGCCCGAATGGTGAAGACAGTTCGACTTCAATACCATGGGTCCCATGAAGTCGTGAGTTCGAATCTCAGCGGTGTCTGGTGAATTAAGGGTGGGATTTTTACGATCTACCAGTCATCTTCAAGTCCAGGTTTAAAATAACCTTTCTGTGTATATAAATGCAGAAGATCAAATATGCACGCTAAAGATCCCGTAATTCATTGTAGTGTTCGTGGGTTACATTCGTGGTGGGCAAAAAACGATCGCATACACAAAATCTCACCATTGGTAAACCTTGGAGCTCTAGCCGAGTAACAGCAACAACAACAACAACAAAACAACAACATGTTGTTTTCCTTTTTCTTACATTAGCAAAGATTGTAATTGGTGAAAATGTTTGTTGTTGTTGGTTTACATTTTTCAGCTCAGCAGCCGTTATGTTCATGTTAATCTTCATTGTTTAATTGAGCACACCATAAGCTATAAGCTTGTTGTTGCTATGATTCCAAAATGCTGTTTGTTTTCAATGTTTATACTCATTTCTGAATAAAAACTATTTAAACCAAAACAACAACATGTTGTATCCTGTAATCGTCAGATAAGACAAAGACAAATTTTCGTTATTACACAACAGCCCCCTTTGTCATGTGTGCAGGTGCTTGCATAAAATCATCTCTCCGACCTTTTTCTCTTTACACTCAATGGACAGATTCTTTACCACCCTAGGGTAGGTAGCTTGCTTATTTCAAGGTCTGTTTTTTCCATCGGTTTCGGTGCAACAGGTGAGCTCTCCACGTTGCCACAAGGCCACTCATTCTTTCTCTTTCTTCGCCCTGCATTCAGCTGCCGAGGGGTGACATCTGTCTATCTCACAGTCATCTTTTCATCCACATCGTTAGCTTTGTTTCTGCCAGGTGTCCCCCCTGTGAGTGTGTGCGTATGTGTGTGTGTGAGAGAGAGAGAGAGAGAGAGAGAGAGAGAGAGAGAGAGAGAGAGAGAGAGAATCTGATGAATTATTCATGTGTAGGCAATTATTTGTACACCACTCGTATAGGGAGAATAATGACGTATCCATTAATCATCATGACAGCTTTGTTAGCAGCAAGAATGAGATGGTTATTGATTATGTTAAAAGAAGGAACAAATCGCCTATCTTGCATACACCTTTAACAACTAGACAGGGAAGATCCCACACACAATTCTTTCTCCAATTGTACGCGCAATGATTTATAGAGTATGGTAACTGGTTTTGCCGATTTTGTTTAGCTAGCTGGTATTGTGTCACCTGTTACTATTCTGTTTGTTGTTGTTGTTGTTTTCCTTCCTCGGCTAGAGCTCCGAGGTTCACCAGTGGTGAGATTTTGCGTATGTGATCGTTTGTGCCCACTGTGAAGGAAGCCGCATTCTGACTTCGGGCGACGTTTAGGATGTGAAACGTGTCTTATTCTTGATGTTATTGTAGGAAATCAGGGGTCTTGTTCTTGTTTTTTTTCTCTTTTTCTCTGTCTTCTCGTAAAATGGGTGTCATGGTAGTACCTGGTCTTCTATAGTGCTTGCAGTAACTGGGCAAGTCAAGGGTCTGTCCACTGGCCTCAGCCGACCCATTCCAGCTTCAGAGCAGCTCATGTTTTCGTGCTGGGTAAGTTTACGTTTCCGTAACCCACCAAACACTGACATGATTCACGGGATCTTTAATGAGCATATTTGATGTTCGGCATGTACCCGAAGGGAATTAAGGCACTGACCGGCCCTGCATTAAACTGGGAGATGCTAAAACAAAAATGAATTCCCCACTCTTAATTCACAAACCTGCTGCCGAGATTTGAACCCAAGACTTCAAACACCTACGGGATTTTTAAAAATTCTTTTATTTCGAGGAAAATTGAATAAGCACTCGTGTGTTTTTTTCATCCAGTCCCCGTGTGTATGCAGTTTTTGTAAATTTTGTCAAACGGCCCTAACCACTCAACTATAGCGTCCATCGTCCGTCCACTTAAGAGCAGGAACAAACTACTGAGAGCCAAGGTATTTATTCCCTTAGAAGACAGTGGATAGGACAGGGGAGTGTGTATAGAGGAGATGACTTGGAAAAGAATGTGGATAGTCTAAAAAGATCAAACTCAGCCTACAACAAGTCCAGTCAGTGATTGATTCTACTTTCACCCGCCCACTGGCTGACAGATGTGTGTGTGTGTGTGTGTGACCCACCCACCTGTCCAAGACAACTTAGCCAAAAGCCACCATGGCTTTTTTTAAAAATTGTAATCTACAGTGTGGGCCAGCTGGAAAGAAACTTGGAGAAAAGGACAGGAAAAGAAAGCAAGGATTTGAGACGTGATGGCAAGGTAGTCTCAACTTGCCCCAGTCTCTGCTGATTGCCACTGTTGACTGTGAACCGGGTGTCTGTTCACACACCCTCAGGATCTCTGTTTGACAACCAATTCAGGGGCATCAATGGGATGACACTCTTGGCTTGAATGTTTTCATCGGGTCCTTCGTCTTACCTAAGATTTTGGGGGGCGGGTCTCACATGGCAAGAAGAAGACAGCAGCTGGCTACAGTCTGGAGGGTTTCAATTAAACAGGGCTTCCTCACAGGAGTGTCTGAAACAGAGAAGAAAGTGCTAATGAAAGTCCTGGTTACCGCAGGCACTGACGTAGGCACGCGCAGGTGCGCACGTACACACAGACAGGCCGACAGACATACACACGAACACAAACACATTCATACAGACATATAAACACACACGCGCGCGCACACACACACACATGTACTTACACTCGCGCGCGCGCGCACACACACGCACATATACGTACTTACACGCGCGCGCACGCATACATACACACACATACATCTACTTACACAGGCGTATGCATACAAACATGTACGCACATCTCCCTTCCCCCCCCCCCCCCCCCTCTCTCTCTGTCTCTGTCTCTCTCTCTCTCTGTCTCCCTGTATCTATATGTCTGGGGGAAGAGGGGGGGGGGGGTGTCTATCTATCTATCATGTATCTATCTATCTACCGACACATGAAAGGGAACAGAGGAACTCTTCAGCCCATGCAATGTATGCTGAAGTTCAGGCTTTGAAGTGGTCATTGGATATGGATCAGGTCACACATGTTTTCTTCTTTTATTTCCTTTTTTTTTTTTTTTTTCTTTTTTAAAGTGAAGACCTGTTATGATGAAGGGAAAAAACACATTCACACTGCAGAACTACCTAGGGTCCTGAAGAGAACGTTTGTTTGCCAGTACCGTCTTTTCAAGTTGGGTGGTATTAGGACCGCCATGGAGGTGATACTCTTAACAATGACAATGATCATTTGGACTTCATTCCATTCAGTGGCAAATTGAACACGTCGTTTTTGCCTCGCCCAGGTCTGTTTTGAATTTCTTGTGTACAGGCCATACGTGTTTGTTTTGGGGTTGGGTTTGTGTCGTCCAATTTGTATGTGTTTGTGTCTCCATTAAAATCCCCTTCCCCCCCTTTGAACTGGCTTAAGTATTTCTGTCCAAGCGGCAACCAGATGTTCCTGTGGGATTTTGGAAAGTGCAGCATAGCGTAGTATGTAACAACGGCTTTTCCCACTGGACATCAGTTTTCTGCCTCAGCTCCCCCCATTTCAGAGACATTTGTGTGTTGTAACATGTGTAACACTGAACATTAGACAGGCGCACAGAACCTATGTAATTGTCTGAAAGATCTACAGTAGATATATATGTGTTATGATAGGAGGTAAACGGTAAACTCTACATACTTCTTAGTACAGCTAATGCACTACCCACACCTCAAGATCTGGTGACATTCATTCACAATTAGGGATAAAACTACTTTTTTTGGGACAGCGCAGCAAGTGTGTGTTTTCTCAGCAAATAGACATTAGAGGACTTTTTGCTTGCTAAAGTGAGGACTGTGATCTGTTTCCTCAACTCTGTTACGGTGGTTGTTGTTGTTGGTGTGTGTATGTGTTTGAAGACCTAAAGTTTGGTCTGTCTCTATATTTTGCAAAACTAGCAACTGACATTTTTGAGAATATACTACAGCTATGTAAGTGTGCAGAGAGGCTTCACACACACTCTAACCAAGTGTGTTGGCCATCGAAAAATATTTTAAATTCCTAAGTTGTAAAGAGCATCAACATTCAATACTTTTTTTTTCCAGTGAAAACTGAAATGTGCAGTATACAACGTTGCACTATTTGTAATTAGCAGCCCCTTGAAAATGTCTTAGTCCTTTTAATTTTTTAAAAAAAGTAACTGATTAGGTAAGCAAAAAAAAACAACAGAAAAAAGCCATTGTTACTATGTTCTTGCAGAACCGTCCTCTGTGACATAGTAATTAGTGCTGTGTGTTGCTGGCTGGAAGAATGAGGTTTGATCCCTCAACAAACGGGTGGCGCTACTCTTGTGGCGACGCGCTCTCCCCGGGGAGAGCAGCCCGAATTTCACGCAGAGAAATCTCGTGACTTAAAGTGGTATAAAATAAAATTTAAAAAAAAATAATAATAAATCTGTCTGTCTCTCTGTCTATCTATCTGTAGGTCTATCTGTCTGTCTGTCTGTCTATCTATCTATCTATAGGTCTATCTTTCTATCTGTCTGTCTGTCAACCTATCTATCTATAGGTCTATCTATCTATCTATTCTCTCTCTATATATATTTATCGATATGTAGATTGATCGATCTATCGATAGATCTAGCTAGCTCATAAACACACACACACACACACACACACTGCGCGCGTGTGGGCTCTCTCTCACACACACGCGCGCGCACGCACACACATGCATGCACACTCACTCACTTTGCTTCAAAATGTTTGCTGGAAACATGTGAAAAAGAAACAGGAAGAGGCTGGTTATCCCCAGCATTCTTGTTCAGTTCTGGATATTGAGAACATTCTTTGCACTCAGTACGGTTTTCGAAAATCCTGTACTAGAAAAATTGTTTCTCTAATCTACAGATTGAAATTAAATGCCTTTCGAGCAAAATTTGCCAAAAATGTACAATGTATATGCGGTGACAAATTTTCTAATGTTCATGTTCTGTATCAATGTCAAGGTTTAAAAACGTTTTTACCATCATTTCAAGATAAGTCTCTGCAGGAAGTTTTAACCAATCCAGAGTTATTATGTGAGATAGCCTTGTCTCTGTTGCAATCCCCAGTATTCTCTTTTTGTAAAGTATGGTCGTGGGAATCTACATTTTGCTTGTTTCACAGCTGCCGTTACAAGTAGTTCAAAATTGTTTGTTTTCAAACATTAGAGTATTTTTCAATTGTTGTGGGTTTTTGTTAATTTTTGTAGTTCTATGCCATGTTTTTTGCAACATACTATTTATATAGATTGGAATAATCTTTTAATGTGCATTCATACCAACACGTATCTATTCTACTTAAAGCCCTTATCTCATTATGTTCCCTCCCCCCCCAATCCCCCCCTGCCTCCATCGTCTAATATCACTTAAGTGAACAGACGTAAAATTGAAGACACACACTCACTCACTGTGTGTGCATACGCTCTCACCTACGCGTTTGCTTGCGTGCGCGTGTATTATGCCTCAAGTTTCCCAACAGTCTATAAACAGACCTCATTCCATTCACGTCCTCAGAGAAATTCCAGCAGCCAGCCACCAGCCAGCCCCACTACTCAGCATCCAGTGTAAACGACAGGAGCAGAAAAAAACAAAGTTTCGGGTGTGCTTAAAATTGAAAGTCTACTGATGAGAATGGAATTGCCAAACTCTTGTTTCCTTGTCGATAGGAATACGTTAACCTCTTGCCCAACATTTCAATTGCTTGCTACAGGAACTAAACTAAACTAAAGTAATTCTGGTTCAGTTCTAGGGAGAGAGGGTTGGAGGGGCATAATGAGAAAGGAGGGAGGGGGAGGGAAGAGATGTTGGGGAGAGGGGAGACAGACAGTGAGTGATGGGTTTGGAAGGAGGGAGTGGAGAGTCAATAAACACGACCCAGGCAACTAGGCCAGCAGAAAGAAGTAAAGAGGGCGGCGAATGCTAACAGACCTATTCCATTGCACGTGCACTCCGAACTTTCAAACTAGGTCATCTGTCAGGTTCTCCCCTGTTGTCACCTTATCTGTTTTCTTTATAGCTATCGCAGGGAGGGGGGAGGAGGAGGAGGAGGAGAAATGGAATAACAACAAAGTGTGTGCAGAGCAGCGGAGTTCCCCCTGCACTGTGTTGCGTTTTTAGATCTGGATAGGTATGGTATGTCATGTCCGTCTGTACAGATTACTGTTGGAGTGCAGACATACAGTGTGTGCATACACGCACACACAGACACACATACGCGCGCGCACACACACGCATGCGCATATATAAACATGCATCTCTCTCTCTTATAACATACATACATACATGCATATATATGTATACACACGATATATATACACACGATATATATATATATATATATATATATATATATATATATATATAATATATATATATATACATATACATACATACACATACATACATACATACATACATACATACATACATTCATCCATCCATCCATCCATCCATACATACATACATACATACATACATGATATATGATCATTTTGATGTTAGTAATGTTTATACTGCACTAACATTCTGTTATCGTGTAAGCTAATTGCCCACCTCATATTATCAGATCTGCGTATCTCCAGTTCGTTTGGGCCAGATGGCCTGCAACAACTGAATAAACCGTTACTGTTATTGTTATTAAGAGAGATGCAGAGACAGGCAGAGAGAGACAGAATGCGTGTCTGTCTGTCTATTTTGTGTGTATGTGTGTTGTATTGTAGGGTGTGAGTGTGTGTAAGTAAGTAAGTCTTCAATTTTTAACGTCTTTCCACTTTAAGTGATACCAGACGGCCCTAAAATAGGAGACTGAATGAGAGAGAGAGAGAGAGAGAGAGAGAGAGAGAGAGAGAGAGAGAGAGAGAGAGAGAGAGAGAGAGAGAGAGAGAGAGAGATGAGATCTACACTGTGTGGTGGCGCATGGGTGTGTATAAGTATGTGTGTGTGTGTGTGTGTGTGTGTGTGTGTGTGTGTGTGTGTGTGTGTGTGTGTGTGTGTGTGTGTCTGTGTGTGTGTAATTAAGAGTAATAACAAGGGAAATACACAAATAGTATTCTTAACATAAACAGATCAAGAACATTTAAAAAATGAAATTCAAAGAGAACTACAATACAATAAGTGCCCCATAGGACTTAACAATAAACCTTTAGCAATGTCAAATGTTAGCTTTACATTGTTCAAAACTTCGTCAATGGTATTCTCAGAAAAGGCAGGGAGATAAGGTTTTAAATTCTTACATTCAAGTATGATATGGGTATTTGAAATATATTCACCACATAAGCATTTAATATCCTTGATGAATTTTGTTGTGAATGCATTTAATCTTATTCTGAAAAATAATGCCTTGAGCTGTCTTTCTTTGACAGCATTTGTATGAATCTGTAAGTGATCAATGTATTCAATTACGCTCTTCCCACTATGAGTTGAATGTGAAAGCTGCTGGATTTGCCGATGCTTTTCTATAAATTTGTTTAAGGAAGCTTTTTCTAACAACTGATAACCCTCTGCAATGGATAGAGGGACATGCAGTACTATAGACCCCTTTATATTACGTGCACCTTTCTTCGCAGCCCGATCAGCCCACTCATTAGAAAATAATCCTATATGTGAAGGAATCCAGCAAAAGGAAACATGAATTCCTCTTAAACGCAGAAGATTTATGAAGTATTTGATATTTAGTATAAGTTTAGTAGATTGCTTATAAGTTATAGGCTTTAAGGCATATAAAACTGATTTTGAATCCACACAAAGTAATATGTGAAAGAAACAGTATGGATGATCTAAAATGAAATTCAAAGCCATAAGAATAGAAATAAGTTCAGCTGTAAAAAACAGATCGATTTTTACCAACATAATACGACTTTTCTATTTTTAGTGCTGGTATGACGAATGCTGAACCTGCTTGATGATTGTCTAAAAGTGAGCCATCTGTATAAATTTTAAGACAATGAGAGTAATTATGTTCTATATGTGAATGAACGTTAACTGCCATGATATTTGGATTCTCATTCTTTTTCATGTTGATATAATCTACATCAAAGTGTGCTTGCTTCATTTCCCAAACAGGACAGATTGAAACTGCTCTTTGTGAGTCTACATCAGATTTGAAAAATTCAGAACGCTCGTAAAGATCTGATGTGTATGTACTTATTGTCATTAAAGAGTTTATGTGTCGGGCTCTTTTGGGAAAATCTGTTGCAGACCTCATTTTTATTTCTTCTTGTGAGTGTGTGTGTGTGTGTGTGTGTGTGTGTGTGTGTGTGTGTGTGTGTGTGTGTGTGTGTGTGCGTGTGCGCGCGCGCGTGTGTGTGTGTAAAAAGTAGCACTGAGAAAGAAATGGCTCACAACCCCCTCCCCCGTAAACAGACAAATCCTAAGAGGTAGAGAAAGCAAACAAACACACAAACAGACTGACTCACACACAGACACTAAAAAGCAGAAAAAAAAGCCCCTCTATCAGAGAATAATCTGCCAATAGGAAACGATGGTCAAGCCTATCAATTGCCTCTTCCTACTTTTGACTTTGTCTCTCATCCTTTTATTTCTGCCTCTCCTCTGTCCTGACGCACTTTCTCACAACTTTTTGTCTCTGCGGAGAATCTGAAGATGTGGAGTGGCCGCAATGACCCTACTTTTCAGTTCTTCACACTTCTCACCCATTATCTTCCAAAGATCCAAGGGATACCTGCCACCAGTCTCTGCAGGAGCTTTGATGTCCTTAAGTGGTTCCCTAGTCGCTAACTGGGTTATGACTTTCAACTGTTCGAACTCGGTCAAAAAGTTACTGGAAATTAGCTTTAAACTGCTCAGCGGGTCGCTTAGTATTAACACAGATGGAAACATAACCACAAAATGATAAAGGCAATATATAAATCTCGGTCGAAACTGCAAATGTATAACCAGGACTCCATTGCGAAGAACAGTTTTTATGCTGTATTGCACACGAAGTTTTGCTACACTGAGGTACTGGGGGGGAGGGGGGGGGTCTTATTTCTGTGGAGCTTGTCCACTTTTTATATTTGTTTTTATTCTTTTATATCGAGGATAATGGAATAAGCACTCATGTGCTTTTGTACATGCAGTCCCCGTGTGTATGCGGATTTGTGAATTCTATCATCTATTCCCAGTGGCACACAATGACCTACTCTTACGAAAAGCGGAACAGGATTTAACGTGTGCGCAAGATGTTCTGCGTGCGTTCGCACATGGGGCCTCGGTTTACAGTCTCATCCGAAGGACTTTGGGGAGGAGTGGAGTCTGCACTGAAACTCCAGAAGAAAATTTCCCCTTGAACGGGAATCGAACCCGGGTCGTCAGATTGTGAGCGCAATGTTCTTACCACTAGGCTATCCCGTCCTCTGTGTGTGTGTGTGTGCGCGCTCGCGCGCGCGCGTGTGTGTGTGTGTGTGTGTGTGTGCGTGAGCGTGTGTGTGTGTGTGTGTGTGTGTGTGTGTGTACAGTTTTGCTGTCAGGGTCACGATCTGCAAGTGAAGAAAAAGTGTGACATGTGTATTGACCATGACATCATTGTTACAACCTCACTTCTATTGAGGAGCCTAGAGAAGCACGAGAACTTTGTTTTCAGTTTGATCTCAACTGTCTTCAACCTACTTTTGTTTTCCCCCGTCTTACGCCTTGCATCAATCACCCACTACCAACACAGTATAATTTTATAACAAACCAAAAACTATTGGAATTTATCTAATTAAAATAATAACAAAACAAAAAGAAGCGGTATTTCTTTCTGCTATCTGCACCTGTACACTTTGGCCATTACCATCATTTCCAAACAACTCTTGCAAGAGTGAATGACTCAGTTCCCCCAAACCTCCCAACCCCCACCCCCCACCAGCACCTTGTTATCACAGCTGTTTGTTATGTCTGACATTCCAGTTTCCAGATGGTCCTCCCATATCACTCACTCACTCACTCGCGTCAACACCTCGACAACAATCATAATATATTCATCAGAAAAATCCACATGGTCTTTATCTGAGAACTGGTTTTGAGCTCTTCACTTTTGTCCAGCAAGAGGAAAAAAATGTTTATGTCGTTCCCAGTGTGCGCCCTCCCCCCCCCCCTTAAAGAAAAGTGTGCCGTGTGCTCGCTCTTTACAGATGGCACAGACAGGCAAACAAACCATAACTTAAAAGATGAGCAAAAGATTTAGAAACTGGGTTTGAAATGAGAGAAGTGGATTGAGAAAAGGGAGGGAGGAGGAGGGTTGGAGGGAGGGAGGCAGGCAGAAGAAGTTCATGAGGTACAGAGACCATGATGGAGGAGGAGGAGCGGGTGGGGTGGGGAGTAAGGGGGTAGAGGGAGGAGCACACTGAAAGAGGGGGTAGGGGGAGAGGAAGAGCGGGGAGATGTGGGAATGGAGGAGGGTGGGGAAGCTGTTTAGTGCAGTGTCGTGAGGGCTACACTAGGCTACACTACACTACACTAGGCTACACTACACTAGGCTACACTACACTACACTACACTACACTACACTACACTAGGCTACACTACACTACACTAGGCTACACTACACTACACTACACTAGGCTACACTACAGCTGAAGCAGGCGCTGATCCTCCTCCCTGATCCTCCCTTTCCTGCCCTCTTGCTCCTTCCTCGGCTCCTGTTTCAAAAGCAGCAGCTCATTACCACTCCACAGGGGGCAGAGCAGGGAGGCAGACCAATTTACCTGGGGCAGGAATGAAAGACAAAGGTGGGGCCCACAGCACTTCGCTTTCATTTCGCTTACAGACAGACTCATAACCTGACAGGGTACCTCAAGCCCAACAACCTCAAGCCCAACAACTTCAAGCCCAACAACTTCAAGCCCAACAACCTCAAGCCCAACAACCTCAAGCCCAACAACTTCAAGCCCATCAACTTCAAGCCCAACAACTTCAAGCCCAACAACTTCAAGCCCTTTTTTTCCACCAGCATGACAAGGGCTAGAGATAGGAGAGGAGCTAAATGAGGCATGAAATTATCCCTGAGCCTTTCTCAATTGCCACTTTTTCTTGCAAGGGTAAGAAGCGTAGATTGAAAGATAGGTTGAATGAAGTGTGTCATCTGAACATTTAACCATGTGCATATTAACAAGCAGTTACATCTATAATTCCAAGTGTTGTGCATTGTATGCTGGCAATCTTGATTATAAATTAAAAAGCAAACCTGATGAAAGTTTCAAAGAGCGAAAAACGAAAGGTACATTACCCTTAAAATGAGCTTCACACTAAACAGCGAGTTTGACCAGAATGATCCCCTATGTTTGTTAAGAGGACTGATGTATTAAGATTGATAAAGAGGAAGACAAATTAATTTGGAAAATCAAAGTAATGATCAACAAAATCATTTTTAAAAACCCAGCTACATGAACAGACAGATTGACAGACAGATGGATAAACAGACAGACAGACAGACAGGTAGGTAGGTAGGTGGGTAGATAGCGAGAGTTCGAGAGATAGGTAGTAGGTAGGTAGGTTGATGGATGGATGGATGGATAGATGAACGGATGGATAGACAGACAGACAGACGGATGGACGGCGGACGGGTAGATAGAGAGGTAGATAGATAGATTGATAGGTAAGTAGGTATTGTAGGTAGGTAGAAAGAGACACACACAGAAGACAGAGAAGGGGGGGGGTGGGGTGGGGGGAGGGGGGGATAGATAGAGGGGGGGGGGGGGGGGGGGGGGGGGGGGGGGGGGGGGGGAGGGAAAAGAGACAGTTCTCCCTAGCTGATGATTCACAACACACAGTGAAAATGTGCACAGAGAGGGAGAACACTGCCAACAAAATGTTAATTAATGTGCCATCTATTTATCTTCAACCTCCCTAAGAAAAAACACCATTCCAGTTCATTAAAAAATGAAAGAAAGAAAGCAAGTAACAGAAAGTAAGAAAATCAAAAAAGAAAGATGAAACAAACAAGCACGTTTTCAAAGAAAAGCCTGGCCAATTAACAGACCCACAGACCCAGCCTACCTTTTCTTTTTTCAACATTTATTTGTCGGTTTTTGTTTTTAAAAAAAATTCTTTTATACAAAACGCAGACGAGCGAATGAGCAAGACGAACAGTAAGGAAAGAAAGAAAAAAAAAAACCCAGCTGTTCTCATGTCGTATAAATCAGACAGAATAATAAGAAGAAAAAACGACTCATGTCATCACTCATCAACAATATCGCCTACCCCCCCCCCCCCCCCTCCCTCCCCCCTCCTCCTCCTCCTCCTTTCAACTACTTCCATCCCCCAGCCCCCACCCCCTTTGGCTCCCCCCTCCCTTGTTCCTCAACCTCTCCTCCTTGCCCCCAAAGCCTTCAAGGTCGTAAGCGCTCTTCCCAACATTACTTACTGTTGGCTCCTCGTTCAACTCTGCAATGTCAAAACACGCCATGGAATAGTTTGTCCATTTTGACATTCATAACGCGTGCGTCCTCGCGTGCCCCCTTCCTTCCTCCTTCCTTCCTTCCATCACTTGTCTTCCCAACCTGCCTCACCTGCCTCCCTTTACTTGTCCTATCTTCCTCCTGTATCTTTTCTGTCAATGTCTGTCTGCCTTTTCTCACTGTGTGTCTGTCTGATTGTCTGTCTGCCTGTGTTTTTGTGTGTTATCTTTTCTGTTAATGTCTATCTGCTTCTCTCTGTGCCTGTCTGATTGTCTGTTTGTCTGTCTTTTTTGGGGGTATCTTTCCTGTCAATGTCTGTCTGCCTTTCTCTCTGTGTCTGATTGGGGTGTTTTTTGGGTATCTTTTCTGTTGATGTTAGTCTGCCCCTCTCTCTCTGTCTGTCTGTCTTTTTTAGATATCTTTTCTGTTCATGTCTGTCTGCTTCTCTGATTGTCCGTCTATTTATGTATCTTTTCTGTCAATGTCTGTCTGCCTCTCTCTGTGCCTGTCTGTCTGTCTTTTTTTGTTTCTTTTATGTTAATGTCTGTCTGCCTCTCTCTGTGTCTGTCTGTCTGTCTATTTATGTATCTTTTCTGTCAATGTCTATCTGCCCTCTCTGTGTCTGTCTGTCTGTCTTTTTTGTATCTTTTCTTTGTCTGTCTGGCCTCTCTCTGTGTCTGTCTGTCTTTTTATGTATCTTTTCTGTCAATGTCTGTCGTGTCTCTCTCTGTGCCTGTCTGTCTGTCTTTTTTTGTTTCTTTTATGTTGAGTCTGTCTGTCTCTCTCTGTGTCTGTCGTCTGTCTTTTTGTATCTTTTCTGTTGATGTCTGTCTGCCCCTCCATATGTCTGTCTGTCTTTTCTTCAAGATGTCTGTTTGACTTTAGTGTTTCTGGCTCTGTCTCATGTGTCTCTCTCTACGGCTGTATATATGTACGTGCGTGAATGTGTGCGCGCGTGTGTGTGTGTGTGTGTGTGCGCGCGCGCGCAGGCACGTATGTGTTTGTGCACGCATGTGTGTCTGTGTGTGCGTGCGTGTGTGTGTGTAAGGAAGGACGAGACAGGTGTTGGAGAGTCAATACATGCGCGTGATCATAATGATGCAATAATTGCATGTATGTGCCTTCATGTGAGACTGCCTACGTGCACGCGCGCACGCGCACGTTCATACATACACACATGATGGGATATTTCATTCTGCAGCTCACGTGCTGATGCAGATAGGGTTTCAGGGTTCTGGGATACATCCTTAGGGGCTGAGGGGGCAGGGTAGAGGAGAGGAGGAGAGAAGAGGGGCTGGTATGGCTGCCTTACAGTATAGCGACCTCAGCGAATTTCGCGACTGAGTGCGCTTGTAAAATACTCGCACACATTTCCTGCAAGCTCCAGTTACCAGCAAGTCTGGCACGAGCGTTTGAGGAGGAGGGGTGGGGGGGGGAGGACAGACAGACAGACAGACAGACAGACAGAGAAAACCTAAATCATACAGGAAAAAAGAAAAGAATTTTTTTTTTACAAACTTTCAACTGCTTCCCGTGAACTGTGTGTCCACCCCCCCCCCCCCATTTTGTTTACCACCATTCTCCCTACCCTCCCCCCCCCCCCCCCCCCCCCCCCCCCCCCCATTCACCCCCCAGCCCACCCCTCCGTTCTTTCCTTCTGATTTTGCCTATTCTCTCCCTTCCTTCCTAGCTTCTCTCCTAACCCCACCCCCCCCTACCTCTCCCCGTCGTATGTCCTTTCTCCTCCTCCCCCCCCCCCCCCCCCCCCCCCCCCCCTAGTCTCCTCCCCCCCCCCCCCCCCTCCTCCTCCCGTCCACCCCTTCTCCCCCCCCCCCCCCCCCCTTCCCTGTTTCTTGTGTCAACAGATTCACTGCACCCTGCCTGAGCCACGTGCTGTCTGAACTTTGCCCCCTTCCTCCTCCCTCCTGTCATCTGCACGCGCGCGCGCACACGCGTACGGGCGTGTGGTGGTAGCGGTGGCGGCGGTGGGGGTGTGTGCGTGCCCGCGCGCGCGCGTGCGTGTGTGTGTGTTGATTTTTTGAAAACTTATTATCTGTCAAAGTCAAACTTTTATTTTCAGATGGTACATTGAATAAACAGTGCATTGTGCTTTTTTTCATCAAGCCATCTTTCTAAAGAAAAAAAAGAGAGAAAAAATAGAATATATATGCAGACATAGAATAAAAAACCTAATCAATGATAAACCATACGAATCAAACAAGAAAAGCCAATAACATATGCATGTCAGTCTATTTGTGTGTGTGTGTGTGTGTGTGGTGTGTGTGAGAGATGGGAGAGGAGCGTGTGGTGAGAGAGAGAGAGAGAGAGAGAGAGAGAGAGAGAGAGGAGAGGAGAGAAGAGAGAGAGAGAGAGACTACCAAAAATAAATAGGGAAAGCAAAAGAATTACGATTTCAAACTAGTGAAACAGGATAGTTTAATGTATGGTTGTCATTCCCACTGTTCATTAACCTTGAGTTTATAGC
Source organism: Rapana venosa (assembly GCA_028751875.1). NCBI lineage: Eukaryota > Metazoa > Mollusca > Gastropoda > Neogastropoda > Muricidae > Rapana > Rapana venosa. The sequence goes on along the minus strand of CM054150.1, from coordinate 56,595,440 downwards.
GTCAGGGTGATAGAATACTGATTGATCACAAAGTCAATAGCTCATTATTCCTTAACGATAATGAATGACTGCCATCAACAGAAGTTAAGGTCCATAATATTATAATGATAGATGGGGTAGGGGGAGAACGAAAGGGTCAGAGTAGCTAGCCTATTGGTAAGACAGAGTGTCCTATGTTGTGTCATAACGCCCCAGCGGAGATGTCCGATTTAGGGACTGGGACTGTGCTGCAGAGTGACACCCCCCCCCCCCCCCCCCCCTCTCTCTCTCTTGTTCTCTCTCCCTCCGTCCCTCCCTCCCAATTGAGACTGTTAACTGAGGTCCTATGTGCGAATGCATGTACCTCTCAAAATCCAGCCCACCTCTCACAGAGAAAAGTAGGTCAGCTATGACATGAACATGCCCAGCATGCCACAGCGATATAATATAGTAAACAATAATAATAGTCAGATATGGAATTTATATAGCGCTTTATCTTGTGCAAACAGATAAAAGCGCTTTGATTGCTATAAAAATGAACTGTACACTCTACATGAAGGGTTTGTGTCCACATTTCTTCTTCGTCATCAAAGGATCAGACAGCTACTAATGTTGTCTGTCATGTAAGCGAAAATACGTTGCGCTGCTGTTAAGCGCCTGAAAAGTCAGGCCCAGTGCTTCCGATTTCGGTATGGGAGAGAATTGTCATCTGTTTAATCTTTGTGGGGGAAAAGAACAGGAGAACGGACTTAAAAAGGTAGAAAATAGACAAGAAGGCATGACAGGAAGAACAAGAACAAGACAGAAACAAAGAAAGGGATAGAAAGTAGGAAATTCCTTAGCACAGAATTTCCAGAAGGTGGAGATGCTATTTTATACGAGGGTCCCTGGTATAACCGTGGGGGAGCTATGTCAATTAATGACTGCCTCGCACAGACCTCATCCTGTCAGACTTCCAGAGGTAAATATAAGAAATTAGTGTCATGTAGAAGACAGTTGTACTGATACTATACTATACTATACTATACTATACTATACTATACTATACTATACTATACTATACTATACTATACTATACTATACTATACCATTACCATACCATACCATACCATACCATACCATAACCATACCATTTCATAATTATATGATATTATATTATACCATTTTATTTATTTTATATCACATCTATATCATATCATACCATATTATGTTGTGTTATGTTATATCATATATATTATGTGCAATTACCATAAAGAGAACTCACGGAGTCCTTGATGTCGCACTGATATCTGAACTATCAGAACACTCGGGGAAGGGGGCCTGGAAGATGATCCAGTGCTTACATCTGCCTTCATACTCATGAGCTGACAGTAGCAGCTCACGGCGTGGTTCAAGTCTCCACTGAAATGTCTCGATTGGTATTTTCCCCTGGAGTTGACGGACATTAGCAGTACTGACTTCACTCCCCTGGTGTCCATGGGATGAGACTATACACCGAGGTGCCATCTACAAACGTCTGCTCAGCATCTTGTGCACACCGTTGATTTCAACCCACTGCACCTTCCATCAAAGAGTAACCCGTTCTGGCCAGAGGGGTGGACGACACGAACATACCCAGTATGCATCCTGCTGCTGGTACCTGAAGAGGAATAGAAATTTCTTCTTCGACGTCGAACGCTCAGGCAGCAACCCCGGCTCCTGCTGCCGTGATATTCTGAAGGTCCTCCCTCCAGGGGCCCTCAGAGTTTGTCCGTCATCGGCAGGTCAGTAGGCCAAATAGCGGCCCTCAGGTTTTGGTGTGATGGACAGGCCTGGAGGAAGTGTTCCACTGTCATGGGGGAAGAGGAAAAATAATAATGATATATGAAATTGATACAGTGCTATATCTTGTAAAAACAAGTCAAAGCGCTTGCATGTGCAACCTTTTCTTACACATGAGTGGCTTCCATGTTCAACTTCCCCATGCATGACACACTCCCTGAAAAACATGCAGTGCAATACTCCAAGAACTTGCTGTGAAGGAGTTGAGGGAGAAATAAGGTCAAGAGAGGGAGGAGGATGTGCCTTGATGGAACATAACAGAGCTATCTATCTGACCAGGACTGCAGGCAGAACAGGGATCTCTGCATTGATGTCTTTGCCAGTTGGCAGTGTGTTAGTAACTCCGTCTTCAAAAATAGGTATAGGCACAGATGGCAAAAGCTGCTCTTTTGGGGTTTCTTTTTTTGGTTTTCTAGTTGTTGTTGTTTTTGTTACTACAGTTGTTATTGCCACTATTCTTCTTTCCCCACAGCATACTCTTTGAAGTCACAAACAAGCTGAAACGCTGTGCAAGTACATGCACATGAGTCTCTGTTGTTGCTGCTGGTGTTGTTGTTTTAATGTAGTTGTGCTTCAAAAAGAGTCTTATAGCCGAAACAGTCGGCACAACTGTAAAACATGAAATAAACCAACCGCCCCCTCTCTCTCTCTCTCTCTCTCTCCCTCGCTCCCCCCTCCCTCCATCACCTCCATCCTCACCCACATCCCACCTCGACCCCCATTCCTGTCTCACCCTCCCACACCCCCACCCCATTTCTTGAAATCTGAGCTCCTGGGGGATGGTCCCTTCTGAAGACACACGCGCCAGGCGCACGAGCAATGCTCGGCACGCACTTACGACCGTCACCAGCTGCGAACAGGCCAGAGGGAGAGAGAGAGGGGGGGTGGAGGGAGAGGGGGGTGCAATGTTAGTGCCAGAGCAGAGTGAAAAGAGAGAGGGGGAAAGGATGTGGTGGGGTCAGGGTGGAGAGAGACGAGGGAGGGGAGAAAGAGGGAGGCGGGGAGGGAACGAAACTGCTCTCTGGGGGTTTTAATGAGACCGAGAAAAATTTGACACACGTGTGTTCTGCCTGAAAGCTTTTGGAACTTGGCGGGTGCCGACAAGTAAAGCTTGGGACATGGCAGAATGTACAGTCAGTCGCGCTATTCTTACCAACCCGTGTCACCCAGAAGGAAAGTTCAAGAGAGATAAGCTTGATGGAAAGAGGTCCTTGTAGCAGAGAGAGAGAGAGAGAGGAGAGAGAGAGAGAGAGAGAGAGAGAGAGAGAGAGAGAGAGAGAGAGGGGGGGGGGGGGGAGGTGTTCAAGGGGGGAGGAAGCGGGAAGATTGAGGGCAGGGAGGAGGGACGGGGAGGGGGGTGAGGTGAAAAGGGGATGCAGGCACCATGACACATAGGGGTCAAGCAATGAAAGTGCAAGCAATTTTTTGCTGGTGCCAGGTGCTTTAGTTTGTAGAGTATGCTAGGGTGTGTGGGGGGAGGGGGGGTGGCAAGAAGGAAGTAAGGGGGAGGGAGATGAGAGTTGAGTGGGGAGGGAGATGAGGGTTGAGTGAAGGAAGCTCCGCTATGAAAAATAATGGATGGTGTTTGGAACTGATCTTCCTCAGAGAAGCAGATCGTCATCCTTGATTCCACCAGCACTGACCCACAGACAGACAGACAGACAGACATCACAGCCCATATGGACACTCGCTTACCACATCCTTGTGAGTCCATTTTTCTGGGTATTTAATACACACTTCCGCTTCCTGTTTCTGATTTCCTCTTTTCTGAATCTCTCCCTGTTCCTCTTGTCTCTTCCTCTGCACTGTCTCTGTTTCTGTCTGTCTCTCTCTATCATGTCTAAGTTTAGACTTGGTGTATCAGATATAAATGTTCATAAATTCAGATACAGAGAACATGATGCTGATGACCTCAGGCTGCTATGTCCATTATATAAGCAAGCACGGGAGTATGAAGTACATTTTGTGTTGTGCTGTCCAGTACTAGAGGATGTTAGGCGGAATTACATACCTGTTAAATATAGTAGACAGCCTAATTTATTTAGACTCTGTTTACTCCTGGTATCAAGTCATCCTGAGGTTGTGCACAGCCTTACTTTATATTTGTGTAAAGCTTTCAGAATAAGAGATATTGTTATCCCAAGTCATATTTTTGTAACTGACTTTTTGTTATACAGTAACATTTTTCGTTAACTATTGCTTTTACCCCCACCAAAACCCCCTTCATGTATGGGCCAATGGCCTTTTTGTGAATAAATCATTCGAATTCGAGTTCTCTCTCTCTCTCTCTCTCTCTCTCTCTCTCTCTCTCTCTCTCTCTCTCTCTCTCTCTCTCTCTCTCTTTCTCTCTCAACATACATAATATTCATGAATCATCATAACCATTACCATAACCATCATTTTCTCTAAACATGGAGGAAAAGAATCGCATATAAAACGAAAACAAATTGAGCACTTCATGATTTGTGTGTGATTTTTAAAGTATTAAAAATTAGTTCCAGATTTTTATTTATAAAAACTATATATCAGCTGGTATCATTGAGCTTGGCATGGAGCGGTGCTACCCCCACCCCTCTTATTGATGACCTACTGTGCAAGTCTGATTCGATCAGGATCACAGTAGTCAGTGGACAAGAACTTCAGACAGTGAACAGATTCAAGTTTCAAGATTCCATGATTCCATCATCTGTAAGGATGAATCAAAAGCCGAGAGGCTTTCTAAGAGCTGCACACACATCATCAGCTAGGCCTACTATGGCAACAGTCTGGAAGTCAAGTCAAAATCAAAGTAAAAACTACTTTAATCATCCCATGAAGGGCTACTACAACACCACAGGACTATTATCGACAGGGATTATAATCTCCAGAGAAAAAAATCACAAGAAAGCTACGTTCCATGATCCATCTTTGTGGAAGGACAAAAACATCAGCAAGAAGAAAACTAAAGGTGCTGCTTCCATTCGTTTTGGTTCTTTCCATCTTCCTATACCAGTCTTGAACTTTAAAAGCAGACGTAAGGGGAAGAATTCAAGCCAGTCCCTTAAACGTGAAATGTCCTCTGGGACGTAAATTTAATCACAATAACAACAGAATTCAAGAAAGTCGCTAATTTGTAAATCTCCGCTGGGACGTAAATATGATCACCACAACAACAGAATGTAAGCCAGTCCCTAAATTGGACATCTCTGCTGAGACGTAAAATTAATATAACGACACTAACAACAACAAGTAGTGGAAATGCAGTGCTAGACGAATATTCGTGGCGACTTTTTCCACTACTGACCCTGTGACGAATGAGGAAGTGCAGAACAGTGTCAGACAGACCACAGACCACCATGAAGACAAGACTACCTTCCTGCAAGAGTTCATACAAGAGGAGAAAAGTGAAATGGTAGCTGATACAATCAACTACCCCTGAGCCCTGACGGGCAAGTCTGGACAGTCCTCTACTAGGCCTGTACCACCCATCTCTGTTTGCTCCACCAGGGACTGCAGACAGACAAGACAGGACCACACAGCGTGGCAAATAGGGGTCTAGCCATGATGCACTAGGGGTGGGGGGCGGGAGGTTGTTGTATGTTTGGTGTTTGTTTGGTTTTTAATAATAATAATAATGTATGGAATTTATATAGCGCTGAATCTTGTAAAGCAACAAATCAAAGCGCTCAGATGACATTACAAATTTTTAAATATTTTTTATCAAGGATAATGGAATAAACGCTCATGAGCTTTTTTACATCCAGTCCCCGTGTGTATGCGGTTTTGTAAATTTTGTCATATGTTTCCACCGGCACACAATGGCCTACTCTTTCGAAAAGCGGAACAGGATTTAACGTGTGCACAAGATGTTCTGCATGCGTTCACACATGGGGCCTCAGTTTATAGTCTCATCCGAAGGACTTTGACATTCAGTTCGATTTTTTTTGTCAAACTGGGAAGAAAGGGCGAGGCTGGGAATCTTTTTTGTTGTTCAGTTGTTTTTTTGGGGGTTGGTGTTGTTTGTTTTTGTTGTTTTGTCGTGATTTGGGGGGGGGGGGGGGGGGGGGGGGGGGAGTGACCAGTTCCTCGGCTAAAGGTCCGAGGTTCGACGATGGTGAGATTTTGCATTTTGCATATGCAGCCGTTTTTGCCCACCTTCATGAAGGTAGCTGCATTCCTCTTTTTACTGGTTCAATTTATTGGCAAGGGTTGCAATAATGTAGTATTTAGGAATTATCATTAAGAAATTTGTTCTTAGATAGATGTATGCTGGGTATATTCTTGTTTCCTAACCCATCGAACGCTGAATTACGGGATCTTTAACGCGCATGTTCGATCTCCTGTCTGAACCACTCAATCCCGCTGGTTTGGGTCAGGTGACACAAGCTTCTTTCCACTGTTCAGAGGGCTGAAATCCATACAAATCTATACAAAAGATAGATGGATATAGGTGTAGATATAATATTTATATTGAGTGTGTGAACGATCACTGTCGTGTGTGCATGTCATGGTATACAAAAAGTAAGAGAAATGTCCAAACATGGTCAAATTGGCTTTGATGATGTTCGCATTTCCCCCCCCCCCCCCCCCCCCCCCCCCCCCCCCCCCCCCCCCACCCCACCGCCCCCTGCCTACTACATCTACAAAAGCTTGCTCCTACGTATGTGCATACACTCAAGTGTTTACACACACACACATGCACGCACACACACACGCGTGCGCGCGCGCGCACGCGCGCACACACACACACACACACACACACACACGCACAAGTACATTTGTAGACCATGCGTCCTTTCTCCAAAGAAAAGTGTCACTCATGCATGCACACGCATCCTTTTATCTATGTTGTTGACCACACAAGTCAAGTCAAAGTCAAGTCACATTTTTATTTCCAGATGGTACATTGAATAAGCAATGCATTTGCTTTTTTTTTATCAAGCCATCTATCTAAGAACAAAATTCTTAATGATAATTCCTAAATACTACATTATTGCAACCCTTACCAATAAATTGAACCAGTAAAAAGAGGAAAACAAATAAAATAATATGTAAAAAACCACACATGCTTTGTGCGCGCGCGCGTGCATGTGTGTGTGTTGTGTGAAACATTACGTCTCGATTATTTGTGGTTGTTTTCCTTTTGTTGCGTTTGTTATGTTAACTAAATCAGGCACACACAAGACTTCTCCGCAGCCCTAACTATGCTGATGAAAGTGAGAAGAGTCTTCACTGCGTCACTCCCCCCTGAGGTCTTGTTATTTGTTTATCAACAGCTTCGTCTACAAAATAACAGTTTTCACAAACCACAGGCCTTAGCCAACCAAACAGTGATCCTCTATCACGATCAGGAAGTGTGTGTGTGCTGTTTGCAAAACCTTCTAGGATGTATTTACCCCAACTTCTAAAAGCTCCCCAACATAAACCTGTAGAGCAGTACAGTACAGCACAGCCCAGAAATCCAAAGCTCTTGACATCCCTATATAACGGCAGTTTAGGCTGACTCTGCAGGGAACTTGAGGAACCAGGACCTTAGCAGAAACAACTCCTCACAGCTGCCCTTGAAAGGCAGACCTGTCCCAGTTGATCGCCCATGCCTCCTCTCTTCAGTTTATCTCGCGCTGATCTGCTTCCCAGAGTCTGTTCTGAGATAGAAAAGCGAAAGGAGCATGAGTAAAGGGATGTCTCCGAGCTTTTCTTGTTGTATAGTAGGTTCAAGATCCTCTTTCCTTCTTCCATCCTCTTCTTCCCCAGTCTACCACTATTTTCTACCCCCCTTCCTCCCTCCCTCCCCGTCTCCTTTCATCCGTGGCCTGAGTCCTCAAGCTAAACACAGATGGCGGGTGAGGAGGGAGAGAGAGAAAGAACGAGAGACAGTGATGGGAGGGGGGGGGGGGGGGGGGGGGGGGGACTGGAGACAGGGCACTGGGGTAAGGGGGGGGGGGAGGTGGGGGGCAAGGGGGAGGAGTGTAGGTAAGGAGTACTTACCTTCCTTTGCCCCCCCCCCCCCCTCTCTCTCTCTCTCTTCACCACCTCCCCTTCTCATGTTCAGATGGAGGACCTGTGTCAGGAGAGATGGTGTAGTACTAGGGGACATAACAGATGTAGTTGTAGCCTAAGAGAGTGAGTGGGTCCTGGATGGATGTATCTAGAAACAAAATATATAAATTTATTTGGTTCAAACACAATTTTTTTGAAAAGCATCACAGAAAGTACAAGAAGCATAACCTTGACAGAACCTGTAAACCTGTATGCATCATGTCACAATTTACAAACACACACTGTGACGGATTAATCTTAGAACAATGCATACCAAGCAATTTCTTTGTTGATCTGAAAGTCCTTGCACGTCTGTAGGTGAATAGTTGTACACCTGTCCCTTGCCTTGGTTAATTGTAGCTAGGGTAATAATACTCTCAACTCAACTCAACTGTCTCCATCACGGCTGTTCTCAGTAGGAGCTCCACGCAATGCCACCCATCTCTCTCTGTTTCTGCTGAGTTCTGCGATCTCCTGTAGCCCTCCCAGACCACTGATCTCAGAGATATTGGCAATGGAGGATGTTGGTAGTCTGCCTCTTTTTCTTCTGCCCTCAACCTTACATTAGAGAACTGTCATCATCAGATTTGTCTGTGTGTTTCCGTTTGCATGATCAACATAGCTCACTGAGGTGTTTGTTCCAGGGAACTTTTCCCTAGGTTCAACATCGGTACTAACTTCAGTCCCCCAAAATCATTCAGATAAGACGATACATCAAGGTCACATGTGTCAACGGCATGCAGAAAAATTTGTGCATTCATTTAAACACAATCCGCCTTTTGTAGCAGGTGTGTCGGCTGTGGCCAATGGGATGGATGACTCACTTCTTTTTAAAGCAAACATACCCAGCATGCGTCCAGCTACATGGACAGGAAAGTGCAGACTTGCCAGTGCCTTAATTAACTCCCTTTATGCATCTCTCTCTCTCTCTCTCTCTCTCTCTCTCTCTCTCTCTCTCTATATATATATTATAATATATATATATATATATATATATATATATATATATATATATCGTCATCAGATTTGTGTGTTTCTGTTCTGTTATATGCAAAAGATCATGGTTATGTGAACATTTTTTTTAAAAACCCAACTGTCATTCATGTCAGAATCCGGGTGATGATGTGATTATGTTAGCGACACAAGAACAAACCCAGCAGGTGTCCTGTACAAAAACTGAACTGCCCCTGAAGTCGAACACCTCAGCTGAGGCCAGTGGGCAGACCTCCTGCACAGTTACAAGCACAGGAGATTAAACACACAAAAATTCAGGCACTACGCATTCCACCCGATAGGACAACCCAACGCCAAGATGAGAAGAAATCTGCATGTGCCTGTAAGAGAGTATTCAGGAAAAGGAGCCAGCTTTGTCCAGTATCTGCACATTAATTGAAGAGAAAGTTGTAAAAGTCCCCATCAATAATCCATGAGGCGCAGCTGTTCGGGATCTGCCACCATAGGACCAGCAGCAGCCTGTCCTGTCGCCCTGTCCATCCATCCATTGCTTCCACTGCTGCAGCTGTTAAAGGGAGGGGGAGGAAGGCGTGCACATAACCAAGGTCAATCCGAGGGCAAAGGTTACGTCGTCTTCTCCATTCCTAGGTGACAGGTCAGGTCCATCATTGATGAGATTTTGATGTATGCAACCGTTTTTCGTCCTTCCCACCATTGAGACAGCCACATTCCATCTTTGTTCAGACGCACTCCAGTATAATTATGTCTTTGGTTTTATTTTGTCATCCTTTCCACCTACATTCGTTAGCTTACTGATTCTTCAAAAAGTAGAAAAGAAGTTTGCGTACAAGATGATTTCTGCAGGCATCTATAGTGCATGTGACTTCATTTTGAAAGTCTCGTCCTAAAGGACTGAAGTGGGGCTTAGAGTCTGTGCAAATGTTGGCTCCCAACAGAAAATATATTTTGACTTTTGCGAATGGGAATCAAATAACGCAAACATCTTTCCCAAAGCCAATCCAATCCAATCCAATCTTGTTGTTTATAGCCCCGCCAACCACAGTGGCCATATCGGGGCTAGCACTTCGTCAATATTTTTTTAAATCTCACTCAGATTAAAACTTACACACAGCCTAACATGCCCCGAGCTGAGGAAGAGAAGTATACTTTCAGTAGGCCTATAGCATTGTACCAATGTATTCAGAGCGCATAGCATAGCGCATCTCCCAGCCTACTTCCAGTTGTGGCCAAGTCTGAGAGTGGCCTTAGTATAGGAGGAAATGCAGGAAGTGGATGGAGATGGACTGGAGGGGTGTCACGTTTCACAGACATTGCAGACGGTACAGACTTGCCCTGTCAGAACATTCACAAAACACAGGCATGTGGAAAGGTGGGAGAGAAAAATGAAGGGGGAGAGGAGAAAGGGGCAGGGAGGGAGAGAGGTAGGTGGGGGAAGGGGTGGGGGGTAGTTCCAGGGTTGGTGAAGGTGGTGGTGGTGGTGGTAAGGAGAGGAGAGGGGAGACGTTCTGAAGAGTGCCATCCAAACCTTCACCTAGCCCTCTCCCTCATTCTTGTATATCACTCTACCGTGCACATCACCCTCCCCACCTCCTCCTTCACCCCCCCTCCCCCCCTCCCCAGTGCCATTGAAGTTGAAGAGGCGGCAGACGCTGCCCCCCTGAGGGGGGTGGCCCATCTGGCTGAAGACAAACATACACCCCCCTCCCCTCATTTTCCTCCTCCCTCCTCCCCCCAATCTTCCACTGCCTGCATCATTTCTCATCCTCCCCCTCCCCTCCCTTCCCCTCCCCCACTCCCCTTAAAATCTGCCTTCATCAGGGGCAGTGAAGTGAAAATGTGACAAGGTAAACAACTTGACCTGTAATTGCTTTCACGTGGGGGGCTGTCAGGCTGATTGACCCACCCCCACCCCCCTTCCCTTGCACCACCCTCCCTCCCTCCCTCCTTCCATGTCATGCCCAGTGCAGTGGCCCAGTGGTCCTTGCTGAGGACTGCTGGCCACAACTGACCATGGGTTTGTTTCTGGCTCGCTGTAGTAGCAAGCAGTAACCGTAGTATCAGCAACAGCAGCAGCTAGTAGTAGCAGCAATGGAAGTGGCAGGGGGGAGTAGCTGTAACACAAGTAGCAGCAGTAGTAGCAATAACAGCAGTAGCAGCAGTAAAAGCAATAACAGCAGTAGTAGCAATAACAGCAGAAGCAGCTGTAGTAGCAATAACAGCAGTAGCAGCTTAGCAAACAACAGCAGTAGCAACTAGTAGCAATAAGCAGTAGCAGTAGTATAGCAGTAGTAGCAATAACAGCAGTAGCAGCGTGTAGATCAATAACAGCAGTAGCAGCAGTAGTAGCAATAACAGCAGTAGCAGCAGTAGCAATAACAGCAGTAGCAGCAGTAGTAGCAATAACAGCAGTAGCAGCTGTAGTAGCAATAACAGCAGTAGCAGCAGTAGTAGCAATAACAGCAGTAGCAGCTGTAGTAGCAATAACAGCAGTAGCAGCAGTAGTAGCAATAACAGCAGTAGCAGCTAGTAGAATTAGCAACAACAGCAGTAGCAGCAGTAGTAGCAATAACAGCAGTAGCAGCTGTAGTGCAATAACAGCAGTAGCAGCAGTAGTAGCAATAACAGCAGTAGCAGCAGTAGTAGCAATAACAGCAGTAGCAGCAGTAGTAGCAATAACAGCAGTAGCAGCAGTAGTAGCAACTAACAGCAGTAGTTAGTCAGTAGTATGCAACAACACCAGTAGCAGCAGTGTAGCAATAACAGCAGTAGCAGCAGTAGTAGCAATAACAGTAGTGCTAGCATAGTAGCAATAACAGCAGTAGCAGCAGTAGTAGCAATAACAGCAGTAGCGCAGTAGTAGCATAATAACAAAAATACAAGCAGTAGCAGCAGTATAGTAGCAATAACAGCAGAGTTATAAGCAGCAGTAGATAGCAATAACAGCAGTAGCGTGTAGTAGCAATAACAGCAGTAGCGGTAGTAGTAGCAATAACAGCAGTAGACAGTAGTAGTAGCAATAACACAGAGCGTGTAGTCAATAACAGCAGTAGCGGTTAGTAGTAACAGTAGTAACCTGCAAACAAGCAGTAGCGGTAGTATGCATATAACAGCAGTACAGCGTAGCAGCTGTAGAGCAATAACAGCAGTAGCGTAGTATAGCAATAACAGCAGTAGCGGTAGTAGTAGCAAATACACAATGCGTAGTAGTAGCAATAACAGCAGTAGCGGTAGTAGTAACAGTAGTACTAGCAACAAACAGTAGCAGCTAGTAGCCAATAACAGCAGTAGCCGTAGCAGTATCAGTAGAAGTATAACAGCAGTAAGACAGTAGAGCAAAACAGCTCAGTAGCGGTAGTAGTACATATAGCAGCATAACGTAGTTGTAGCATAACGCACTGTGCGTAAGTAGTTACACAGTAGATTTTTGCAGAATGCTTTCCTCGGGAGTAGCGCAGTGCCACAATTACAGAGAGCGCCATCCACTATCTTTTTTCTCTTTTCTGTCGGCAACTGAATTGCCCTATCAGAGTGCTTTTTTCTACAGAATTTGCAGGACAACTCTTGTTGCTGTGGGTTCTGTTAGTGCACTAAATAATCATGTGTAACACACGGGACCTCAATTATCGTCTCGTCCCAGAGATGGAGGAAAAGTTCCGGGCCCAAACGGGGATCGAACCACCGCACACTTCCAACCCGGACTTTGCACTTTTTAGGCAGATGCGTTACCTCTAGACTACTGATCCATTAGTTGTAGCAGCAACGGCAGTAGGCTACGAGTAGTAGCAGAAACAATAGCAGTAGCAACAGCTACAGCTGTACCAGTAGTAGCAGGAACAATAGTAGTAGTCACACCAAAAAGCAGTAGCAGTAGTAGCAACAGCAGTAGCACTAGTAGTATCAGTAACCGTGATAATAGCAACAGCAGTAGCAGTAGCAGCAACAGTAGCAGTAGGAGTAGCAGTAAAAGCAGTAGTAGTAGCAGGAACAGCAGTAGCAGTAACAGCAATACCTAGCATGCACCCAAACTTCATCAGTGCGTTGAGTTATATTATACAAGCAGCTGCTTTTAGCACCGCCCAGTCATTTTCTTGGCACTTATGGTGTGCAGCGCGTATGATGTGTTGCACACATGATGATACCTCCTGTGGACTTATGAAACTGAGGGTGAATGCCCATTAGGTTAGAAAAACCCTAATGCCCCCATCTCTCTCTTTCTCTCTCTCTCTCTCTCTCTCTGTCCATGCAAGTCAATGTTCTGAATAAAATTATAGAGCGCAGCTTTTCCGCCGATCTAATGCCGGTATGACGGATGCTATAACCGAATAGTTAAGACTGTTCAACTTCAATACCTTGGGTACATGGAGTCGTGAGTTCGAATCTCGACCTCATCTGGTGAATTAAGGATGGGGACTTTAACGATTTGTCAGGTCAACTTCAAGTGCAGACCTGCCAGTGCCTTAAATCCGTTCGTGTATACGTGCATGCATAAAAGATTAATATGCACGTTTTGGATTCCCTAATTCATGTCAGTGTTCCTTGGGTTACGGAAACACGAACACATCCAGCATACATCCCCCGAAGACAGAATGCGGTGACCTTGATGGGGGGCAAAAAGTGGTCCCATGCGCAAAAACTCACCGTTGGTGTGCCTCGGAGCTCTAGCCGAGGAACGAAAAAGAGTACAATGTACATTTGAAACTGAGGGTGAATGTCCTATAGGTTAGAAAGACCCTAATGCCCCATATCTCCCTATCTCCTTCTCTCTCTAACCGTGCAAGTCGATACTCCGAATAAAAATCGCAGAGCACAGCTTTTCACGGTTATCCTGTTCAGCAATGGAAACCTGTATAAGTTTTATATTGTGGAACTTTGTCAGAGCGGTGACTGCGTGTATACATCATTCACCTACATTCCCATCTGTTGTTCCCTATGGTGTGGCTGTATATCATTTTGTCAAATTATAGAGATCAATGAAAGAAAAGTTCAGTGCTCTTCGCGAAGTGTTTCTTGGTTTCTGTTGCATGTTATTTGATCTGCCTGTTTCCCTTCCTCTCACACGTGTGTGTGTGTGTGTGTGTGTGTGTGTGCGAGTGTGTGCGTGTGCGTGTGTTTGTGTGTACACATATGCATATACGAGCTCGCGTGCATGCACTTGCACACCCATGCAAGCAAGCAAGCAAGGAAAGCGCACAACACACACACTCATACACACATACACGCGCATGGATGCACGCACGCACGCACGCGCGCACACACACACACACGTATGATGTACAGATCTACATGCGCATGCATGAAATCACGCTAATGTAGAGCTGGCTACTGTGACTATGAAGACAGAAGCTGGTCAGCCCCAGAACAGTCACTGTAGACAGTACATCCATACACACAGACATCCTTAGTATAGATATATATTTATTCTATTTATTTACTCTTTCTTTTATTTCGAGGATAATGGAATAAGCACTCATGTGCTTTTTTCATCCAGTCCCCGAGTATATGCAGTTTTGTCAATTTTGTCATCTGTTCTCACCGGCACACAATGCCGAAAAGCGGAACGGGTTTTAAAGTGTGCGCAAGATAGTCTGCGCGCGTTTGCACACGGGACCTCGGTATATAGTTTCATCTGAAAGACTTTCGGGGAGAGTGGAGTCGGCACTGATGTTAACTCCAGAGGAAAAATCTTCTTGAACGAGAATCGAACCCGGGTCAGCAAATCACGAATCATCACTCTAACCACCAGGCCATCCCCTCACAAAACCTGCCTCCTTGAAGACGAAATGCGGCTGCTGAACGTAGCCTTACTAGCAGTTGTAGACTCCTTCTGTTCCGAAAAACAATAGCTATATTTTCTTCGTCGTCGAATCCTCAGACAGCACCTATTATTGTCTGCCATATGAGTGAAAAATGTTGTTAATGCGTTGCGCTGCCGTTAAGCGCCTGACAAGACAGGTCCAGCACATCCGACTTTCAGCATGGAAGGGAATTTGTGGTATCTTGTAAGTCTTTCTGGAGAAAAAGGCAGGAGAATGGACCAAGAAGTCAGAGAACAGACAAGAAGGAGATGACGGAAAGAGAAAGGAAAGAGGCAGAAACAAAGAGAGGGATAGAAAAGAGGGAATTGCTTGCACAGAATTTGCAGAAGGTGGGGGATGCTATCTAAACTGACAGCCCCCCACCACCCCCCCATGGCATTCCTGGGGGGGGGGGGGGGGTGGGGGGGTACAATGGCTGTTTTACTGGTGTGGCACAGATAAGAAGGAAGTGCAGGCAAACATCTTGCTCCCAAAATGAAGCAGATATGTTTTGGTTTTTATTTATTTATTTTTGTGTTGTTCTATTTGCTTACTTCTGGCAGGAATAACAGGAATGTAGAAATAAGAAGTTAGAGTGTGTGAGCATGTGACAAGCTTTCAAGTGCAAAAATGTCACACACACACACACACACACACACACACACACACACACACACACACCACACACACACACACACACACACCCTCTCCTCCCTTTTCCTTGCTGTATGTCTTCATCTCTCTCCCCTTTCGATGTGTCTTCTGCAGTATCCCTTCCCCTTCCTCTCTCCCCTCTCCCCCCCCCCCCCCTTCCCTCCCCCCCCCCCCCCCCCCCCCCATCCCCCATCCGTTTACAATGTCTTACACCCTACACCCAGCCTCGCGTGTCAACCTGGGATTTTTTTGTTTGTTTGTTTTTATGTTTGTGTCTTGAAAACTGAGATGGGGAGCCGCGTGGCTTTCTCAAATACAGCAAGGCCTTCCTTCCTTCACTCACTTGTGCGCTGCTGAATTGCACATTTTTCCGGGCGAAGGTTCTGTTGTTTATTATATTCCTCAGATCATTTTTCTCCGTGTGGGTTTAAAATCATTACTTGCCTGAAGATGGAATGCGGCTATCTTCATGGTGGACAAGGACGGTGGCGTACGCAAAATCTCACCATTGATGAACTTCGGAGCTCTAGCCGAGGAACGAAAAATAAAATTATGAGGTGATCGACCAGGTTTTAAAGACAGAAGGAAAATGAGAACACACACACACACACACACACACACACACACGAGATAATACTTCTACCATACTCGCAGATTGCACCACTGTCCTGTTTATCTTTTTCTTCCCATTTCAAAACTTCCGGCATCATTTTTCACAACTGCGTGTCGAAATACTGTTTTGCGGTTTGGTCCTCACAAGTTTTCAAGACCCTTTTTTCGCGCGCGCGCGCGCGTGTGTGTGTGTGTGTGTGTGTGTGTGTGTGTGTGCGTGTTTTTCAGTGTCCTATACCTTTTCCGTAACATGTTATGAGCTTTATTGCGGACGTTTTGCGCTCTCAAGTGTACGTATTATTTTTTGTCGAAGTATCATTTTTCTGGGTGTTTTCAAAATACTTGAAGAAAAAATACTTCTGTCAAAAACAAGCCAAACATGTTTGTTTACATCTTGTGTCGGTACAACTGAAGTTTAGTATGACAATGAGTAGTCTAAAATGCTGTTTTTTGTTCAGTTCCTTGCCTAGAGTTCTGAGGTTTACCAATGGAGAGATGTTGCGATGTGACCGTTTTTGCCCACGATTAAGATGGCTGCATTCTGACTTCGGGGAGATAAGGTGATAATAGTGATGATGATGCATCTTCTGATAGTGAAGTAAAAACAAAGTGTAAAATGATGCGTTAGTTTAGAAGGAAGGTGACAGGGCGGTTTAGACGTTCACCTGCCTAACACGTAAACCGTGAGGTTCTGAGTTCGATTCCCAGCCTTACACTTTCTTCCCAGTTTGATGGGGAAATCGAGCTAAATGTCAAGACTTTCGGAGGAGACTCTAAACCAGTCAGACCCGTGTGCTTATAGATTTGTGCACGTCAAAATAAAAACCTATACAGTTGAAAAACAGAAAGAGCAGGGAGGTAACTCCCGACTGTCCTGGCAAAATTGGTAGATTCCAATTTCAATGTGCATCCCGGAAGTTGGAATATGGCTGCTTTAATAAAGAGGAAACAACGGTCGCATACGTCAAAATCTCACCAGTTGTAATCCTCGGAGCTCTAGCTGAGGAACGGGAAAAAAAATCTGTAAGTTTTTATAAAGTTTTGAAAGCTCTGTGATCTTAGGTCTGGGGAGGAAATGCCCCACCCAGCCCAGAAAGTGAGAAATGCGTGTTGAATACCCGTTTGAGCCCGAACTTTTCCCCCATCCACGAGACCATGAGTGGTGGTCTGTGTGCTAGCTTTCCAGATGAGACAGTAAACCAAGGCCCCGCGTGCAACTCACATTCAGTGCACGTAAATGAACCCACAGCAGCAAGAGAGTTGTCCCTGGCAAAAATCGTTAGAAAAAAAAGCTACCCTAGTAGGGCAACAAATACACATGCAGACAGAAAAAATGGGTGGCGCTGCTCTTGTGGCGACGCACTCTCCCCGGGGAGAACAGCCCGAATTTCATATGACTAAAAGTGGTGGACTCTATAATACATAATAAAACCGATAGTGCTCTAAGAACATCCCTTTTTTTCGTTCCTTGGCTAGAGCTCCGAGGTTCACCAATAGTGAAATTTTTGCGTACGCAGCCGTTTTTATTTTACCATTAAGGTAGCTGCTTTCCGACTTCGTGGATAGAATGCCCATTCAATATCGATGCTAGGATGTAGGAAGGCACTGGAACGCCTGATGTGGCTATCAATGTTGTATGGGATCGACTATGACTCTCTGACTAGGAGGCTTGACTCGCACAGTCCTTATGTGCTGCAGCCCTGGGGGCTGGTTGGCCTTTGGAGAGCATCTCCAACGCTGACTGTCCTTATGCCCACTTGCCCGAGAGAGTGGGGATGTACTGTTGGCAAGGCATCTCCACTATAATCAAATTTCTGCCCAATTACCAACACAGCAGCTGCCTCCTCTGCTGTTTTGGAGGTCATCATCTGACACGACGAACAAACATACATACATACATGGGGGGGTGACTGGATGGGGAAATAAAGCAGTAATTATGCGAGTGCATTTATAAACCTGGTATGGTCAGTTGTGGTTTTCGTTTTCTCTGAGATTGACTTAGCAGAGAATGATCCTCTCGTTTTTTGTAATGATGTTTGTAGTATAGTAGGCTGCTAAACAAAGCACACACACATACACACATACACGCACACAAACATACACACACATACATGCACACACAACCACAAACATACACACACACACACGCATACACACATACACAGATAGACACAGACAGACAGACAGACAGACAGACACGAGAGAGAGAGAGAGAGAGAGAGAGAGAGAGAGAGAGAGAGAGAGAGAGAGAGAGAGAGAGAGAGTCTTTGCTGCTGTATGAAGCAAGGAGATGAATGGAGACCGCCTGGGGGGATCAGAAACCAGAATGAAAAACAAATCGTATGGCACCAGTCTCCCCCTCCTTCAGGCAATGGGACAGGGGGGGGGGGGGGGGGGGGGGGGGAGGGGGGAGGGGGCGAGGGGAGGAGAGAGAGAGAGAGAGAGAGAGAGAGAGAGAGAGAGAGTTAGTTTGCATGGTTGTGAAGTAGGGAGGGGGAAGCTGCAAAATCGGGGTGTGGGGAATGAATGAAGAAAAACGAGAAGAAAAAAAACGGAAAAAAAAGGGGGAGGGGGGTATGGTTTTGAGAATGGGTGATGGTGAGAGTGAGAAGGAGGGTAAAGTGGGGTGAGGGTTATTCTGCAGAAATAGGAGAGAGGGGAAGGGTGGGGGGGAGTAGGGAGGAGCAGGGGAGGAGGGAGAGGGAGGGTGAGAAGAGAAGCAGCACAGCACATTTCCGGTCTGGGGGCCGGCACACGACAGGCTTGTGGCTTCCCCGCGCCCCCTGGCGCCACTTCACCCCATGAAACCCAAGATGAGGTAACTCTGAACGACAGGAAATGGCCCGTGGCATGAAGCCATCTTCTATCATCCCATCTTGGTCTTCAAAAGCATGGGGGTAGGGGACAGACAGACAGACAGTTTTCTTCCCCAGCACTTCTCCCCCTGTCCCTGCCTGCCTGCCTGCCTGCCAATCTCCTTCACTTCCACAGCAGCTGCAGTTCAAGTGATTTTCTCAGGCACTGGGCTTTTTTCATGCAAATTTCCCCTTCTGGTTTATTAGCAGCATAATGACAGTGTTCATAAAGGACGTGGATTCTGAGGACAGTTCCCTCCCAGACATCAGGACAGCTTTGGTTTCAGATGGCTTAATTAACGCGGGGATGCACCTAATGGAAGCCTGTAGCAGTTCAGACACATCTATCGCTGAAATCAAGGCAAGGACACGGCACTCAAAAGGATTTGGTTTATGAAGGTCTTCCTGTCAAGCGTTTTGTGACAGTAAATCAACTCTTTAATGTTGATGATATCGCATCTCATTCAGCGGCACTGCCTGGCTGCAAGTGTCGTTTTCTCTCTGGTATTTGTAGAGAAATAAAAACGGTCTGTAGCAAAACTGTGTCGTTGATATGGAAGTCCTGAACATACCCAGCATGGACGCTGGAGATGGATAGATCCCCTCAGGTTTAACTTGCTTTAATGCGCTGCCTGAAACATCCACACCACTCTTCAAAGATTGAAGGAAGAAATCAAGAAGGAAAAATCCCAAGCAATCTATCCTGATTAGCACTTCTGGGCAGACATAGTATAGTATAGTATAGTATAGTATAGTATAGTACAGTATAATATAGTATACTATACTATACTATAGTACAGTACAGTACGGTACAATATGGTACGGCACGGTACTGCACGGGTCGGTATGGTATAGTATGGTATAGAGAAGTGTAGTATAGTACAGTACAGTACAGTGTATCGTATTGTAGTGAAATGTAGTGTTGTAGAGTATAGCATACCCCTTTAAGTCACAGCAGATTTCTGTGTGTGAAATTCGAGCAGCTGTCCTCTGGTTGAGTCCGTCACCACGACAGCAGCGCCAACCATTTTTTTCCCTGAGTGCATGTGTTTTGTTTTCTTATCAGAGTGGCTTTTTTCTATGGAATTTTGCCAGGGACAGCTCTCTTGTTGCCGTGGGTTCTTTTACGTGCGTAAAATGCGTGTTGCATATGTGACTTCGATTTATTGTCTCATCCGAAAGACTAGCACCCAGACAACCACTCACGGTTTAGTGAATGGAAGGGGAGGGGGAGGGATTTCGGGGATCGAGAACCACCACACACTTTGAACCTGGACTTTTCATTTTCTAAATCTTCCAGACTCCTAAATCAGGTCACACACAGCCTGAAGACCATGTCAAGGACACTTGTATTGCAGCAAACGTGCCTTTCTCTTCTAACCCTTATCTCCCAATCGACCTGGTTAGTGGTTTGTACTAGTAGTTTATTTCTCTGGAACACGGCTTAAAAAGAAACATGGACTTACTTGCTGTTTCAGGAACAAGGCAAGGTGCATGGAAAAACAAAACATCGGCATTGTTATTGGTCTTGTAGGTCTGACGAAGCAGTGGGGGTTTTGTCAGCTTTGTGCAATATTGTCTTTTTAGTACTGGCAGGTTTGTAAAAACCCTGACCTAATGCCTACTCCAAATTTGCTTTGGTCCTCTCGGCGATACAGCCCTGTTTTACGTGCTGCTGTTTGAGTAGACATAACTTAAATTTCCCATGTGACATTTTAACCAACATCACTGTTATTTTTTGCATTTCAGTGCATAGCAGTCGTTATCATTTCTTTGGTCAGTCGATGGACTTCATTAGCCAGTCCCTAAATTGGAAATCTCCGCTGGGGCGTAAATACAATCACAGCAAGATACACCTTTATTAGAAAGTGTCTCTGGAGAAAAAAAACTATTAAAAAATCAAATGACATTTTAAAACGTGTCTCTGGAGTACTATTTCAAACTAATATATAACGCATTCACATGTCTCAATAGCTTAGTTGACAGAGCATTGTATCCATGTTCTGAAGCTAATTCCTTTGCCAAGTCTATAGCCAATTAATTTTAACTCCCAGTTGCACATTTTTTCACCACCATCTTAGTTAACTTGATGAAGGGGTGCAAGAGTAGAGCCTATTAGACATGTTTGCTATCCAAAGGGACGAGCGATCTTTGCTATAGACGTTTGTGTAGCATCAATAAATATTCATACCGTTTATTACAAAAATGGTCAGGGAAATAGTTTAGTCATCAAATGCAATTTCGACCGGATACTTGCAGGATATATTTCCAGGGACAGCCAAATAATTACACCCGACAGACAGTGGTTGCAATATCTGTCAATCTTGCTGGCCAGACCTGATTGTCTGTCATTTTGTGTGGCCATGGATCTGTCCTTGAGATGCTGCTGTCTGCTGATCTGGGAAGGTGCCGCCACGTTGGCTGGCTTTTCAAGCTGTGCCTGCAGGCTGTGCAGCGTGGTTAACTAAGCCAGTGTACCTACCTCTTCAGGGAGACTGTTCTGGGGTAATGATGCAGCATGTCCCTCATCATTATTTCCTGAAATCATTCTTTTGCAAATTGTTAGATTTCTGGTTGATACTATGTTCGAAATTCTTTTCCCCATTTACTGCTTTGGCGTTTACCATTCAATGGTCTTTGCAACTTGCTTACGGCTATCACGTGCGCTGTTACTATCTCTCTCCCTGTCCAAGTCTGTTTTACCGTCTCTCTCTCTCTCCCTCTCTCTCTCTCTCTCTAAGCGAGCGCTTGCATAGTTATGTGTGTGTGTGTGTGCACCCAAGCAAGCGTGAGTGATGTGTGCAGTGGCTGTAAATCCGTGTGGCGGCATGCTCAATTATGTAGCGGCATACTTTCCTTCCTTCCCTCCCTCCTGCCTTATTGCTTTACTGCCTGTTACGTGTGTGTGTGTACCTTTAGAGGCAGGCCAAGGGTGGGAGAGAGAGGGGAAGGGAGAGAGAGAGAGAGAGAGGGGGGGGGGGGGGGGGGGGGAAGACAGAGAAACAGAGAGGGAGGGGAAGGAAACAGACAGACAGACAGACAGACAGACAGAGATGGAAAATAAGATGGAAAAAAGGAAGAAAGAAGGCTATAAGATAACTTCCAGGATGCCATGATGGAGGTAGCAGAGACAAGGTAGCGACCTTCTTCCGACGGACTAAAATAATGTCAAGGTTTTCTACTTTTAGTGGGCTTTTGTTGTTTGGTGGGTTGGTTGGTTGTTTTTCTTTTTAATACACGAATGTTGAGGCGTTTTCTCCCCATGCAAACTCATCTTTGAACAGAACGCTGTTTCTAAAACAAAATGTTCATTGCATTTGGTTGGTTGTTTTTGTTTGTTTGTTTGTTCTTACTGAAACGTTCTTTATAGGTTGTGCAACGGAGCGCCTTATTTCCTTCCATTCCGAACGCTAGCCTGCTGTGCCCAAGCTACAAAGATGGAGACCAAAGATGTTTGTTGTTTGTTGTCTCTTTCTCAGGATAACTGCCTCAAATCGTTAAGTGATTAACCATTGTTGACGCGAAAGTCACAGGCACTCACACTGCATTCAATATTCTCTGACACTCAGTGTAAATGTAATCGTCAACAACAACAACAACAACAAACAAAACGGAACTGCCCCATGGATGCAAGTAAAATAAGTAAAACAGAAAAGCAGAATGCTGAAAAGCAGTTAGTGCCCAGCCTTTGTTTACTTAACATTTTAAAAAGTGGAAGGGGAGGGGAGCAACTATTTAGGTGGCTGAGTTGAAGTTTCAGTGCACGTGCTGCTGTTTCAGTATCATTTCTCTTCGCAGCAAATGCAGGAGACCATTCTTTGAGTAATTCCTTTTGTTTGCTTTTCTTTTGCTTCTTTCTTTCGTTACATGTCTTATTCCTGAGAAAAAATATCTGTTAGCTTTCAAGTTTTCTTTATTATTATTATTATTATTATTATAGTTATCAGTTATTTACCTATAAACTAGGTGAGTTGATTTCGTGATAGATGATAGATAGATAGATAGATTGATAGATAGATAGATAGATAGATGGATAGATAGATAGATAGATAGATAGATAGATAGATAGATAGATAGATAGATAGATTTGTGTAGGATGACAGTCACTGCTTTGGGTTTCTTTTTCATTGCTTGTCGTTGCTCCTGCTATCTCTGACAAACACAAAAAAACCTTTAGGTGCCATTTTGATTTTAGCGTACAACAAACGTATATAATTATCTAAGTTGCCTGTCATATCTGTCACCCCATACCAAACTATTAGTGAAAGTTAAAGTGGGTAGTATAACGGAACTTTGCCGATGCCGATTTGCAAGGGGTAGTGTAACGGGACTGTGCCGATTTGCAGGGGGTAGTGTATTTTATTCTTTTATTTTGAAGATAATGGAATAAACGCTCATGGACTGGGTTTTTTACATCAAGTCCGCGTGTGTACGCAGTTTTGTATAATTATTTTTAATCCGTTCAAACCGGTACACAATGGCCTGCTCTTCCAAAATCTGGAACAGGTTTTAGCGTGCACGCAAGATGTTCTCCGTGCGTTAGCACACGGGACTTCGGTAAATATGCCGATTTACATCGGGTAATGTAACAAAACTATACCTATTTGCAGGGGGTAGTGTAACGGGACTATGGGGATTTGCAGCAGGTAGTGTAAAGGTAGGGAAAAGCAGAATTGAAAAGGCCATTGGGCCACATGAAAAGCTCCTAACTTTATTGAATAAACGTAAACTGAAGTGGTACAGGCATGTCACACAAACATCTGGACTTGCCAAGACTGTCCTACAGGAAACAGTACACTATGCATGGAGGAAGACGAAGAGCCAAACATGAAATCCAAGGGAAGATATTTTAAAGAGTGGACTAGCCTTGAGTGGAACAACATAACAACAGAAATAGGAGAACCTCGAGGAGTGGAGGAAGCTGGTTTCAAAATCTTCAGTGGTGCCCCAATGGTCGACCAGACAGGTGAAAGTGAAGTGTAAGGGGACTAAGGCGATTTGCAGTGAAGGGTAGGTGCTAGGAGGAAAAGCAGACGTTGTGGACACACGTTCTTGGCATATAATGGCGGAGCAATGGTCAGAATGTGTGATGGCATCAACTTCACCACTCCTCTGACTAGCTGATGACTGCTTCAGCTGCCCACCGACAGCTGCAAGGGATGTCTTGCTGACAGGGATGGGCCCACTGCCGCATAGCGTAGCATAGCGTAGCGTAGCGAGGCATAGTAGCTTTCCTCTCTGACTGGCACAACAAACACTAAACCTAGCCATGTTTGTGGAGGGGGCTTACTATTCAGTTTTTCATGGTTACCGGCGTCACTTTAAAGTGGAAAGATGTTAAAATTCAAGGATTTTTTCCCCACAAATTGAAGATCCACTTTACTTTGTTGCTGGTTTCCAGTCTTGGCTGTTTCTGGTGGGAGTTTTTGAGAGTATCTTTGAAATTTCTCAAGTTAAATTCCTACAGTGCAAACTGGCTGTCCCTTATCGTTCGTTATCACTTAAAGTGAAAAGATGTTAAAGTCACACACACACACACACACACACACACACACACACACACACACACACACACACACACACACACACAACTCTCTGCTGTGGCTTTCTTTATTTCTATTTATACTCCATTTTCTGTTGTAAATGTTTTTTTCTGTTGATTTTATATATATATATATATATATATATATATATATATATATATATATATATATATATATATATATATATATATATATATATATATATGTGTGTGTGTGTGTGTGTGTGTGTGTGTGTGTGTGTGTGTGTGTGTGTGTGTGTGTGGCTTGTAACCCACTTGAATTTACCTGTTTATTGAGATGATAAAATACTGGCACTACTATTGGTGTATGTAGGCGTGACCAAGATCAAATACATGCGATATAGATCTTTGATTCCTAACCACAAACGCTTGTTACAAAAGTGTGAACATTCCTACCATACATCAAAACACAACAGAGTTTTTAGCCCAGTGATGTTAGTCATAGAAGAAAGAAACAACTCCCTCTCCCCAGATACGCTCTAATACATTGATATATTCCCTTCATGTTTGAATGGCAGAGAGTGGTCTTTAATGTTCAGGTCTGATGATGGGAACCTTTTTCGAAAAAGCGTGCAACAAAAAGACATTATCTCGTAGATCGATTTGACATCCGAACGTTTCTTTTTTTTTCCCAGATGAAGATTAAGTCGCTGCTGTCGCTGAACTGGGAAGCTGTGTGAAGTACTATGGTCAAAAAGCTTTTTCCTTTCAGGGAGCAAAGTTCTTTGATGGCAAAGGTTGTCACAATAACAACAGAAAAAAATTGTCAAAGGATAAGCTTTCGCTTTTTAGGTGTAAGCTGTAATTATCCTGCGTGGTCCGGATACAATTGCAGGCTGTTTAAACAGATAGTCTTTTTCTGATTTCATACCTGATGAACAGTAACGAAACTGCAACAACAACAATAACATTGGCAGAAGTTTGTCAATGGGCTACATCTATAGCTAAACCTTTGGTGATGGTAATTCAGTGTATCACTTTTGGCAATTTAACTAGGGACATCACTGTCGGCAGAATCACCTACAAGCTTCACCCTTGGAGGAATTATTTAAGGACATCATTATCACTTTTGGTGAAATTAGCTTAGGACTCTTAAGGACATCTCTCTCGGCTAAAAACACGACTGTTAGCAAAATCGCCTCTGGGACAAAATGTAGAACCTTCGTGACTGCTGTCTTGTGCTTTACTTTGATGGTGGAGATAATGAGTGGAGCACTGGCAAAGACTGCAGATTTCTTTTCTTAAGGTTTTCCGGGAACAGTTAGACTCGTACATGAACTGTGACTGAATTTTTTTTTAGAAATGCAAAGAAACGTAATTATTAAGAAGTACTGTATTGTGGGGACAAGTTTCAAAGAGACAAAAACCTGTGCTGTGATAGAGACCGTAAAAAGTAGACTACTCATGTCTCCCCTAAACAACAAGCATGACATGCTCGATCAGTCAAAGAGGAGGACCATTAGAGAAAGCGTTTAGACTTCCCCTGTTGATAGTTTTTGAATTCTGCAAATAGACAGTTCTGGCATACCTCACAGGATCACGACAGGAAAACACAGCTGCACAACACGGATTCACAGTTAAAGCAGACAATCTGAGGAATAGATATAGACATTGATTGATAAGTGGGTAAACAGACAGACAGAAACAGACCAGTTAACAGATAAAAACCAGCCAGCCAGACACAATGAGACTCTCAGACACATGCACAGCCAGCCTAACTTTTTCCCTGCAGCACCACTGGACGTTGATATGAATTAATGAACATTTTATATGTGATCTATTACCGAAGTCGGAATGCAGCCACCTTAAATGGCGGGTATAAATGGTCGCACATGCAAAATCTCACCATTGCTAAACCTCAGAACTCTAGCTGAGAAAAAAACCATGTGATCTTGTACCAAGGGGAGCATGCAGGGCATTGGCAGCAGATCTACACATAACCTAACCAGGGAAATCCTAAGAATCCTGTACATCTACCAGGCATCACCAAGATTCCAACTCATGGCCCCTAACTTAAGGACTGTTTGGAGTTGAATCCCGTCATCAAATCCACTCAGTCTGTCTGACTGCATAATTGATCATTGATGAAACCCCAGATTTCTGAAGTGATTATCAAGTGGATGATGTCCTACTGACCACATAGGGGTATGTACTGAAAGCGGTGGTCATGGATACATCAACGTCCCTTCACCATGGCATAGTTCAGCGACTTTTCACACAAGAGAAAAAGTGAAATACTGGGAAAGCATTCAAGCACATCTTTTCAACTGATGTCTGTCACCCAGCCGTTTTCCCATGGCGATAGTTCCCACAGATGGACACGGTAAATGACCAGAGTGGAGGCAGCCGGTGTAGCGGAGTGATGTCATAGCTCATTTCCTATTCTACAGTAGTGTGACTGACTGAATGAATGCTGTGGCCAGCCCTAGAAGGCCTGGAGCTCCTAATTAGCGGAGCGTGCAGAGTAGACACACTTCATTTCTGGGTGGGCAGTCCTTTGGGTGCTCGTGCCATTGGTTGAAGCACGCCTTTCCAAAGTGAGGTATGTGAGTGGTATGTGAGTGGATTGGATGGATGGTTAGCTGGTCATCCCTAGTAGTAGGCTAGGCCTATAGGCGGGAATCCTATGCTTCAGGGTGTGAATGTCTTGGAAAGAAAGCCCTTGTTTTGGCCCAGTCCTTATTGTTTGCTTAGGCCTGTTCCACAAGGTGTCCCCAAGGTACATTCCAGGTAGTGTTGATTAGGGTCATTGTACACTGGCAGTGCTGTTCAAGTCCATGGCACACAAATTATGGACAGCCCCACCTGAAGTGATGATGGCCACTGCCCACTCATCCTGTGCTAGAGCTGCATGCGTCAGAATGTTTGAACAGAAGCGACAAGTAAAACAGCCATGCAACAAGCAGAGTAGGCTAGCATAAGTCTGTGAGCCAGTCACTCCACCCTCTGGGCTCTCCCGGTGTTTCTCTGCTCATTGGGTTTGACATACAGGCTGGCTGTGTGGGCTTGGCATTCAGCAAATATACAGTCTCTATATTGGAAATTTCCGCTGGGGCGTACATACAATCACAACAACAGCAAACATCAAATACTTTTTTTTTAGTTGTCTGGCTACAAGAAAGCAGTGTTCATTCTATGAGAGAATGGCAACCCCCATGATAGAATGACACGCTCCTATGATAAAATGGCAAACCCAAAGATAGAATGGAAAACTCAGTGACAGAATGGCAAACCCATTGATAGAATGGCTAACCCAATGATAGAATGGCTAACGCCTTGATAGAGTGACCAGTGATAGACTGGCTAACTCTAACGAGCCAATTATTTTTTTTTCTCTTTTTTTATTTAGATAAGATTTTCAGTTTTGCCATTGTGCAACTACGGAGTGATGAGATCACATTGGTAGGCTAGGAAGTACTGAAGTGGGAATCTTTGCTTTTCTATAGCTATTGTGATGGACATGAACTCAGCATCCATCACTCTCTCTCTCTCTCTCTCTCTCTCTCTCTCTCCTCTCTCTCTCTCTCTCTCTCTCTCTCTCTCTCTCTCTCTCTCTCTCTCTCTCTCTCTCTTGGTGGGTAGCCTTCTGTCTTTTCTTTGGTGTTCCCCTTCTTTCGGACTTTGCTGCTGGTAGTGGTGGCGTTTGTTAGTTCTTTTATGTTTCATCTTCATCGCTTTTCTCTATGAGTCAATGTAAGAATAACTCACTCCATGAAAACATAGCTAAGTCTGCCGTCTGAAAACTACACACTGGGGGGAAAAAAAGCCGAACACTTAGGGACAGTTGTAGCAAAGTGAAGTAAATTTATTTGTACCTTGTTAAATACTCTGCAGTAGGCTTTGGTTCAGGATCAGATATGCTCGAGATTGTGAAAAAACACATTGGCTAAGCTAGAAAAGGACCAGGTGCAAGATCTGTGTAATCTCTCAATTCCTGTATGGCACTGATTTAAAGACCAAAAACATACAGACGCTGAAGTCGGATGTGCTTGGCCTGACTTGTCAGGTGCCTAACGGCAGCGCAACGCAGTTTTGTTCATATTATAAACAATAATAGTTGCTGACTGAGCGTTCGACGACGACGACGACGACAAAGAAGAAGAAGAGAAGGAGGAGAAATGAAGGAAGGAAGGAAGAAAGAAAGAAAGAAGAAGAAGAAATTACGGTTCTTCAGAAATAACAGTATCACACTTTTCAGACGCCATATTGCAGATTTTGATTGAGGAATTTTCATCCCACACTTCTTTTCATGACAATAAACTTTTAAACATCGCTGGATTCATTGTTGAAGTACAAATGCTGTCAAACATTGTGAACACAATACTCGTGACTCTAAAACAAAACTGCACATTTGTTACGCAGTTACTTTTTCCTACTTCAGGATTATTCTTTTCATGGGATAGGGGAAAATGGTTGCATGCGCAAAAATCTCACCATTGGTGAACCTCGGAGCTCTAGCCGAGGAAGAAACAAGAGAACGTCTTACCGATCTTCAGACAACAGTCTCCAGTTCCCACAGCTAGCTGCTTGGTTATGAAGAGGCCAGACAGTTCAATTCAAAAGCTGATGGTTTTTCAGACGGTCTCACGGCAGTGTCTCGCTGTAACGTTGATGTTCCACTGCCACCGCGCCGCTACAATTGAAGATTCTTTTTTCACGCCTGAGTCGTGTCTGATAGTTTTTCCCTTCGAAGTTTCCCAACGCTATGTCACCTTAGGTGACAAATGTCACACATGTCACTTGACATCTGCCAAGAAACCTTCGTAACAGATGCTTGACTTGTATTAATCCGGCTAATGCATGTATGATGTTTACTGCAGTCTCATTATCGCGTTCTGTTTTTCATTCCTCCGCTGGAGCTCCAAGGTTAACCAATGGTGAGACTTTTGCGTATGCAGCCGCCCCCCACCCCCTCCCCCGCCGCCACCACCACCACTTAGGCATCCCCGTCATACAGTCCGTTCCTACCGGCATGGCCTACTCTTTCGAAAGGCGGAAAGGGTTTTTAACGTGTGTGCAAGATGTTCTGTGTGCAATTGCACACGGGGCCTCGGTATATAGTCTCATCCGAAGAACTTTGACATTCAGTTCGATTTTTTTCCCATCAAACTGGAAAGAAAAAGCAAGGCTTGGAATCGAACCCAGAACCTAACGGTTTACGTGTTCGGCAAACGAACGTCTTCACCATCCTGCCACCCTCCTTCTTGATTATTGCAGTAATAGTTGAGGATTCGATTCCCCGGCAGTTTCAACACTTTTTCCCCCACACTTAGGCATCACTATCATCATGGGTTCGATTCCTGGCAATATTCTGACTCCTTTTCACACTATCTTCATTCCTGTCGGGTAGCTGGCTCGTCAGGTCAACGGCCTAGTGAGTCACCTGGCAGTCTATTCGTGATGCGTTGAAGATAGCTGTCTCCAGCTTCAAAGGACCTAAGTGGCTGTGTGTATTGCCTGCCGTGAATATGATGTAAAACCCGGCAGATAAGGCGGATTACCTTTCCCTTCCCTGCCAGATAGTTTTGGAAATACTAATAACTGCAGGAAGAGTTTAGTTGAACGTTGCGTGTTTTTCTTCTGGTAAATGGAAACTGGTTTTTATATCTCTGAAAATAAGTCTTGTTTATAAAGGCCTAGAGCTTCTAGTCATGTGAGTAGGAAAGGTGGAAGAAAAATTGATGTGAGGGCATTTACACTTATATTATCACTTTTTTGAGTATTAGTATTATTATTATTTTAAACCACTTTAAGTCACGGCAGATTTCTCTACGTGAAATTTAGGCTGCTCTCCCAAAGGAGATTATTCTTACACGTGCGCGCTCGCACACGTGCACACACACACACATGCGCACACATACACATACACACACATACACTACCGCAAACACTACCATTATAACATGCGCCTTTAGCGAACATCTTTCTTTGGGTCTAGGGAGGCACCGTGGTCGAGTGGTTTAGGCGGTCAACTCGTGATCCAGAGGTCGCGGGTTCGATCCCCGCTCGGCTCGGTGTTGTGTCCTTGGGAAAGACACTTTACTCCTATTTTCCTCACTCCACCCAGGTGTACAAGTGGGTACCAGCTCTGCTGGGGAAGTATCTGGCGACAGACTAGCGTCCTGTCACAGGGGTGGTGAAAAACCATCAGTTCGCTTAACGCTACAGAAACCGGGATAAGCTCCGGCTCTATGGGCCTTCTGGCTCGAAAGAACATACTTTCTTTGGGTCTAAAAGTATCAACATTACTCATGCAATCTTGGTTCAAACCTCTGACGGACGCTATAACCCAGTGGTTAACACCGTTCGACTTCAATCCCATGGGTCTTGGAAGTCGTGGGTTTGAGTCACGGTGGCGTCTTGTGAATCAAGGGTGAGGATTTTTACAATATCCCAGGTCAATTTCAAGTGCAGATCTACCAGTGCCTTAATTGTCTTGTATATATACACATGCAGAAGATCAATTATGCACGTTAAAGATCCTGTCATTCTTGTCAGCGTACGTTGGGTTATGGAAACACGGACATACCCAGCATACATCCCCGAAGTTGGAAAGCAGCTGCTTTCACAAAAAACGGTTATGACATACGCAAAATGTCACCATTTGTGAACCTCGGAGCTCTAGCCGAGGAACGAAACCAGCAAACCAACTTTAAACCATTTCACCTGAAAAGAACCAATTAGCTCCTCTATACTCTCAATGACAACAGCTCCTAGGAATCATGATACAGACCAGGATCATGAAATTTGACTCTCAGGTCGTGCGCTGAAAAAAATCTCTACTTCTACAGTGTATGAGGAAAGTATGACCATTGCATTCTGCTGTAACAATATTACACAAGAAAAAAATGCAAAATAGCATTGTGCTCTACTTCATTGCATGACATAATTCTGTAGTTCATTGTTCTGTACTCAATGGGTTTCTTCTTTCTTTGATTATATTAGAGTCACAACAGAGTTATCCCATTTGAAGACTGTTTGGAATTATTGGTTGGTTTGATTGTATTATAGTCCCAGCGGAGTTGTCTAGTCTATGAACATTACGATCAAGCAACTATCACCATAAAGGCCTAACTTTAGTGTAATTAAATCGTACTACGGTATTTTCTATTATAAAAAAAAGGTAAAGGAGTCCCATAACTATAAGGTCGTAGGGGAGCGAGGCGTCAGAGACCTCACTTCTCTAGGGCCAGCATATTGAGGGCAGCGCCCATCTCCTCTCCCTCACTGCTTTACCTTCCCTGACCCTAAAGAGGGCAGGTACCCATTTACAGCTGGGGGAACTGTACTGAAGCCAAGGCTGGAGGCTGCTTAACTTGGCTGGGGGAAAGAGTGCTCGGACCACTGAGCTATCCCCTCCCCATTTTTTAAAATTTTCTATTATACTGCTGCACAAAACAGTATTGTACCAGAATGTTGTACTAAATAAGGGTTAGATCAGGGGGTAGAGAACTCATGTCAGTCTCCACTATGTCCCAAGAGGTGGGCTGGTCCAATAAATACCTTGACTGGATGAAGTAATCCACCATCACACAGTTGTTGACATCAAAGTATTGACTTATACACACAAGGCTCAGTCACAACTAACCTCCAACTCCCCCCCCTATCCCCCCCACCCCACCCCTCCCTCTCTCTTCCCTTCCCCTCCCTTCCCGCCAAACAGCTAACTGACCACTCCCCCCTCTCTCTTCCCTTCCCCTCCCTTCCTGCCAAACAGCTAACTGACTACTGGTGTCTCCATCTTCCTTTACAACCAATGACATAACACCAGCTGTCAGCAAGGGGAGATAAGTGAAGGGCCTTACGCCACCAAAGGGAACAGTGAAGTCTGAAGGGAGGCCACTCTGCCTCTGTTGACTTCAAACCCCTCTCCTCTCACTTCATGCATGCCATGCTGGGAAATGGGAAGTGGGGCATACAGGCTGTGGAGACAGCACAGACGATTAGCCTGGAACATGCTGAGTGGACTCCACTCCACTGGGGAGTAGACCTAGGTCTGGTCAAATTAAGCAGCAATCTTATTAGGGGGTGAGACAGGTGATTGTCCAACTCCTGGCCTCTTCAAAGTTCTGGAGGCTTAATTTGATCCTGACCACTGGTTTCAAGTCAGGCTGCTGGAGACTTCTCTGGATTTGGCTCTACAAGCCGGTGTGTTGAAGGCAAATCCCTGAACACTCTCCCAGGCTTGAGGAGTTAGGCTGGATGATGATAAGCGGTGGCGGAGAATTCGCTTTGATGATCGTTCTCCTCCTTATCAGGGATAGTTCCAGTTTTAGCCGTTATCTTGGGAGGATCGGGTGATGGGTGGGAAAGGGGGCGGGGGTTATAAAGTACTAAAGATATGAGAAGGAGTAATAGAAACAGGCATGGAGGGTAGGTAAGCTGATATTCTTGCTGTCGTCTTATAGATCATACAGCATGGCAAAAGTGGCGCATAGAAGAACCCAGAATAACAAGTGAATGATTTTTGACAAGATGTTAAAAAAAGACGTGTGTTCTTCAATTTAACGTCTTTTCACTTTAAGTGATATTAGAGGAGTAACATGAAAACAAAAGACAACCGTTTCATCAGTAAACGAATAAATATGTGGAAGGTGGGTCGGGTCGCCTGATTCATATGACCACAGTTCTGCCTGAAGTAAAGCAACCCAAATTTATTTCACAGAAGTCTGCTGCAAATTTATGGAGGCACCGTGGTCGAGTGGTTTAGGCGGTCAACTCGTGATCCAGAGGTCGCGGGTTCGATCCCCGCTCGGCTCGGTGTTGTGTCCTTGGGAAAGACACTTTACTCCTATTTTCCTCACTCCACCCAGGTGTACAAGTGGGTACCAGCTCTGCTGGGGAAGTATCTGGCGACAGACTAGCGTCCTGTCACAGGGGTGGTGAAAAACCATCAGTTCGCTTAACGCTACAGAAACCGGGATAAGCTCCGGCTCTATGGGCCTTCTGGCTCGAAAGAACATACATACTGCTGCAAATTTAATTAAACATAGTTACATACCAATCAAAGCAGTGCGACAATGTACGACCCGATATAATGCAATGTACTTTAACATATAGTCTTATTCAATATCATTTTGCCTTGATGGGTTTCAGAGAAAGGTAAGCAATCAAAGTAATTCACTCTACTACCGTTGCTACTGCAGCTGCTGTTGCTATTGATGTGTTGCTGTTGCTGCTGCTGTTGTTGTTGTTGCTGCTGTTGCTACTACTTCTACTGCTGCCATTGCTATTGCGGCTGCTGCTACACTGATGTGCTACCTGACAGTTATTTATTCAAGAGCGGTCTCAATCCTGTCTGCTTCTACTCCTTCTGCCCTAAACGAAATATGTCCTATTGCCTTCAAGATATCCAAAATTGGATGATACAGAACAAGTTACAGCTAAATGCAGATAAAACCGAAGCCATGCTTGTAGGGACCAAACACAAACTCTCTTCCATCGCAGCAGCTTTGGTAGAGTTCGGGGATACCTCTGTCCCTCTGTCTACTGCTGTGAAATATCTAGGGGTCGTTATAGAAAACACACTCTCCATGCAAAAATTCATCACCAAACCTGCCAGGAGTGCTACTATCAATTACGGCGCATTAGTGCAGTTCGAAAGTACCTGTCCACTGATGCTGCAACCAAACTAGCCACGTCTCTCATTCTCTCACCACTGAACTATTGCAATTCCCTTCTGGCTGGTCTGCCAGCATCATCTATCCACTCCCTTCAATGTATACAAAACTCTGCAGCTCGCCTTGTCCTCCAGGAAGAAAAAATCTGAGCACATTACTCCTCTCTTGAGATCTCTCCACTGGTTGCCTGTGCCACAGAGAGTAAACTATAAGATCAGTACCCTCTGTTACAAATGCCTCCATAAAACAGCACCTTCTACCTCTGTGAATATCTTCACCTGTACACTCCTCGTTCACTTCGCTCTGCTGCAGATACCTTGTGCTTAAGAGTACCTAGATTCAACCAGTCCACCATTGGCTGTCCCTCTTTCTCTGTTTCTGGTCCATTGTTCTGGAATGACCTCCCTCTCTCCCTTCGCCAAAAGCCTTCTTATGACGCTTTTAAATCCGGCCTCAAGACACATTTATTTCAAAGCTAAGATTCTCCCCTCTTGTTCCATTTCATTTTTGTCCCTGCCCTCTCCAACCAAAACCCCATCACCCTGCTGGAGAGTAAATCTTTATGTGTGTGTGGCTGTTCGTGTGTGTGTGTGCGTGCGTGCGTGCGAGCGTGTGTGTATACATTTGAACTTGTAAAAAAACCACCACCCTATCAATTGTGACTGACTGCAAATGAATGAGTAGGATGAATGAAAGCGTTTCGATTTGTTTTGTTGCAAGATATAGCGCTATATAAATTCCATACATTATTAAACCTTACCTTGGGGAACAAGCAAACAAACGCAAGATCATTCAATTCTGAGGAGAAAAACAAAATTGATTCCTTTAAAATACCCCCAAAATTCTAAAGATATATGGTGGATAGCAACGGAGTAAAATGGGCTAGAAGACAGATAGCACAAATAAGCAGAATGATAGAAAGGAAACAGAAGTTGAAACACAGACTTTTCCAGATTACCAGATACTGCAGTAGCACGAAGTCACAACCACATGGCCCTGATCTTCGCCTATTCTATCTCAACATAGACTTGGGTGAGCTGGTCAAAGCGACGTATCACTGTTTGTATACCACCTTTAAGTCATAGCCTAGCACATTTCTCTGGGTGAAATTCGGGCAGCTCTCCCAGGGAAGAGCCTGCCGCCACAGGAGCGGTGTCACACTTTTTTCTCTCTCTTCCTGTCTGCAACTGTATCTGTTTCCCTGTCAGAGTGGCTTTTTTCTATAGAATAATGCTAGGGACAACTCTCTTGTTGCAGAGGGTTCTTTAACTTGCGCTAAACAATGTGTGCTGCGCTCGGGACCTCCTGGGTTTATCGTCTCAACCGAAAACTAGCACCCAGACCACCACGGTCACGGTGTAATAATGGATGGGGGGAGGTGTTTCGGACACAAAAACTAAAGAACAGTTAAACAAAAATGATAAATTAAGAGACTTGGATGATACTAATTAAAACGTGGGGATGGGGTACTATTTATACATATACCCCCCTCACCCACCCACACACCCACCCCATCTTCCCTGCCTGTGGCCTTCCCCCCCATTCCATGCAATCCCCAGGGGTGCAGTACCCCGTGCAATCCTCAGTATACTTAGTGGTATCGTGCTCCTGCAGTGCCTGCCTGCTCACTGGAAAGTGATGTAACTCACCACTGCCTGCCAGCCTGTGTGGGGGTGGTTGCCTCTGTGGTGTGTGTGTGTGTGTGTGTGTGTGTGTGTGTGTGCGTGGTGTGTGTGTGCCGCGCTGCGCGTGTGTGTGTGTGTGTGCGTGTGTGTGTGTGTTGTTGGTGCGGGTGTGGTGATGAATCGTCGGCGAGTGAGGAGTGACGCGTGCGTGCGTGCGGGAGCGTGCGTGCGTGTGTGTGCGTGTGTGTGGTGTGTGTGTGTGGGTGTGTGTGTGTGGTGTAGTGTGGGCACGCCAGGTGTCAGCGTCAATATCTACCTGCCACTCTGCACCCTAGGGGCTTACCTTATTTTACTTAAGCTGCTACCAACGGTGTGTAGTAGATATACTTGACTGATTCGCAGTTTTCCCAATCCGCCGTCAAGGTGTCAGTTTGCCGCACTGGCTTGACTTGCCGTATTTTCAAAACTTGCATCAAGTTTCATCCAATTACTGTATGATGAGGCGATTTGTTGTCATTTGTGAATGGTTTTTGTTTGGTTTGTGTGTGTGTATGTGTGTGTATTTGCGGTTTGTTGTTGTTTTATTGTGCGTTGGAGTAAGACTCCTTTAGTGATGTTTTAGCTGAGACAATGCTTATCATTTCGACCAGTGTGATAAAGGCATTAAAATTGAAGAAAGAGGGGTCAACTTTTTTCTCAATGAAATCTTTTTTCACTCGCGCGCACACACACATATGCATGCACACACACATGCATGCATGCATGTGCGCGCGCGCACGCACACATCACGGCATACACGGGGACGGGATAGCCTAGTGGTCAGAACATTGCTTTCGCAGTCTGGCGACCCCGGTTCGATTCCCGTTCAAGGGGACATTTTCCCCTGGAGTTAACATCAGTGCAGACTCCACTCTCCCCAAAAGTCCTTCGGGTGAGACTATAAACCGAGGCCCCGTGTGCGTAACGCACGCAGAACATCTTGCGCACACGTTAAATCCTGTTCTGCTTTTCGTAAGAGAAGGCCATTGTGTGCCGGTGGGAACAGATGACAGAATTGACAAAACCGCATACACACGGGGACTGGATGTAAAAAAAAGCACATGAGTGCTTATTCCATTATCCTCGATATAAAAGAATAAAATAAAATAAATAAAAATAAAAATCAATCATCATCATCATAACCATCATTGCCTTGGGCCGGAATAGCTCAGTGGTCGGAGCACTCGCTTTCCCCCAGCCAAGTTAAGCAGCGTCGAGCGTGGTTACCAGTTGGATGGGTGACCGTTTGCGCGCCTTGGCTTCAGTACAGTTCCCCCAGTTCACCCAGCTGCAAATGGGTACCTGCCCTCTTTAGGGTCAGGAAAGGTAAAACAGCGAGGGAGAGGAGATGGGCGCCGCCCTCAATATGCTGGCCCTAGAGAAGTGAGGACTCTGACGCCTCGCTCCCCTACGACCTTATAGGTTATGGGACTCCTTTACCTTACCTTACTTACTTAGGCCCATTAATCCCCCTGGAGCATAGGCCGCCGACAACAGTCCGCCAGAGTCCTCTGTCCTGGGCTATTCTCTCCAGCTGTCTCCAGGTATATCCCATCTTCCTGGTTTCTGCCTCAAGGTCGCGTCGCCAGGTGTTTCTTGGCCTTCCTTTTTCGTTTTCCCTGGGGGTTCCATGATAGTGCCTGCCTTGTGATGTTGCTGGCTGGCTTTCTCAGGGTGTGCCCGATCCATCCCCATCTCCTGCGCCGGATTTCATTTTCGGCTGGCAGCTGGTTGGTACGTTGCCACAGGTCTGCGTTGCTGATGGTGTCGGGCCAGTGGATCTGGAGGATTCGTCTCAGGCAGCTGTTGATGAAGGTCTGCACTTTCTTGATGGTGGTCTTTGTTGTCCATGTCTCCGCTCCATATAGTAGGACTGACTTGACGTTGGAGTTGAACAGCCTGATCTTTGCGTGGGTCGACACCACCTTGGAGCTCCAGATGTTCTTCAGCTGCAAGTTCGCTGCCCTCGCCTTGCCAATTCTTGCTCTGACGTCTGCGTCTGTGCCGCCCTGCATGTTAATGATGCTACCCAGGTACGTGAATGTCTCCACTTCTTCCAGCTCCTTCCCATTTAGTGTGACTGGGTCCTCACTCACTGCGTTGAGCCTTTATTAGTAGTAAGTAATTATTATTTCTTCTTTTAGTAATTATAATTGTTATTAATATAGTCATCATCACCATCGTCATCTTTGTCATTAAAGTTTCCTTTTGTATAGGGTTTGATATTGTTTATTGTTTGTTTGTGGTACCCCACCCCCACCTCTAGATAGATGGTTTAACAAGAAAGCAAATGTGTTCTTTATTCAATGTACAATCTGGAAATAAAGTTTGACTTTTGACTTTGGCGTGCGCGTGCGCGCGCGCACACACACACACAACGCACACACACACACACACACACACACCTCATGCCACCACCACCACCATCACCATCACACTCATACATACACACGCAATGCACACATACACACACATACTCGAACAAACATAACACACATGTACATAGCCACCCACCTGCCCACGCACATACCCTCCCCCCCCCCCACACACACACCACACACACACACACATACACAGAGTACACTTACACTCACAATCAAACATACTAAAGCAAACCAGGACTGGAGTACACTTACAGACCCAGATTAGGCTGCAGAGAAGACATTCACTATTCCATTTGTGAACATGACAACCACATCCCTTGAATGGCAGGTGGCCATGTAACAATAGCATCCTCACTTCCTCC
The DNA here is from genome assembly GCA_028751875.1 of Rapana venosa. Classification (NCBI taxonomy): domain Eukaryota; kingdom Metazoa; phylum Mollusca; class Gastropoda; order Neogastropoda; family Muricidae; genus Rapana; species Rapana venosa. Next base: position 56,557,138 of record CM054150.1, on the reverse strand, counting down.
CATCATCCTCATCACCCCCTTCGCCCCTCCCTCTACCCTCCCCCCCCCCCTCCCCCCCCCCCCCCCCCCCCCCCCACCCCTCAGTCCTCTCTCAACACCAGGTTCCCAGGCTGTCAACAAGAATTGCATCATCACTGGAGACAGAGTAGGTGGTAGGCCTATAGGGGGACTAGACTATGCCTACTACAGGTGGCTAGTTGTATTGACAGCGTGAATAGACAGATGTTTGGGTTGGTGATTGTTTGTAGACCTGTGTGTGTGTGTGTGTGTGTGTGTGTGTGTGTGTGTGTGTGTGTGTGTGTGTGTGTGTGTGTGTGTGTGTGTGTGTGTGGTGTGTGTGTGTGTGTTGCTAATGAAAATAAAACAACTCGCTTGTGTGTCTGTAAAGTGTAAGGGGATGAGGTTGCTTTGTTGTTTTTGTTACTGTCATTGTAATTGTTTGTGTTCTTGTTGTTGTTATTGTTGCAGTTTTTCTTCGCATTCTTCTTCGCATTCTTCGCATTCTTCTTGCATCCACCACCACCACCACCACCACCGCCATCATACATCATCATTCTTGTGCTGTTGCTGCTTCTTTTCCCCCCTCCTCCTCCACCTCCTCCTCCTCCTCTTCATCTTCCCTTCCCCTCTCTCCACTTTTTTCTCTTCTCCACCCCATTCTTCTCCTCTCCTCTCCAGTCTCCACATCTTCTTCAGTGTTTCTTACTCTTCAGCCAAACACCAACCCCTCCATAACACCAGCCGGCCATAATAATTATTATCATTCTGAGCAGAAGAGGGAAGCGTGCGGCTGTTACTACTGTTGATCCAACATTGCATCACAAAGCGGCAATACATTTCAGACAAGCAACGTCAGTATTGTCAACATGTAAGCTAATCTCGTAACATTCGGAATACTATCCCCCCCCCCCCCCCCCCACACCTCCTTGTGAGAATGAATTTGGGGGGGGGGGGGGGGAGGGGGCTATCAGTATAATAGCATCCCTACTTTTAAAAAAAATTATGTGCTAGGAATTTCTTCTTTTCTATCCCTTTATTTGTTTCTTCTTCTTCTTTCCTGTCTCCTCCTTGTCTGTTTTCTCTCTTCCCGATCTCCCACGCCCCCCCCCCCCCCAACCCCCCAAAGGAAATCAAGTCTGTCCCATGCATAAGTCCGATGCTCTGGGCCCTGATTTGTCACAAGCAAAACGGCAGTGCAACGCATTTTCGCTCATATATCAGACAGCAATAATAATAATAACAAGGACGAGGAGGAGGAGGAGAGAAGAAAAAAGAAGAAGAAGAAGAAGAAGAAGAAGAAGAAGAAGAAGAAGAAGAAGAAGAAGAAGAAGAAGAAGAAGAAAGGGTAAGGAGGTAAAGGAGTCCCATAACCTATAAGGTCGTAGGGGAGCGAGGCGTCAGAGACCTCACTTCTCTAGGGCCAGCATATTGAGGGCGGCGCCCATCTCCTCTCCCTCGCTGCTTTACCTTCCCTGACCCTAAAGAGGGCAGGTACCCATTTACAGCTGGGTGAACTGGGGGAACTGTACTGAAGCCAAGGCGTGCAAATGGTCACCCATCCAACTGGTAACTACGCTCGACTCTGCTTAACTTGGCTGGAGGAAAGCGAGTGCTCTGACCACTGAGCTATCCCGTCCCACAGAAGAAGAAAGCAAGGCTTGAATGATGTCAGCCTACCTAATAACTCCCGTGACCAGCTACATCTTAATCCTTTGACAGCTGCTTCTGACACTTTGACATCTCTTTAATCCCCTGACATTGGACAGGACCAACAGCTATATGACATCAGAGAGGTCTGATGACGTCATCCTAGTAAACTGGTGACAATAAGCAACAGATGTCAGGATTGCTGGATTGCCTGCCTGAGGCTCTGTGCCTGTGTGTAAAAAGTATGTGTGTGTTCGCGCGCATGCATGCGCGTGTATGTGTGTGTGCGCACCTGCGTGCATATGCGCGCGTGTACGGGTGTGTAAGTGTATATGTCTCTATTTGTCCGTGTGTTCCAGCATGAGTGTGCTCGTGCATGTGCACGCGCGTGCGTGTGTGTATATCTGGTAGAGACAGTGGGTGAGTGAGGCAGACACATGATTGATTTTTTTTATATCAAGGATAATGGAATAAGCACTCAGGTGCTTTTTTACATCTAGTCCCCGTGTGTATGCGGAGAGACAATGACAATGACAATGACAAATTCTTTTATTTCGAGGATAATGAATAAGCACATATGTGCTTTTTTACATCCAGTCCCCGCCCGTTAGGGATACATCTTAATAATAATAACCCAATACTTATACAGTCTCACAATAGAGAAAGAGAGAGAGAGAGAGAGAGAGAGAGAGAGAGAGAGAGAGAGAGAGAGAGAGAGTGCCAGTTTGTGTGTTTGTGCTGATGTGTGATGGCCTAACACGTTTGAATACTAAGGTATGTACATGCATGAATAGTGTATTTATAAGCGCTTGTCAGACGTGGTAAATGTACCCAAGGGTGTGTGAGTGAGTGGGCGGGTTCGTTCGTCTCCAATGAGAGAGTGACACTGACACTGACACTGAAAATCGTGTCTTGCATTGACAACCTTCTTCTTTTGCGAAGGAATTCAAAGTATAGACTTTTTTCCCTGAAGAGGTACATTATTATAGAACATACTGAAACTGAAATCACGATCACAAAACAATAACTTTGTTAAACAAAAAACAACAACAACAAAAGTAAGGACGAATAAAACAGCTTTAAAGAATCGAATAAAATCTTATGTCCTGCTGAAGAGAGTTGGTAGATAGAACCTAAGTGACATGATTATGCATGAAATAGCCAAGCGTGACTGATTAGTAAAGGAATTTTATGCACATCACGCCACGCAGAGATGTATGCCATAATTTGGTATGTAATAATGACTAGCAGGTACTGTCCCATCCGACTTGTTATATCAATACTGGGTGGTCTTAAGTCGTGATGATAGAAAAGAAGAAGAAGAAAGAAAGAAAGAAAGACAGACAGACAGACAGAGGAAATACTATATCAAGATGATCGATATCAAGTTTTCTTTTCACAGGAATCGAAACAAACAAATTGCCACATTTGAATCCATAATGATATGATAATATATATTATATGATATGATACGAGACGATACGATACGGTAGGATGCGGTACGATACGGTATGGTATGGTATGGTACGGTACGGTATGGTATGGTATGGTATGGTTCGGTATGGTATGGTATGGTGTATGGTACGGTTGGCGGTACGTGTATGGTATGATAATGGTATGAGTATGGGTGTATGGTTATGGTATGTGTATGGTATGGTATGGTGTAGGTAGGGTAGGTATGGAATGATAGGAGTATGGTATGGTATGGTATGGCATGGTATAGTACGGTATGGTATGGTATGGTATGGTATGGTATGGTATGTATGGTATGGTATGGTATGGTATGGTATAGTACGGTATGGTATGGTATGGCATGGTATAGTACGGTATGGTATGGTATGGTATGGTGTAGTATGGTATAGTATGGTATGGTATGGTATGGTATGGTATAGTATGGTATGTTATGGCATGGTATGGTATAATATGGTATGGTATAGTATAAGTATGGTATGGTATATATTGGTATGGTATGGTATGGTAGTAGGATATTGGGTATGGTATAGTATGATATGGTATGGTATGTAGTATTATGGTATATAGTATGGTATGGTATGGTTATGTGCATGGTATGGTATAATATGGTATGGTATAGTATATATGGTATGGTATATATGGTATGGTATGGTATGGTATAGTATGGTATGGTATGGTATGGTATGGTATGGTATTATGTATGGTATGGTAGGTAATGTATGTATGGTATGGTATGGTATGGTATGGTATGGTATAGGTATGTATGTATGGTATGTGTAGGTAATGGTATGGTTATGGTATGGTATATTAAGTATGGTATAGGTATGGTATATGTATGGTATAGTATGTATAGTATGGTATGGTATGGTATGATATGGTATGGTATAGTATGGTATGGTATAGTATGGTATGGTATGGTATGGTATGGTATGGTATGGTATAGTATGGTATGGTATAATATGGTATGGTTGTAATATCTGTTTGAACTATTGATTATTTGTCATTGGTTGTATGACTGTAAGATTAGGTCGAATGCATGCGCTTTGATTTGTCTTTGCAAGATATAGCGCTATATAAGTTCTATTTATTATTATTATTAAATGGCATCTTCACCATCTTGAACCTGTGTTAAAATATGTCCTCTTCTCTATCACATTTTGCCTGGTCTCTCTTTCCTGCGTACTTTTACATCCCAAATCTATTCTTGTTACGTTTTCAATTGACAGATATTTTCCCTTCCACTTCTGTTGGTTAATCGTGTAGCAGATGCATACAGAGAAAAGAAATGGTGCTGCACCTGTCAAAGCACCTGCATGCAAACGGGGACTAGATGTAAAAAAAGCACATAAATGCTTATTCCATTATTCTCGATATAAAAATAAAATATAAATAAAAATAAATAAATAAATAAAAGTGTCCTCTGAGGTACATCATCAGTCTGCAACACCATCAGATCAACATCAGACTAGGAACTTTGGCATGAGGTACATCATCAGTCTGCAACACCATCAGATCAACATCAGACTAGGAACTTTGGCATGAGATACATCATCAGTCTGCAACACCATCAGATCAACATCAGACTAGGAACTTTGGCATAAAGCTGGGTCACACGATCCTTTCCGACTTATTGACTCAAGAGAGACCATTGGAGACTTGTTGGAACTACCACACAACACCTTAAATAGTGTGTAAGGTGAAGGTTGTTACGAGTTCTTTTTTTCTTGGTTTTTTTCCTGTTACAAGTTCTAAAATGGAACGTTATACTGCTTCTCACTAGCAGCTAAGACTGATAACTCCTCATCCGCAGGGGCGGAAGTACTTTGAAACACACACAGTTTATTATAGCGTCTGTTATTTGAAAGCTGTTTTCTGTAGGTTTTCATCGAAAGTAACCTCGAAATACGGAGAATGGACACTTGACTATCTAAAAATGGAATGGAAAAGGAGAAATGCGACGTGTCTGCTGCTTAATACCTCCATCAACGCGACATCTGCTGGTACGACAGGGGAAGACAATTTCCGGTATAATAGACCAAGTTGATCACATAGAGAAGGCCCACATGCTCGTGCACGCAGCATTAACATGGACGCAGGCTTCAAGCTGAAGATGGATTGGCTGGAGGCTGCAAGCTGTCCCTTTCAGACAGAACACAACTCCTTCCGAAGGGTGGGGTTGAACTTGACTTCACCAGCCCCTTGAGATAAATGTAGGTTTACAGTGACAGAGGATCTGTTTGGGATCTGTCAGGCTCTGACCTCCCTGCCTGTGCAGTTCAGTGCCCTGAGCAAAGCTGGGTCTGCGTAATCCCTCATGAGCTGATGTGAAAATTGTGTGTAGATTGAGCACATAGGATTTACGCTAGGGACGTCAACCTGTAGTGCCCCACCCCATTGTATCATTGGCGAAAAGAGTCAGTGTGTCTGTCAAATATAACTATGAGTTATGTTCTTTCTGCCTGACATTTGGGTGACATCTGTGGGAATAACAGACAGTGATATGATGGTGTTACCTGTTTAGGGGGTTGTTTTGGTTTTTGTTTTGTGTGTGTGTTGTTGTTACTGTTGTTTGGGGGGTCGTTTTTGTCAGCTTTTTTGCTGTTTTATTTTTTTGTTTTTTTCTGTTTGGTTTTGGTTTTTATTCTGATTTTCAGATTTTCTTTCGATACTTTTTTCCTCTTTATGGGGTGGACTAAATAATTATAATCATCATGCCAAATACTGGAGTATTCTTGCCCTGAGGATAAAATATGGAAAGTCTGGGTATGGCTGGTGTGGTGAGACCGGAATAAGCGGGGTCGGAACAACACAACAGTTCGGTCACAAAGAGAAAAGAACAGAAAAAAGAGGACCAGAGTATGATGGCCTAGTTATGCTCCAACGCTCCATCATTCAAATGCCAATAATGGCCCAGGCCAAAAGCTGTATCAGTTATTAATGTCAGCTAATTGCCAAGGCCGACACTAAAATGTTGTTATGTTGTAAAACGTTGTGTTGATATTGCCTTCAGCCATGACAAGCTCTTGTCTTAACATAACAACATGCGCTCTCCTTTACAGGAGGAAAAAATCCTCTGAAGTCGGAGTATGACTGCCTATGTGGCGAGGTACTTGAAAAGAGTCATACACGCAAACTTCTCATCCGTGTACTTGCTATCTCACAGTGATTCCCAGGTGGGATGAGGGAGTCAGAGTGCATGTTCTGGGTGACCCCCCAGGATGTTAAGCTAGGGAACGAACAACAACAGCAGCAATAGCAACAACAACAACAACAACAACAAATGCCAATGGAAAGTGTACTCCAAAGCCACATCAGGTTAGAATGTCAAAGGAAAGTCAATACTTAACTGTAACCTGGGTGACCGAGAGTCAAACTCCTGAACTGTATAATATGAAAGAAGAGCTCGTTTGTCACGTTCTAAGTCACCTGAGCCTTTGTGTTATTGGTCTGCTGTGTTTTTTCTGATAATATCAGCAAAAGTAAACAAAGCTAAATCATTAAATCTGCTTAATTTTCTGCACACAGACAACTTCTGACTTTTGTAGATCTGCAGCTTCAGTAAAAATATGTTTAGAATTGTATGGTGTATATATCTGTCTATCTATCTATCTATATAATGTGTGTGTAATACATATACTGTTAAGTTGGTTAGTTTTTCATTATTATTATCATGAACAGTAGCAGCAGCAGCAGCAGTAGGGATGTTCTAATTTTGTTTTTACTTTGCAAAGCGTCCTTGAGTGTTACGGTTCCTTCAGCCTGAAAGTGGTGATGTGTGTAGGTTTTTCCCTGTCATAAATGACGCTGTACCTGTCAGGAAATTGTCGGTTTTATCTTCTGAAAATAACTACCTACAAAACAATAAATAAAAGCTAGTTTTCACAAAACCGTTTCGCCATGACCCTTAAAAAGGACAATGCCCCACGAATTTGCCAGGCAGTTACAACTGACCTAAGGCCTACCTCCTTCCCTACATATACACCCCCACTCCCCCTCCAGCTCCTCTGACAATTTCTGTCGTCTGTCATCCCTTAGTTCCGGGTGAGGTTGACATAAGACGATCTCCAATAGATATTGATGACATGTTTTGTTCTTCATTGTGTTTCATACTGAGGCATCTCTCTCTCTCTCTCTCTCTCTCTCCTCCTCTCTCCTCTCTCTCTCTCTCTCTCTCTCTCTCTCTGTGTCTCTGTCCCTCTGTGTGTGTATCTCTCTGCACGTTTGCTGAGATGAAATTCCCGAAATAAAAAGAATTTCTTCACTTGTGACTCCTTTCTTCTTCTTTTGCTCAGACCCTGATCTGTCTGTCTTTTGCTTTCCCTGTGGGAGTGAGTGAACATGTTTTTCCTGTGGAGGAATACTACCTAAGGGTGACTGACCTTATAGTGTGACTTCTACTATATTTGTATTCAGATTGTCGATCTCGGGTGGGGGGACAGTATGATAATAAGCTGCTGTCACCTTTGTAGTAGTAGCCTGTGACTTCTTGGTTTCCTTCTCACCCCCTCGGTTTTTCTTCTCTTTTTTCCCTTTCATTTCTTTCCCTGACAATGGCAAACATCACATTGTGTATGAGGATGGATGGCCTAGTAGAGTGTGCGTGTCTCATGCGTACGTGAGTTCTATGTAGAATTCGAGAAATGAATGCCTCTTTTGAAGGAAAAGCAAATTAAGAAACTTGAGGAAGATGTGAGACAGACTTAGAGGAAGACGCTGGCGAACACGTGTCCATGCACTCACGCACGCACGCGCTCGTGCTCACTCACACACACACACACACACACACACGAACACACGTAATATTCCAGTTCTCATTAGTCACATTGGAGACAAGTCGAAAATGAGCTCTGGGCCCATGCTAGTCCTCTGACAACTCTCCATAACTAAATTGCCCTTGCATCCTTGGACTGGATTCGCCTTGTTGCCAGGCTGGTCCTGGGCATTCCTCAGAGGTTATCATCCCGCTTTTTTCCCCATCATCTTTCGACTTCTTTCTCCTTCTTCGGCTAGAGCTCTGAGATTCCACCAATGGTATGATTTTGTGTATGGGACCGTTTTTTGCCCAACACGAAGGTAGCCGCATTCCGACTTCAGGGATGTACGCTGGGTATGTCCGTGTTTCCGTAACCCACCGAACGCTGAAATGAACTACGGATCTTTAACGTACATATTTGATCTTCTGCATGTGGACACATACGGTGGGGATTAAAGCACCGGCAGGTCTGCACTTGAAGTTGACCTGGGAGATCATAAAAATCCGCACCCTGAATTCACCAGACGCCGCCCAGATTCGAACCCACGACTTTATGGACACGTTAGGATTGAAGTCGAGCGGTCTTAACCACTCGGTTTTGCAACTGTTGTTCTTATATATTTCTCAGATGTTATCAAACCACTTTTCCCCCATTGTCTTGCAAATGAGAGAGAGGGCCATCAAGCAGACTATTGCCAGGCTTCAGATACCCATGAAGTTGAGAGTTCAATTCTGGGTAGTGCCTGAAACAGATGATATGTATAAACCTAACAAAACTATACTTTTATGTATATTGACCGTTGTAAATGGGTACTTGCCCTCTTTAGAGACAGAGAAGGTAAAGCAGCAAAGGAGAGATGGGCGCCGCCCTCAATATGCTGGCCCCCAAGAGAAGTGAGGTCTCTGACACCTTGCGACCGCATAGGTTATGAGAACGAACACCTTTGCTTTATTCATGACCCCGAAAAGTGTTTCATCACATCAGAAGCTCACAGAACAAAACATATTACATACACTGACCTTGACAATGGTGTGTTACTGACGGCTGGTGGGTTTTCTTCTTCTGTTTTCTACAGTTCCGCCCCTCCTTCAGAGAAGTTCTCTGTGGTATAGAAAAGGAAAGCAAGGAAGAAAAAGAAATAAAAAGAGGGAAGAAAGAATGAAATAAAGAAAGAAAGGAAGGAAGGAAGAGAGAAAGAAAAAAGAAAAAGAAAGGAAGGAATGAAAAGAGTGAGAAAGAAATGAAGAAAAAGAAAGAAAGAAGATAGATAAAGAAAGAAAAGAAAAAAGAAAAAACAAGAAGGGGGGGGGGGGGTAAGGCTGATTCCCCACATTCATAAACCAGCTTTAACCTAAATAACTTTAAAAGTCAAGGAGTGAGTCTACACACAAAAAAGAGGTCGCAAGAGTTACTACTTCCTTAACAGAAGTCTTCCTTGCCAGAAGTCTTCTCGGTAGCCTAGAAAGCCGCATGCATTACCCACATTACCAGGCTTCAGTTCTGAAACCCACATTATCCTGGAACAAACGTGGCAGTGCCAGCGCCAGTGTGACGATGAATGACAACTCAGTGAGGGAGAAGATGCGATTTCCAGGTACATCTGTAGGATCAATATAAACAGCCAACAAGTCTTTGAACGAGGTTGAGAACGGTCAACTTATACACAAAGTTGGTTTAATCAGCATTTATTCAAGAAAGGTGTCACACGCACTAAAAAAAATCAACCATAAGCACAACCTTAACAGGACAACCAGTAAACTTGTAATAGTCGTGTCATAATTTAAATACATTGTGACGAATGACTTTGCAGTATTTGCAAGAGATGACTGATTCATATATACTGTCATCAACAACTGCATATATACTTAAGTCATTGAGCTAATATATATATATATATATATATATATATATATATATATATATATATATATATATATATATATATATACAAGTATCGTTTCAATTGAACAAGCAACATCACAAACGAAAAGCGAAGATGGTTGTAATGTGTTTTCGTAACAGTTTTTTTTATAGGTCAGGTGAATATTCAGTTATCACATTTACATATGTTTTTGAAAAATGGTATAAGAGAGCAGTCACTTTTGGGATTTTCCCATGGAGGCAACCAGGTACTGTTTTCTCTCTCTCTCTCTCTCTCTCTCTCTCTCTCTCTCTCTCTCTCTCTCTCTCTCTCTCTCTCTCTCTCGATCTCTCTCTCTCGATCTCTGTATTCATCTAGATATATCATCAGCAAAGGGAAATCAAAGGCGGGTTATTGTAATTTGAAGCAGAGAGATGGAAAGGTTAAAACAGCCTCTCTAACCTGATCTAATTACATACACCCTTCCCCCCTCCACCACCACCATCCCCCGACCCCTATTCCACTCCTCCATCCCCATCCCACTCGATTTCGTACATTATATGCCTATCAGCTGTGTTCATTAACTCATAGAGTCTTTTGAGTGTACTACGTGTGTGTGTGTGTGTGTGTGTGTGTGTGTGTGTGTGTGTGTGTGTGTGTGTGAGTGTGTGTGTGTGTGTGTGCGTGCGTGTGTGAGTGTGTGTGTGTGTGTGTGTGTGTGTGGTGCGTCTGTCTGTGTGTGCGTGTGCGTGCGTGTGTGTGAGCGTGTGGTGTGTGTGTGGGTGTGTGTGGTCTGTCTGTCTGTGTGTGTGTGTGAGAGCGTGTGTGTGTGTTTGTGTGTGTGTGTGTGTGTGTGTGTATCCGTGTGTGCGGGCGCGCGTATCCCTACTTACATTTTCCGGAGCGTTGACCTGAACTGATGCTGCTCTGTTAGTGTGCGTGTTGTGTTGTGTGTGTGTGTGTCTGTGTGTGATTGCGTGTGCGTGTGTGCCCTGTGGGTGTTGTTACTGTGTAAACGTTCGTATGTCTGCGGTTATGTGTGCGTGTGTACGTGCATGCATGCATGTGAGCGAGCATGCATGAACGCACGGCATGTGCACGTGCGTGTGTGTGTGTGTACATGTGTGTATGTAAGTGCGGGTGCAATGGTATGTGTACACGTTTATGTATGCATAGGTTTGTTTGTGAGTACTGTGTGTGAGCGTGCGCGCGTGTGTGTGTGTAAATGTGCGCACTGCGGGCAGACATGCTTGTACACACACACACACACACAAACATACACACAACACACACGCGCGCGTACACACAGACGCGCGCGCGTGCGCGCGCACACACACACACACACGTGCATGCTGCGCGCGCGCGTGTTGGCATCAGGAGTGTCTGTCTAAAAACAGTCCACGTATACAGGTTGTCGTTCAGCCTTGACCTGCGAAATCCCGCCGAGCCAGACCTACATACTCTCGCTACAGGGGAGGGGAGGGAAGGCGGAGGGGAGGAGGGGAGTCAATGACTGCAGGTCTATCGACCTACACACACTCACACTCTGTCTCTACTGTCGACTGACTAGGCCACACAGACGAACAGACGAGCGTGCAGGCAGGCAGACAGACAGACAGGCAGTGTGCCGCTGCTCAGCATGGGAAAAGGTCACACACCCTGTTCCTTCTTATCTGTGGATCTTCTCTGCTATCGCTGCCATACATCACAGGGTCCTGTCTCCTCTGCCTGCCTGCTTGCTTGCTTGCTTGCTTGCTTGCCCTCTTTTCTTCTGTATGGGGCGTGTGTGTATGTATACACACACACACACACACACACACACACACATATATATATATATATATATATATATATATATATATATATATATATATATATATATATTGTGTGTGTGTGCCCCATGTATAAATGACCACCTCATCTATAAATATACGTCCCATTAATGAATGAACATGTCCACACACACACCATTGTGTGCATTCGCGCGCGCGCGTGTGTATATGTATGTATGGGTTGTTGTTTTTTATATCGAGGATAATGGAATAAGCACTCACGTGCTTTTTTTACATCCAGTCCCCGTGTGTATGCGGTTTTGTAAATTCTGTCATCTGTTCCCACCAGTACAAAATGTCCTACTCTTACGAAAAGCGGAACAGGATCTAACGTGTGCGCAAGATGTTCTGCGTGCGTTCGCACACGGGACCTCGGTTTATAGTCTCATCCGAAGGATGTGTATGATGTGTGTGTTTATGAACATATAATTATGTATGTATGCATGCATGCATGTTTTTATCAACCTATGTTGAAATCGATCTATGTATAATATAATTTTTAAAAAAAACAACTATATAGACACACACACACACATACACACACACACACACATATATATTTATATATATGTTGATCACACACATTGATGCATATTGATACTGATGGAGTGAATGACCTTAGAAGTGTTCTCACAAAAAGGAAAATTGGAACGTACTTGAAAGAACGATTGAAGAGGAGGCGGTGGAGGGTGGGGGGCTCAGAAGAAGTGTATTCACTGAAAGGCCATTGGCCCATACACGAGACAGAGGGTAAAAACATGAATGAATAATAAGGAGGGGGGGGGGACGAGAAAGAGGTTGGGAAGATATTATTGTAACAAACGTGGTAGGAAGGTATGATTGTAACAACAGTGGGGGAGGGTCTTATTGTGACAAAAGTAGAGGACTGGTTTATTTACTGGATAATGTATGCTGTGCTTCTTCGCCTTCCCTACCCGGAAAACCGCTCTGGCCGCCAGCCTTAGAAAGGATGAAGTACAAAGTTGCTTGTGTTACTATCAGCTGTCTGACGACCAGCAGTGCCCTCCTCAACCCAGTGGAGTGAATGGTTGTATATTTAGACCTGTACTTCCTATTCCTTCCTGCCAGTCCCCCCATTCTTCATTTGAAGCAGTCTGACTACAAGTCAGCTCTAATAAAAAAATGTTGTTCCTGTTCTTCCATTAGAGCTCTATGGTTCACCAATGGTGACATTTTGCGTATAGGACCCCCCCCCCCCCCCCCCCCCCCCCAGCTCCCTCCCCCTACACACACACTCACCAAATTAAGGTAGCCACATTCCGACTTTGGGTACAAAGTTGGGAATTGAACCTACCAATTTTGCTAGGACGCTGCTCTTTCCGATTTCCAACGGTCATGGGTTCTTTTGACGTGCACATTCCGTAAGCACACAGGTCCGACTGGTTTAGAGTCGCCTCCGAAAGACTTGAGATTCAGCTCGATTTTCCTGTCTAATTGGGAAGAAAGGGCAAGGATGGGTGGGAATCGAACCTAGAACCTCGCGGTATATTTGTTAGGCAGGTGAATGTCTACACTGCCCTGCCACCTTCCTTCTTAGCTCTAACATTTAGCAGTTGGATCGGAGGTCAAGTGGGGTAACATTCCAGTCTAGGAAGCAAAAGGTCATGGATTCTGCTTCAGTCTGCAGTCAGACTATTGCTCCGTTCACTAGACTATGAGTGCGTGTGGTGGTCTGGATGCTAGTCTTTAAGATGGGACAAGAAACTAAGATCTCGTGTGCATCACATTCAGCGTGCTAAAAAGAACCTGCAGCCACAAGGGGTCGCTAACAACACTCTGCAGTAGAAAGCCACTCTCATCAGAGAATGCCTGCACATTTGAAACAGGGGAACAAATGAAGTGGGAGTGACAGTTACTGCATTAGTGGTGACACGCTGTCCCTCTGGTAAAACAGCCTGAATGTCACGCAGAGAAATTCGGCGTGACTGAAAGTGGTATGCATTACAATACATTACAGTGCAGCACTATACACTAGAATACAATACGATACAATACAGTACAAGATAATACAGTGCAATGCAATAAGTACAATACAAAACAATACTAAATGCGCCCTAGAGGTTTAACTTTCTCTTGCTGTGCTCCACAGTTTTGAAAATTGTTCCCCGCTCTGTCAAACACATTTTTTCTACAGCAAAACCAACAACAACCCCCCCCCCCCCCCCCAACCAAGCACACAATTTTGAAAGCAACAGCAAAACCATAAAACACATCTGTTCAACCAGTACAAGTAGCAGTACCGTTGTCTCTGAACCATGCAACACCTCCTCCGTGGAGTGACACCTCCCAGCGGGTGTGTGTGTGTGTGTGTGTGTGTGTGTGTGGTGTGTGTGTGTGTGTGGTGTGTGTGTGTGTGTGTGTGTGCGAAGTCAAGTCAAGTCAAGTCAAAATGTTATGTCCAGATGGTACATTGAATAAGCAAGGCATTTTCTCTGTGTCTGTGTCTGTCTGTGTCGTCTGTCTGTCTGTGTTTGTCTCCTATGTCTGTCTGTAATGTTCTGGACATAAACAACTGGCTTTTACTGACCAAGAAATACATTGCGTTTTTCTTGACCAAAAAACAGGATGGAACCAGCAAAACAGATCATTTTAATTCAGATACTATATTATGAAAGAGACCTCTTTTTTTTAAATCAGATTTTTAGTTTTTCCATTTTGTAGCTACGAAGTGATAAGATCACATCCGTAAGCTAAGGAGTACTGAAGTGGGAATCTTTGCTGTCCTATTGCTATTGTGATGGATATCAAAAAGAACTGATGTGAGCTTTTTACTATGGTAAATAAAATGATGGAAAAATTGCACTTGTTTCACTAAGATATGAAAATTGCAATTGAAATAGTGTGTAATCGCAATGGTTAGAAGACATGCCCATTTGGGATGATTGATCCCCTATCACTCTAAGACATGAGTTATGATGGCTTCCCCCCCCCCCCCCTCCACCCTCCCACTTTTCAATCATTTGAATTTGCAAAGAAATGTGCTCTGCAGTTTTGGCTGAGATTTTTTTTTAAAAAGAAGAAATACACTTGATGCCATATTCTCAAAAGGACGTTAAAGATAATCGTGATCTGTTAGCGATGATTGGTTTGATGTTGTTAACATTGTATTTCGTTATTTAGCTTTAGATTTGAAGACTGGGAGAGTAGAGGATAGAGGTATAAAAGTCTTCTTGTGACATCTATAGCATACTGTGACTAACAAGTTTATGACATGGCCGTGACAAAACGTGCCATCACCATGGCTGACTTCAACACTAAGACAGAAAGAGCTACGAGCTCAAAAGAAGGGATTAGGTGAAAACAGTGACAACATACAGAGATTTACTGTCTGCCCGGCAAAAACAGTGCCATAAGCAGCCTGGTTTTTACAGGAGTCTCTATCCATCAGACAGGGTATGTATTTAAAAAAAAAAATTTTATTCTTTTATATCGAGGATAATGGAACAAGCACTTGTGTGCTTTTTTACATCGAGTCCCCGTGTGTATGCGGTTTTGTCAATTTTGTCATGTGTTCCCATCGGCACACAATGGCCTACTCTTACGAAAACACAACAGGATTTAACGTGTGCGCAAGATGTTCTGCGTGCGTTCGCACACGGGGCCTCGGTTTATAGTCTCATCCGAAGGACTTTGGGGGAGAGTGGAGTCTGCACTGATGTTAACTCCAGGGGAAAATATCCCTTTGAACGGGAATCGAACCCGGGTCGTCAGATTGCGAATGCAACGTTCTAACCACTAGGCCATCCCGTCCCCCCCTGTATGATACGCGAGATGATTAAGGTATCATCAAACCTGATGAAAGCAAACTTCTTCTTTATCCACCGCTCAGTTCCCAAACAAGTTGAGAGTGTTAAGAGAGGAAGCAGAAGAAAAGATCATGGACACTAAACAGTGAGGAGTGCACGAAGCAGTATCTCAACCAGTCAACACACGTTTGGACAATGACACAGCCACAAGGAGAGGATCAGAAGACACAAGTGGAGAGTGATTAAAAAAATTTTAAGCTGAAGAAGACAGCTGCTAAACACAGTAGTCGCCCACACACTGAACAAAACAGCAGAGGTACACTCACACTTTACGGAAATTAACAGGACCGGAGAGAGAAGCACCACACAGAGAAGGCAGGGACCACTGCATGGGTACACTGGCAGGGAAGCTGAGATGGCAATCATCCAGAGAAACACGTTCGTGGGGACTAACAGTCATGCTACCATCCAGAAGCTGTCAAGACAGTTTAACCCGGCACACACACACACACAAAAACCTTTGAAAGACAATACAAAGGAAGAGGAAGACAGGAACAGTTTCAGAAAGTGCTGAGGAGACAAGATCCCCAGAAGACGTGAGATACATAGACAACTGACAAGGGTCTGCTGATTGACTGCATAGGTCTACATAACTGCTTCTCTTCCCCTCTCTTATCTTCCCTTCTCTCCTCTTCTCTCCTCTTTTCTTCTCTTCTCTTGTCTTCTCTCCTCTTCTCATCTTTTCTATTTTCTCCTCTTCTCGTCTTTCCCCTTTTCTTTTCTTCTCTTCTCTTCTCTTCTCTTCTCCTCTCTTCTCTTCTCTTCTCCTGTCTTCTCCTCTCTTCTCCTCTCTTCTCTTCTCTTCTCCTGTCTTCTCCTCTCTTCTCTTCTCCTCTCTTCTCCTCTCTTCTCTATTCCTCCCTTATCTTATCTTCCCTTCTCCTCTCCTCTCCTCTTCTCTTCTCCTCCCTTCTCTTCTCTTCTCTTCTCCTCTCTTCTCCTCTCTTCTCTTCTCTTCTTCCCTTACTCTTTGTGTTACTATACTAAAACTGTCATGCTATGTGTAAGATGCATTAATCAAGTTGCTAACACCAGATTTCATGCTTCATTTTTTCCCCATCTCAGTCGAACCTAGTGAAATCTGCTCTCCTCTTCTTCTCCCTTCTCCTCTCTTCTCCTCTCTTCTCTTCTCTTCTTCCCTAACTCTTTGTGTTACTATACTGAAACTGTCATGCTATGTGTAAGATGCATTAATCAAGTTGCTTACACCAGATTTCATGCTTCATTTTTTCCCCATCTCAGTCGAACCTAGTGAAATCCCCATCTTCTGGCAACTCTGTGCTAGGAATTCCCTCTTTTCTGTCACTCTCTTTGTTGTTTTATTCTTTTTCTTCCTGTCTTTTTTGTTGTTGTTTTCTTGTTTTCTTCCTGTCACCTCTTCTTGTCTACTTTCTTCCGTCTCGGTCCATTCTCCTGCCTTTTTCCCAGAAAGACTTCATTAAAAGAGAGCAATTGTCTCCCATGCCGTAGTCAAAGGTACTTAGGAGAGGGGATTCCTAGCACAGTGTTTCCAGAAGGTTGGGATGGTATTTATACTGACAGGGCCCTGGCATCTCCACGGTGGAAAATGATGTTTGGTAAGTATTTTGAAGTTTAAAAAAAACAACAAAAGCCAGCTCGCAGACAGGAGAGACTGCTGCTGATTGTCTCACCCTTTCCAGGGAGAATCCTATAGCCCTATTTTGTTGAAATCTGCCGAGACTGTGCATGTATTTCAACACAATGCAGCATAATATAAGCGCTCTGATTTGTAATTGCAAGATATAGCGCTCTATAAATTCCATATATTATTATTATTATTAATGCAATAGGTTAAATATATACAGCAGTGTAGTGAAGGCTGGCAAACGCTTTGTTCACAGAGCTAGCAAGTTTTTGTTTTGCCGTATCATAAAAAAGAGATGAGGAAGCTGGTTGCAAAATCTTTAGCGTGGTCCCTGGGGTCTACTAGACTAGGGGATAGGTGAGGTGAGGTGACAGAAAGTAGGTCGGCAATGAGGAATAAATCATGATGGTAGGTTATAAGCATCTTTGTCTTTTTGCTGCTGGTATAGGTTTGCTTGTGGTGGGTTTTATTTTTGTGGATGTTGTGGTAGTTGTTCAAACCTTCTCACACACAAAAATCACTAAAACTTGACCCGCCCACATAATATCCTATTATCACACACACACACAAAACATAGATAAACAAAATAGCAAGTCCAACATCAAAGGTTTGTGAAAAGCGGTGAGGGTAAGCCAGCAGGGCGGATTTTGCCCCCCTAAAAATAGCTGTCACAGCCAAACAGTTCATCTGATGGCATAAAACCTGGTCACTGAACTGTTCATAGCCTATCACGCCCAACACCCCCACCCTCCCTACTGGTCCCCATCCCACCCCCTCCATCCTCCCAGTGAATGCTCTGTGTCTACACTGTAGGTCGTTGCACTCCCCCTACCTACCTACCTCCATTTATACCCCCCCCCCCCCCCCTCCCCCCTACCTCCCCCACTTCCCCAAACTCCCGTTTTTGCCTCCAGAAATGAAGCAAGCTTTGACAGGGCAGTATGCTGAGTACATTCCGAATTCCTGACCGGGAAATGCACGAGTGATTTTCTGATTTAGATGTAGAAGATGAGGTCTGGGGTGGATGGATGGATGGATGGAGGACTAGAAACGGTAGGGAAAGGGTCTCCGCATGGGGTAGGGAGGGGTGGGGAAGGAGGGGGCTGGGGGGCAGAGGCCTTGTTTTCAGAATATTCAACTGTGCAGAGTTCATTGAGTAAGGGGAACGGCCAGTTAGGTAAAGATAATTTATTATCGTCGACTTGACTGGTGGCTGGCGCGAGCTGCTGCGAACGTGGTAGTATAGAGCGTGTGTGTGTGTGTGTGTGAGTGAGTGTCTGTGTGTGTTTTGCTGTGAAGCGGCCTTCACCTTTTTCCTCTCTCCGTCAAAACAGCGTCAGTGGATGCCTGGGGCTCCGCGATAGCTCAAGTGGTACACTCAAGATCTGTGTCAGGGGGAGGGAGAGAAAGAGAGAGAGAGTGTGTGTGTGTGTGTGTGTGTGGGGGGGGGGGGGGTGGAGTAAGCAAGGAAGGGGAGAGGGGAGGTTGCACAACACCCATTCATCGAAGGCACTTTAGGTAAAGGAGAGGGTTGCCTTATGCTCAGCTCACATCACATAGAAAGAACACATTGCTTTTTCTGAAGACTACTTATTATAGGGCTATGATCAGCTGGATGATGCAGGGTTTATTAATAAGTTTTGTTTTGTTTTTCTGGGGTTTTTTCCTCTCCTGAATCATACCTCTTCAGTTATTCATCCATCATCATGACATCCCATCTCACAAGCTGTGGTCATCAGCTGACAACAGCCCTGTGTGAAATGTCTTTTTACCAAACAAGATGATCACTGAGTGTCCGTTTTCTTTGCCCTGTGAAAATTCATTCTTACTGAATGCCTTGCTCTTGTCTTTAATTAATGAAAGTCTTCCCTAGAGACTGTTAAATTTCCCCTCTCTCGTTTTAGCTCCTAGTTATCGTGTAAACTACCATCACAGCTGTGTGTGTGTGTGTGTGTGTGTGTGTGTGTGTGTGCGCGCGCGCGCCTGCGTGTGTGTGCTGGCGTATGTGTGTGCGTCTCTCTCTGTCTCTCTGTCTCTGTCTCTCTCTCTCTCTCTCTCTCTCTCTCTCTCTCTCTCTCTCTCTCTTTTCTTCCTCCCCCTCCTCCTCTTCTTCTCCTCCTCCTCCCCCTCCTCCTCCCCCTTCTTCATGGTCATCAGGATCATCAGCATCTTCTTCTCATCTTCCTACTCCTTCTTTTTCATATCCTCCTCCTCCTTCTTCTTCTTTGCAATAATTCATCATCATCCTCATCATCATCCTCCTCCTCATCTTCTTCTTCTTGCCATTTTCCTCCTTGTTCATTTTCATCACCTCCTCCCCCCCACCCCCCTTCTTCTTTTCTTCTTCTTCTTCTTCTTCTTCTCCTCTTTCTCAATATCTTTCTCCTTCTCCTCCTCCTTCTTCATCTTTAATCTTCTTCATCTTTAATCTTCTTCTTCTTTTCAGTTTTGTCTTCCCCTTGTCATCCATCACCTCTTCCTTTTCTTCTTCTTCTGTTTCTACATTTTCCTCCTCTCAGTCACCTGTAATTTTTTAGTTCAAAACAGTCACTCTGCCTACCACACTGGAGACATACATACACAGAGGGAAATTCCATTGCTTCGCCCACTCAGTTGCTGTGCTCCTAAATGAGGTCATAAGATAAGACAAGAAAAGTATCTGCTTTCAGGCACAACATTAGCCAAACAGGACATAACTGATGTAATAAAACATATCATGGTCAGTCATTACAAAGTAGGTCAGATACCATGGTCAGACATTGTAAAGTAGGACACAATATTGTGGTCAGTCATTGCAAAGTAGGACATGATATTGTGGTCAGCCATTGTAAAGTAGGACACATTATCATGGTCAGTTATTGTAAAGTAGGACACATTATCATGGTCAGTTATTGCAAAGTAGGTCAAATATCATGCTCAATCATTGTAAAGTATGACACAAATATAATTATTTTTATTTTCACTTTCATTTTTAATTTCAAGGATAATGGAATAAGTAGTCATGTAGATTTTTTTTTTTACATCCAGTCCACATGTGCATGCAGTTTTGTAAATGTTATCTGTTCCCCCCCCCTCCCCCCACCCCTCCCCCCTCCTAACACAAATGGCCTATTTTTCAAAAATGTGGAACAGATTTTTACATGTGCAGAAATGCCCTGTTTGCTTTTGACCAGGGGCCTTGTTTACAGTCTCATCCAATTGACTTTCCTGAGAGTGGAGTCAACACTGAGGCCGAAAATCCCATTGATGGAGGAGCATGATGGTGGCTCAAACCTGGGCTGGAACACAGTAAACATGTTGTAATCTGTCATTGCAAAATTTGACAGAAACTACCATAAACATATTGTGATCAGATTATGCAAATAGGACCCTGACATAAACATAATTAATGTTGTTATTGATATTGACAATATGAGACAGCTGTCACTCAATCATTATCCAGAAATGGCCGATTGCATGGGGACCTTTGCTGACTTGACTGGTTCTTTGGCCTACTTCATTTTTCTTCTTTTAGCTTGTACCTTGCTCCTTCACATGATAAAATCATACATAATCGTTGACATCGTTTACAGTTTCTTCAACTGCTCATGCTCAGTAAGAACTGACTAAAATGATTATAACACAGAAATGTTTCAAGACAGTCAGTCCACTTTGCAGGACTTCAGCTTGTTCATTTGTTCACTTGTTTGACAAATACATCTTGAGCAATACTGGACCTGCACATCTCTCTCTCTCTCTCTCTCTCTCTCTCTCTCTCTCTCTCTGTCTGTCTGTCCCTCTCTCTCTCTCTCTCTGTGGCAGTATCCGCACATCATTCACACACGCACGTGCATGCATTCACTCTCACACTCACACACACACAAGCACATAAGTGCTTATTCTATTATCCTTGATATAAAAGAAGAGCTAACTTTCTAAATAAATTAAAATGAATAAACCAAAGTAAAACAGACAGATACACAAACCAACAAACACAGAGACAGAAGGATATATGGCCCCCCAAAACCTGTTTTCCACTATCTGTGTTGAGAGGTAGGTAGGTAGGTATTGACATAACACACCCACCCGAACAGGGCATAAACTACATTTGCCAGACAGGCACCGATTGAGCAGCTACTGTGACCCAGATCCTGCCCCCACCTATCAAGAGCTACAAGATATCTCCGTCAGCACGTGGCCCTGTTTGCTCGCTGCACTATACATAGCGCAGAAATGGGGACACTGCTGGAATGGTGACAACTTTGGCCATACATGGACCTGCCTGCCTGCCTGCCTGCCTTCATTAGTTGGTGACTCAGGACATTTGTGCGCTCTCTCTGTGAAAAATGGACTATGGACAAATCCGTGGATTGGGTTATGACTGTTTCCATTTCATTTCGTTTCCAGGATGAGAGGAATTATTGCTTTTTGTCTGACACATGATGCTATAGCCCAGTGAGTGGTTAAGACTGTTCGGCTTTAATCCCTTGAATCCTTGATGTCCTGGGTTCTAATCTGAGTGGCATCTGGTGAATTTAAGGGTGGGGATTTTTATGATCTCCCAGGTCAATTGTAAGTGCAGACCTGCGAGTGTCTTAATTCCTTTTGGGTATATGTGTATAATATATACCCAGGCAGAAGATCAAATATACACAATAAAGATCCTGTGATTCATGTCAGCTTCTATTGGTTACGGAATCAAAAACATACCCAGCATACATCCCAAAGTTGGAATGCCGCTACCTTATTGGTGGGTAAAGACGGTCACATATGCAAAATCTCTCTATAGGTGAAAGCTTTTCTGTGACAGAGAGAAAGATGTAGCAAATACAAACAGATATTTTACGCAACACCACAATATAGGTTTATACTGAGATGGAATGTTTAAGCATGATATCACTTCTTTCTTTCCTTTTGTTCCATGGGGATTTGTCATGTGGACATCACACTAAAGAGTTGTTGATCAAATTCCCCCATTCCTATTGGATGTGAGCCGAAGCTTGGGCCTCTGCAAAAAGTTTTCCCGTTTATTCTGCAGAGATATTTGTTCTCTATCTTGTTTGTTGATATATGTTTGCTCTTTGTTTGTTCTGTCTGCTCTTCTATCACCCTCCTCCTTTCAGTTCCATGGATAATTGTTATAGATGGCCATTGGATCGTAGTATGGGGTAATGCCTGTACCAATAATTATAGTTGTTCTTCTTTTGACTAATATCAGAAGATTTCTGTATGAACCAAAGATACTGAGTAGTGATTTGGCCATTTACTCATTGGTAACATTATTAGTGTATCTTATGAACTGGTTCTGGAGGCAATAATTTTATTGTTTGTCTCATTGTTGTTGTTGTTGTTGTTTTATAACTGGGGATGGTGTGGCCACTGAACTGCAGCATTATGAAACTTCACTGAAGAAAAAGCGGAGAGTAAATCAGTAACTAACAGTATTTCGTCCTCTCAAGTTTGAAAGTATGAAATGAAATTGAATGCTCAGTGAGCGGGGATAATTCATTGGGGTATAATTGGATGAGAGTAATGTGATAAGTGGGCTCTGGTCCCGTCCAGTGTAATTGGGGGTAGGAAATTAATAGCTGAAGTCTAGCCCTTTGAAGTATAATTGGGCACTAGAAAGCAATAAGTGAACAATGTCAATTACATTCTGATTGAGTGAGAATTCCTTGATGTCTAGCTGAATGATGGTTTGATAATTTAGCAAAAGCCTATCATAATGATATATGGTAGTCATATTCAGATATTCAGTTAGAATCCAATGGATGATTTAGCCCATACCAAGGTTTTAACCCCATTAGTTCAAAATGAACCAAATCAAATGCACCAATCCTCTCAAATATATAAATTGGTAACAGAAATAGTAGTAGTAGAAGTAGTAGTAGTAGTAGTAGTAGTAGTAGTAGTAGTAAAGGGCTGGTCGTTGTTGTAGTAGTGCCAGAAGAAGAAGTAGTAGTAGTAGTAGCAGCAGCAGCAGCAGCGGTAGTAGTAGGTCTATAATCTGTTAGTAGCAGCAGCAGCAGCAGCGGTAGTAGTAGGTCTATAATCTGTTAATGACAAAGTATTTCCCAGATGAAGTTTATTGATGGGAAGTGACTTTTTGGTCACAGGGAGGTAATCTATTGTTGCTCTGTAATGTCATTCATTTCTCAGTGTCACTTAAAGCCTAGCTTACTGTGCAAGTCACACCAAAGATAGCTGACAGCAAGTGGGCTAAACTATACTGCATTATTTGGACATCCTGATCTGGTAAACTCCATTTTCGTGTAATCTTCTTCACAGACATGTCTACCTAATCATACAACAATACCTCAAAATACCTCAACTGAAGTGGCCTCCAAAGTTTGCCCAGCTATGAGTGGTATCAATAAATTCCTCTGAAGTCGGAGTATTGCTGCTGCCTTTGTTGTGAGGTTCTTGAAAATGAGTCATACACGTAACCTTCTCATCCAGTGTGCAATTTCAGTCTCACAGTGATTCCCAGGTGGGATGAGTGCACATTCTGGGGACCCCCCAGGGTATTAAGCAGGGGAACACACTACACCACCACTGCCACCACCACCACCACCAACAACAACAACGCATCTATAAATGTTGGGAGAGGGTGGTAAATGGGTGGGGTTTTTTCTTTGGTTTTGGTTTTGTTCTTGCTTTGCTTTATTTTTCTTGCGTTTCTTACCAGCACCAATTCTTAAGAAATATCTCAATTAACAGAAAAACTCCCATTCTTTAGGTAGAGAGGGGGGTATCATGTTGATAGTGCACTCACCCCTCATGCAGCATGTTGGAAGTGCAGCAAGGCAGGCAGGCAGGCAGGGCAGAATATAGATCAGGGACATGACCCAGTTTGCTTCACAGATCCAGATGACAGGTCTGTACTGTACTGTGGTGTAGTGCAGTGTACTGTATGGTACTGGGTTTGCCCAGCAATGGCCCTCATCACAGGATTGACACACTTTTCCATCCTGCTGACATACTTTGTTCTTATCTGTTGTGTGTCAATACAGATAGATTTGTGCCTGTAGCCTTGACCTGGTCTCTGTGCGTGAAGTGTGTGTGTGAAGTGTGTGAAGTGTGTGTGTGTATGCCTATAATAATATATGCCTGTGTGGAGGCGTGTGTGTGTATGTTTCATGAGTGTGTGTGGTGTGTGTAGTGTGTGTATACTGCCTGTGTGTGTGCGTGTGCACGCGTGCGCGCGCGTGTGTGTTTGTATCCTGCCTGTATGTATTGTATGTATACCTGTGTGTATGCTTCTCTGTGTGTGTAAAGGGCAAAGGTGAAGTGCTGCAACTTAAAGGTTTAATATGTTTCCTATTGCGTTTGAAGCCTATCATAATGAGAGCCAGAGAGAAAGAGAGAGAGTGGGGGGGGGGGGGGGGGGGGGGGGTGGGGAACTTTAATTTTCTGAGGCTAATCCAATAAGTACAAGACTTTATGTATCCAGCGCTCAGGGAGAGAGAGAGAGAGAGAGAGAGAGAGAGAGAGAGAGAGAGAGAGATTTTCTGTAGATAAGAAAGTACTTGTTTACATCTAGCCCAGAGACAAACAGAGACAGACAGACAGACAGAGACAGATAGACACAGACAGACAGACAGAGGGAGGAGGAGTGCAGCAGCTAATGGCATATCATGTTGCCAGCTGGATCTGAGGAGATGCAGCCCTGTGTGTGCTGATGTTCAAAAGAAGCTTAGGCCTAATAATGCCTTGCTGTGTGTGTGTGTGCGTGTGTGTGTGATGTATCAGTGTTGTCTTGTAGCTGCTGCTGCTGCTGCAGCTGTATTGAGTTTGAGGCAGGAGAGGTTTGTGTGATAATGTTTGCAGATTAGGTTCGATATTTCGGTTTCTCTCTCTCTCTCTCTCTCTCTCTCTCCTCTCTTCTCTCTCTCTCTCTCTCTCTCTCTCTCTCTCTCTCTCTCTCTCTCTTCTCCTTCTCTCTCTGTGCCTCTGTGCGTGTGTGTGTGTGTGTGTGTGTAAGGCTTTTGAAATTAGAAGTACTGTTTGCAGTTGAGGTATCAATCTTCTGTTTCCTAAAGTTTCCTATACAATATGTTTTGGAATGTTGATTATATACACACCACCCTTTCATGAGGGTCCAAGGTGTATATCAAATAAAATTCTCCGTGTGTGTGTGTGTGTGTGTGTGGGGGGGGGGGGGCATGCGTGTGTGTGTGTGTGTGTGTGTGTGTGTGTGACAGAGTTTACAGAAAAAGTCGATGCCTGCTTTTTTGGCCCTCCTGATTGGTGGAGCTGACTTTCTGTGTTAATGTCTGCAGCCTGCTTCTACATCCTTTTTGTCCCCAAAGGGGTCACAGAATAATTCAGTTTTAATTCGCGCGCGTGCGCGTGTGTGTGTGTGCGCGCGCGCGCGTGTGTGTGTGTGAGGGGGGAGGGGGTGACTGTGAGTGAGTGAGTGTGTGTGCACAGTATTCTGTGTGTTGTTGTTCCAGTTGTCTTTGATCTTACGTCTGTTCACTCTCAGTGATATTAGACACAGGCTGTGTGTGTGTGCGCGTGCCTGTGTGTGTGTGTGTGTGTGTGTGTGTGTGTGTGTGGGCGCGCGCGCGCGCGTGCGTGTGTGTGTGTGTGTGTGTGTTGTATACACACGCGTGTTTTATTGCTACTATTACACCCAGCTGCCGTCATACATAGGACAGAGTACAGCCCGTTAGCTGATGCCTTCATATAGATCGCTTGGCCCAGGCCAAAAGCTGTGTCAGGTATTGATGTCAGCTAAGTGCCAAGGCCTACACTAAAATGTTGTTATGTTGTCAAATGTTGTGTTGAAATTGCCTTCTTCAGCCATGACAAGCTTCTTAACATAACATGCACTCTCTATTAAGGAGAAAAATCCTCTGAAGTCGGAGTATGGTTGCTTGTGTGGCTAGGTACTTGAAAAGTCATACACACAAACTTCTCATACAGTGTACTTCCTATCTCACAGTGATTCCCAGGTGGAATGAGTGAGTCAGAATGCACGTTCTGGTGGGCGACCCCCCCCCCCCTCTCCCCCCCCCCCCCCCCCCCCCCCCCCCCCCCCCCCCCCCGAGTGTTAAGCTGGGGAATGTTCAACAACAACAAGAAGATTGTTGACATAGACCACGGGGACGTAGTGGGAAAGCATAGCAGTTAAAGAAAGGATCGAACCCATAATTTGGCAGTAACTGCCTGCACATTTGAGTCTCTGCTGGGGTAGTCCAGATATCGTGGAAACTTTTTTTCATGGAATTAACCATTGCACGATCTCATTCCATGGAGTTGATTTTTATTGCTTTTCATTTTAATTCTACGGAGCTCTTTTCAGTATCTGTGTTCTATTTCCCTTCAAATTGTTTCTCAGATATTTTAAAGAAATCGGCAAAGCATTTTTTTTCCAGATCGCTCCCACTCTATTTTTACTTACATGCCTCTCTCTCTTTTATAAGGTTAAATGACGTCAAATCTTGTTTAAAGCTTGAAATGAATACATTTTAAATAAATAATGGCTAAATTCAGATTGGGTGTGTCAGATATAAATGTTCATAGACTTAAATAAAACACCAAAACCATAGTGTATCTGATACAACAGAAGATGGAGTACATTTGGTCTTAGTTTGCCCCACCTTTAGTGACATTAATCAACATGTTTTTTATACATCCCAGCAAAATAATTATATCAACTAGCCAAGTGCACTTAGACTCTGTTTGCTCCTAGCATGTAGTAATCCTGATATCATTAGCAATTTAGCTTTATATGTATGTAAAGCCTTTAAGATCAGAGATATCATGTTATAAGGTATGTTGGTTTTGTTTTTATTTTCCCCTGTGGATTTGTTTGTCACAGCTGTACATCACCCTGTATTCCTATCATCAACCCCCTTTATGTATTGGCCAACTGCCTCTTTATGATTTTTTTCCTAGAATTTAGATCTCGCTCTCTCTCTTGCCCGACTTTAACAGAACTTCCACTGAAAGTACATTTAGGATTAAGGTTTGTTTACCAACTAAACACTGAAATATTGATTTACAGATCCGCTATAGTTCCCCAGATCAGAGCCCCTGTGCAAACGAAGGGGGTGTCCCCTTTAAGCCTGAGGTCCGTTTATGGACACTTGGTAAGGACTGAGGACTGCAATAAAAGGGAATAGCGCCTTAGGCCCAACTGCCGCTGTCGTAAAGATTGTCATCAGAAACACAGGGAGACATTTCTGAAAAAGACTGTTGCTTCTGTCAAGCTGGTTACTTGAGTATCATTTACATGGCCTGTACGTCAGTGTAGCGTCTGGGTGTCCATTAACTTTTATTCTTTTTGCGGTGGAGCACCGGATTTGCGGGTTGGGCGTTCAGTTCCGGGTGGCCCTGAATAAGAATGTGCGTGTTCACAGAATAGCCTAGGTGTTGTCGTTGTTTTTGGTTCAG
This sequence comes from Rapana venosa, assembly GCA_028751875.1. Classification (NCBI taxonomy): domain Eukaryota; kingdom Metazoa; phylum Mollusca; class Gastropoda; order Neogastropoda; family Muricidae; genus Rapana; species Rapana venosa. The sequence goes on along the minus strand of CM054150.1, from coordinate 56,529,755 downwards.
GTAAAGATGTCCTTTTATTCCCACTCCCACCCACGACCCCAAGCGAATCAAAACCAAACTCATCTTAAGTCTACTGTCTTCTTCCCCGCCGTGCTGTCGTGGGTAGGAGCTCCACGCAATGGCACCAGGCTTCGCCATCTATCTGTGTCTCTGCTGAGTTCTACCATCTCCTGTACCCTCCTCCCAGACCACTGGTCTAAGTAATGTTGGCAATGCATGATGTTGGGGGGTCTGCCTCTTCTGCTTCTGCCCTCAACCTTACCTTGGAAAACTGTCCTCACCAGATTTGTCTGTGTGTTTCTGTTTGTGTGTCCAACGTATCTTAGTCAGCACTTATCGATTTCAGCCAACATTCGTCTCTACACTGGGAATTCATCATTTCATTTGTTCTCCTGTCTGATCATTTCACTCTCAGAAGTCGCCTGTAGAATCACATTTCAGCTGTGCTTATTTTGTCTCTTTCCAACTTTCGCCGTGTCCAGCGATACAGACCAGATTAGTGTTTTGACAATTATAATTTTCATATACTTAGACATGCCATTCATTACATTTGGACTGACAGAGACAAACAAAAAATAAAAAGAAACAAACAAGAAAGAAAAAGAAAAAAGCAAACTACCAAACAAACAAGACTCAATCCTCCAGGAATGCATGCTGACCCAGTGACTCACACCACCATCACAAAAGTATGCATCAAAGATGAATCCCAGAAAAAACAAGAGAGTATATTAATAGAGTACAGTTATTTTCAGTGACAGAACCAACAGCTTTAGAGATGTCGGGTACAATGACGTAAAGATAAAGAGGTGGTTTACTTTCTACCCTTCATGGGTTGCGAGATCGAACCTTAGTAGTACCCAAGTCACTTCAGAAATAAGCTGGGATTTTTCGATCTACCAGCTATGCAGACCCACCATTGCCATATCGTTCTTCATATCACACTTACTACACGAAAACAGAAGATCATTTAATTATGAACAACAGAGTTTCTATAGTTGGGGGTCAGTGTTCTGTCAGCTACAGTAATACCTGACTTGTAGCACAGAGATGTCCTCCAGGTTTCCCCAAGGCATTGGGCAATGCAGTCAGGTAACACCCCCAACCCCACCCCTTCCTCACCCACCACCACCTGCTTAGCAGACTTCTTGATGACATGGCATGTATAGAATATTCATGGCGTTGTGACTGACACCTTGAAAACACCGAAACTGGCAACATCTGGGAAGTAGGTTTTGTTTGAATGATGGGGGTGGATACAGTGAGTGACAAGCTTACTATACTGCCTGTGTCTGTACTGACTGATACCTTACTTGACATGGCGTCATGAAATAGTAATAAGGGGGCGGATGAAGGGAGGGAGGGAGGGGGGAGCCACATTACAGGGTCAGGCACCGCTAGGTCTTTGACAGGTCCAGCCTGGGGTCCTTTGGCCCCCTACAACTCAACTCAATCCCCCCCCCCCCCCCCCCCCCCCCTCCATGCCACCCTGGGTTACCACCCTGGGTATCAGCCTATTACCTCTATACAGGAGAAGGGGGTAGTGGGATCTTGTTGGGCTCTTTGATCTTGGGCCCCACACCTTGTGGGTCCTTCAGTCAGCCCCATTACCCCTGTACTGTAGGATGGAAAGAGAGAGAAAGGGGGGCGGGGGGGGGGGGGGATTGGTGCTGGTTGGTGATGGGGTGTTGGTGGCTGGGGGTTGTGGTTGTGGGTGTAGGTGGGTGGGTGTGGGCGTGTGTGTGTAGCAATCAGAAAACTGTGGTGATAGTCAGCCACAGTCAACTTTGCCATTTAAAACGGTTAATTCCTTTAACTGTACAGAAAATAATTTTGTATGAAAATTGCTGTCTAAAACTTCTTAATAAAACTCTTGCTCAAGTAGTGCAAAACAGTAATTTCAACATAAAAGACAGTGCTCATCTTCCACATTTTTGTAGATGATAAACATTCCTCTTCATGAGGCAGGTAGCTGTTATACTTACTGCCTTGACATAATTTGTGGAATGCTAGTCTTGGATGTAGTTGTGCTATACACTGTATGCATGTCTGCCTGTGCGGTTAGCATGCAAACATATGCATACACACAGTACTATGTGCATGCTGTCCATCTCCCCAGCACACACACACACACATCCACACACACTCACACACACAAACGCTTTCTCAACACCAGCTAGAGTAAGATTGTAATGATCTGAGAACTTTCAGCTGTTTCCCGATTTGAATGACAGAGTACCAGATGATTGTGAGATGGATGGATAATGATATTAAACAGCAAATCTGACAAAGTTCTAATCGAACTGTCAATAAGCTGAAGCTACAACTTTGCACCAACATTGATGCTTGATAGGAAGTCAGAGAAGTTCCTGTGACAGACGTGCATATTGATGTTTTCTCCCATTCAGATCAGCTCATTGTACGGTCATTTTGCCCCCTTGGAAATAAAGAAGAGCTGAAAGGATCTGTCAGTGTTCATTTACAATAACGTAACCTGGTATTAACTAAGCAAGAATTGGAAAGAAAAAGTGAAAACACACATTTCCAAATTCCAGAACAATCCATATGATGATTTGGTTCCTACAAAAAAAAAAAAGTGTTTGACCAGATCAAAAGTAACTGAGGCCTCTAGCTGTCTCTGACTTTGAAATCAGGGCAATGTCCGCCAATACGTTTATACAAATCAGTACAACTAACTTTTTGGTTCATGACAAACACTGATTTGTTCTTCTATCAGACCTCTTCTATCAACACTTTTCCACCACCCAAAACCAGGTAAGTAAAGACCATAGAGGTTGACGACTATACATTAGAACAGCAAGAAAAAGAAAGGAAGAGGATGCCACCATAAACCAAACAGCAATCCTACTAAACACACCCTGTTGTTGCTCTCCATGGAGCAATTGACAGCTTTCTTCCTGAAGAAAATGTCCCATTGATGGCTTGCTTGTATAGTAACACAGCTTTCCCAAATGGGTTGAGAGGGAAGGAAATGAATGGGAAGAGGAAGGGGTACAAAGACTTGACACCACTAATCTGAGCATTAACCACCAGAGATACTGCTGGTTAGTGGCAGGATCAAGAAGAATCTTCAGTCACTGACTGCTGTCAGACAGGAGCTACCCCCCCCCCCTCCCCCTCCCACAAGACTAGAACCAGTGGTCAGTGTAGTGATGGACCTGTGGGGATAGGGAAGGACGTGGGGTGATGGAGAGGGTTCAGACAGGGCTTTGGACGTGATTACAGCCCCCTTCAGGTTCTGATGGATGTGGCTGAATAATAATCAATAAGGTACTGGGTTAAGTTCACAGTGTTGCAGATACCGACTTTTCAGGGGTTTTGGGGGGTACCATCTGAAAAGATAAGAAAACGGTCACCTGATTTTAGGGTGATGTGTGTTGTTTAGTCATATTATGATGTAGAGGTTTCAACATGAACAGGCAATTTCCATACAAAATGATAATCTATTGACTGAACTTACATAGTCTACTGGGTGATATACAGATTTCATGTCTTTGGTTTTTTATACAACAGAAACTCCAAGAGATTGTACTCTTTTGGTAAACAGAAATGCTGCTTATTATTTTCTTGGAAGACCTGACTTTTCTTGCTCAAGATACGATTAACCTTAATAAAGTTTGGTTTCTCTCTCTCTCACACAACACACACGATTAACGGCATCAAAATTACACACACACACACACACACACACACACACACACACACACACACACACACACACAATGGTTAACCGAATTAAAACTAACATTGGAAGGGTATAGTTTTGATGTAATCAAAACTTTCACATGCAGTTTTGACATGCTAAAATCACCAGTAGATTTGCACTGCAGTTCATTTTTTTTTCAGAAATATTTTTATCATAAAAAGGATAACTTAAAAAGTTCAAAAAGTCATTTTGGTCACAAAAGAATTTGTTTTAATGAATAATTGTGAGCATACTGACTTGGTTTTGTTAAAATCACCGTCGATTACTTTTTTTTTATATAAAAGACAAAAATTCTTGGTCATGGTAAAAGTGCTCCCATAACCTATACAGTTGTTGGGAAGCGAGGTGTCAGAGACCTCAGCTTCTCCAGGGGCCAGCATATTGAGGGCGGCGTCTTTCACGCACGCTGCCTTACTTCTCCTGACCCTAAATAAAGAGGGCAGGTACCTGTTTGCAGCTGGGTGAACTGGGGGACTGTACTGACAGCATAGAAAGCAGTCAACATTGTAACTTTGTTTCATGAAAATGCTACCATAGTTATTCATAAAAATTGCACCCTGTGATGAGAATTTAGTTGTTTATTTTTTATTTTGAGTGCTTTCAGTCTAACTGTTTACATAACTGTTTGTCATGGATCATTTGTATCAAAGTCAGTGACTCTGACCTCAAGAAAACTTTAACTTTCTCTCTCTCTCTCTCTCTCTCTCTCTCTCTCTCTCTCTCTCTCTCTCTCTCTCTCTCTCTCTCTCTCTCTCTCTCTCTCTCTCTCTCACACACACACACACACACACACACACACACACACACACACACACACACACACACACACACACACTACTCTTTGAATTGTCAGCAATGTAATTCCCACATACTCTTCCGACCTATCAAAAGTCATTTCACCCGGTTTTTTTGGTCTCCTCTTTGTATTCAGAGAAGAAGATGAAGCAGTCAACGCCTGTAATAATTCAGACCTCTCTCTCCTCACTGGTAGTAGAGCCACATGTGGAGGAGGTAAGGGGGCAATGCCTTCCTTCATCGCCTGTTGGGATGGGACACCCCTCTATTAGCATGAGAGAGAGAGAGAGAGAGAGAGAGAGAGAGAGAGAGAGAGAGAGAGAGAGAGAGAGAGAGAGAGAGAGTTCAATGGCCCTGATTGGTTTGATATTCCTCCCACTGTTCCTATTAGCCAAACCTGTGTGATGACCAGAATTGTCACAATGCTTAGAAATGTCGGATTCTTTGTCAATGCTTTTTTTGCGTCTGTCTTACCATGTTTAAAATTATCTAGTGTTGTTTACTTGTGTGTTGAAAATGTTGTTGATGTTGTGTTGTGTTGTGTTGTGTTGTGTTTGTGTTGTGTTGTGTTGGTGTTGTGTGTGTGTGTGTGTGTGTGTGTGTGTGTGTGTGTGTGTGTGTGTGTGTGTGTGTGTGTGTGTGTGTGTGTGTGTGTGTGTGCAGAACCAGCAATCGTGTGCATTACTCTAGCTTATCGTCATGACATGTAGGTTTAAAATCTGTTGGTTCTTATTTCATAATTTTTTTGGGGGGTAATGTTTGAGACACTGCAAATTTCCTGAGGCTGTATCTGATCCTATCCTACTGCTGTGTGCTGTATTGCCTCCGTCAGTCCCTGCCCTCCTTCCCTTCCTGTCTCCAGCTGTGAGCTATCCACCCGGCTTCAAGTTGTAATGGAACTAGTATCAGCTTCCTCCTCCTCCTCCTCTTCCTCCTCTTTCTCCGTCATTAACCCGCTATTTCAGATTGTTCTCCCCCCCCCCCTTCCCTCCTCCGTGGGGATGCTGGGTGCCTGTGAGTATAAATAGCATCCCCACCTTCTGGAAATTAAGTACCAGGAATTCCCTCCTTTCTATTCGTCTCTTTGTTTCTGCCTTATTCTTTTCTTCCTGTTTCTACCTTCTTGTCTATTTTCTGCCATCTTGGTCCATTCTCCTGCCTTTTTTCTCCAGAAAAACTTAAAAGAGAACTATCCTCTACCATGCCGAAGTCGGATGCGCGAGGACCTGACTTGTCAGGCGCTTAACGGCAGCACAGAGCTGTTTTGCTCATAATTATGACAGACGACAACAGTTGCTGAGTATTCGACGACAGCGACGACGACGACGAAGAAGAAGAAGAAGAAAAAAATGATGATGGAGATGAAGAAGAAGGAGACGAAAACGTGGAAGAAGAAGAAGAAGAAGAAGAAGAAGAAGAAGAAGAAGAAGAAGATACAGATACAGATACAGATACAGATACAAATACAGATGGCGATGAAGGAGGAGGAGGAGAAGAAGAAGAACAAGAACAAGTAAAAGAAAAACAAGAACAAGTAAAAGAAGAAGAAAAAGAAGAAGAAAGAAGAAGAAGCAGATTCCTCTTTCAGCTGTTGTGACAGTTTTGGTGGGCACGAGGCATCTTGTCTAGTGTCATGGTTATCTCGTGTGACGTGTGTTGAATTACGGCCTGGAAGTAGCAGGCAGACCTACCTACCTACCTATATTATATGTGGCTCCCTTCGGCTTTGCATTCAGATCTGTGTTGGCCTGAAGAACATACATGTGTGTATGTATCTATAGCGAGCGTTATGACCTCTTAGTCAGGGATAGGAGTCAGTGACCGCGCGACTTCATGTAGAGTTTGTTGCTATACAGAGCCTAGCCTGGCGGGCAGACTTGGATGATGAGAGAGCAGAGATAGACAGGCAGAGATACACACAGCCAAAGAGAGACAGAGAGAGACAGAGAGAGAGAGAGAGAGAGAGAGAGAGAGAGAGAGAGAGAGAGAGAGAGAGAGAAATACACACACAGCCAAAGAGAGACACAGAGAGACAGAGAAAGACAGGCATACACACTGACAGACAAAGAGAGACAGAGAGAGAACTACTTCACAGTAAATGAGGAAGTTCAGTATTGGCAGTCAGGGGAGAGAGAGAGAGAGAGACAATTACAATGACTAATTCTTTTATTTCGATTATAATGAATAAGCACCCTTGTGCTTTTTTACATCCAGTCCTCGACCTTAGGGATATATATGATAATAAAATAAGATGAAGCCCATACCAATACACTCACACACAGTATACGGGGGAAAATATCTACACAAAAGCCATAACAAAAGTCACCGGAAAGAGAGAGAGAAAGCAACAAGAAGTAAGAAAGAAAGCAAAACAGAAAACAGAAACAACCGAAAAAATAGCAAAGAAACCAAGAGCAAAATAAAAGCAGCAACAACAAGAACGGGAAGGGGACAACCAAATAATCCCCCCTCCAAAAAAAAACCCAACCCAAAACCAAAACAGAACCAAACACAACAAAACCTTCAATATAAGGGATAACAAATCACGTAAATAGTATCATTTTGGCTGACAGAAAGAAACGTCAACAAATTCATTGTGCTTTTATGGGAAGCAACAACAATAGTAAACTACACACAACAAATATTGTATAAGCAGACTTGGGAGTTTATGCACAAGCAATTTGTTTCCCCATGCACACATACACACACATGCACACACACGTACACACACACGCGAGCGCGCGCACGTACGCACACATGCAAACCATGCATCAATGCCAAAATCAAATCTTTATGAATATCATGTATAGTCATAAAAAGGACATCTGCACATTGAAATTAGCTATACATAATTTGTACACTCAAAACAAGATATCAAAATAAAACATTCACTAAATCTCAAATACAGTCAACCTACGCAATAAAACTGAAATATTAAATCTGAATAAAGCATTCAACTGGACACTAATTGTAAACACGACAATTAAATCTATAAGCAAAACAATAAATGGAGAGCACGAGAGAGAGTACACAGTACATTTTGAATCCATATGATATTGCATACAATTTTCAATTCATCAACACTATCACCATTAGCACTCACTGTGATTTAACATTGTATGTGTTAAGATCGTCCTAGAGTCATGATAAAGAAGTAGGATAGTGGGGAAAAATCATTTCTAGAAGCCAGTTTGCAATAACACAATAGCGATATACAAGTAAAACATTCACACTCATAGAGAGAGGAGAGAGAGAGGGGGGGGGGGGGGGAGGATAATTAATTTTGGTATAATGTAAGGGAGGATAAATTTGCTTTGCTTCCAAAAGATCTTTTTGTTTGTTTGTTTCCAACAGATCAAGTGTGGATTTTTATTTTTGATGCATCAAGTGGATGGAAAAATGACTTTTGAAGATTGTTAATGATTGGTGATGTCTAAATTAATCAGGAAGGGAGTTCCACAGCACAGGGCCTGAGTAAAGTAAGCTAGATTGGAACAAATCTATTATTGGGATTGGGACACTCAGCTTTTCAGTATTTCAGTACTCTGCCATCTATTCCATCGAGACCACGCGTTCTTGATTGTTTGAGGTGAGTCAGATAATTATAGACCTCAGAAACAGATATGAATGGTATGTGGAGTATTGATGGAATACGCTTTTCTTGGCAGTATTGTTTTAGTTCATTGAGATCATTGGACTTTGAGTTATCATTGTTAATTATGTTAGAAAAAATATTAATGAAGTGATTGTTAAGTTTTTCAGCAGAAATATCTTTGGTTACATTAGATTTGGAAGACAATTGTTTATTTGTTATTTGATTGATTGCCTTCCATACAGCCTTTGAATTTTGTTTGGATGATAGTAGATCTTGGAAATATTTCCTTTTTTCTCGCCGTTTTTGTGAGTTTATGGCATTTCTTAATTTTTTTGACTCCTCATAATATTTATGTTCTTTTAAGAAATCTCTAAGATAGCATGCTTCTTCTAGTTCCTTTGTAAACCAAGGTGGTTTGGGGACATGTTTAATCCTTATGGTTTTAATGGGACATGTTTGTTATAGATTTCAGTAAAAAGTTTTATCCAGAACTCAATGGCCAGGTCTGGATCAGTAATATTGAATGTTGAATGTTTCCGAGAGCATGGAACTGCTTAACTCTAGTAAGAAAAGCTGCTCATTAAAGTTTGCAAAAGAACGATAGGTTATAGTTTTATGGCCAGGTTTAGGAATTTTTGTTCTTTTTCTGACCATGTGGTACAGACTGGGTAGTGATCGCTGCAGTTATATACAGGGACACACATTTCTATGATGTTTTTAGGGTCTGATACGTAGATGTGATCAATAATTGTATTAGAATTTGATGTGACTCTTGTGGGTGAAGTAACTAATTGGTGAAGATTGAATGAGTTCATAACTTGGGTCCATTGATTGTTTACTTTTGCTAAGTCAATATTTAAATCACCTAGTAAGATAATTTCCCTAGATTCTAATAGGACTACATTCATCATGGAGTCAAACTTGTCTATCCATTTTTTTTCTTTCTGTTGGATTTCTGCAGCAGAACTCCATTATAATAGGTGGTGCACCTTTAATAGCTACTTCGATCCAGATGGATTGTACTTCATAACGTTCAAGTTGGAAAAGACGTTTGAACTTTACAGACTCATTCATTCCTGTTTCTTTGGGCTTTTGCGGATCTTTCCGCAGATTTTATATCCTGGAATGAAAATTTCAGTGTTGGTTATGTGTTCTGAAAGTCTTGACTCGGAAAGCCCTAGTATATGAAATGGTTTGCCTTGGTTTGTGATGAGTCTTGTTATATCTTCGATTTTATTGACTGCATGGTTTATATTTAGGTGGCAAATTCGTAAGCCATCCTTGGAGGGCCATGAATTGTGTGTCTTGAATACATCTTTTGAAGTTAGTTTTGTGAGGAATGTATTGATGTGTACAAGAATGGTGAAGATAGGAAGAAAAGAGAGACAATGAATAATAAAGGAGGGGGGGGGGGGGGGGGGGAGATGAATGCTTGATAGGGGTATAGGTGTGGAAGGGAAAAGAAAGGAGTAAAATCAATTACCACTCTATAGCACACAATGTGTGTATAACTCAATCAGTCTGACAGTAGTCTGGAAAGAAAAAAAATCCACAGGTGGCGTAGTTGGTTACCGAGAGAAAGGGAGATACAAAAAAACAAACAGAGCCACCAAATCACCCTCAACAAGCGAGGCCAGAAAATACAGTAAAGCACCTGTAAATAAAAGATGCCAGAATATGAGCAATAAGCACAACTACAATCAGCACAGTTCCTGGAAAATACGATAAAAAAGAAAGAAAGAAAAAAGAAAAAAAGAAAAGAGAAAAGAAAGTGATAAGCACAATCAGCACTGTTCCAGAGAGCTTGGTCCTAGTGTAGGAGTTTGTGACTGGTTCTGTCCTGTCACTGTTTTTTTTCACACTGCAGCACTGGGTGGGCGTGTCTCCAGCACAGAATAGAGATATATAATATACAATTAAACTGTCACCAATTTGACATTTCAAGGCCATGGGTAGCAGAACACAGAAATCAGTCCTTGTAAGATGTTATGCAGCTTCTAACTAATGATTGGTTAACAAGGAAGACTTCATACACATGCATGCACGTATGAGCGCACATACCTATTCTTGTTCACACACACACACACACACATACACAAACACATACACACACACGTACGTGCACACATACGCACACATAGGTGCACCTGCATACCCCCCCCCCCCCCCCCCCCACACACACACACACCCTTAATGTGGAGTATTGGTAGGTGTGAATTTATCACATGAGAGTTTGTAGTGTAACCCTAAACAGAAAAGTTGGAGCTGGGTGAAGTCTGGTGGTGGACACTGCTGGGTAGGGTGGGGGCTGTCGGTGGGGAGGATGTAGGGTCTTCACGGATCCTAGATGTGGGAGGGTTTGTCTGTTGGCCCAGACACTGTCATTCAGGGGTTGAGGGGGTGGGTTGGAGTCCTGACATCTTCCACGAAAAAGGGACACTGGAATCTGGTTGATAGGTAAGGGTTGCATCCTCTATATGTCAGTGGGCCATGTAGGTGGGGTTGTCAGGATAGGCTGTTGTTGATGTTGGGGGTCAGCGTATTTGAGGCTGCACACCAACCTGTCTGCACCTTTGGGGCTGGGATGGAAAGGGTCAGAATATAAATCTTTGCATGGGGCCTTATATTGTAAATATGGCAGTGTGGTCTGCAAACGTGATGTTTTCTGCAGAACACACTTTTGCAAGGGATATATTGGATAGGTTGACAGTCTTCTTTAGAGGATGCCATCCTACTGGGGGGATAATGGACAGTGCCAGCAGCCTGGCTTGGGGGAACGCATGCTTGATATTTCTGATAAGTTGTGTCCATTTATTGTCTGTGATGGATGTATATTTGCATGTGTTGATTCCAGTATGAAAAATGAGGTGCTGTACTTCTTTGTTGAGGAAATGTGTTGAAGCCAATGAATAAGATCATCCACTGTGAGACCTGAGATGCTGATGTTTTGATTTCTGCATTTGTAATATAGAATATCTGACTTGATGTGTTGTGTCACTGAGTCACCCAGGATGAGATTCGTTGTGCTGGAGTGTACTCTTTGTACTGCTAGTTGTTGGCGTGGTATGAGGGTGTTGTTGGTAGTAGTCTGAGGTGCTTCAGAACTGTGTGATTGCAGTTTGTCTTTTCTTTTTCTTTGAGGGACTGTTGTCCAAACATTTGGGTTTGGGTCATTCTCCTCGGTATTGTCAGGGGTTTGTTTGCCAGTCTGTTTGGTTGTTGATGCTGATAGTGTTGGCAGTGTTAATTGTGGCTTGGTTGTTGATTTCTTCAGTAATGTCCGATGCTTGTTTGCCAGAGTCTGTTTGGTTGTTGATGTTGACAGTATTGTCCGTGGCTTGTAGTGAAGTTGTTGAGTCAGGTGGGGTTGGCTTCTGGTCAGTGTTGTCATGTGTACATTGATTTGTGATTTTGTCATCATGGTACAGAAGACAGAATCTGTTGGTGGTAGGGAAGGATGATAGTAAGGAGTCCTGTTCTTCTGACTGCGTGTGTGAAGTTGAGTGTTTTTGTGTGTGTGTGCTTTTGATAATGTGTGTTTCAGTTGCTTGAGTTCTGACTTCAAGTCATGGTTTTCTTTTCAGTTTGAGAATAGTCTTGGTGAGGGAGCCCAATGCTTTAGTGGTCTTTTGGATTGAGCAAGACAGTGAGTGTATCTTTTGCTTCAGTCGTTGTGATGTTTAGGTAACTGCTTGTTTGCACAGGAAACGAGGAAAGCAACAAGGTTTTTGGTGAGAGCGGGTAACTGATGGTGGGACGTGTTGCACACAGTATGGATGAGTGTGTTTTGTGTGCTGTTTTTGGACTATGTGTTTTGATCTCTATCCTGCTTTCTGTTGAGTGAGGGAGAATTTGCGTCTGCACAGGGTGTGGATGTGCTGTTTGTGCTGTGTTTTGTGGAGTGGATTGTGTTGTGTTCCCCACTGCTGAAGTTACCTGGGCTGGCTGCTGAACTGGTGGGGATGAGGGTGGTGATGCATCAGACAGTGGAACATCAGGACTTGGTAGTGGGGTGGTGGTGAGATTGGTCAATGAGAGCAATCTGGGAGGGGCAGGACTTCTGGATGGGGAGGGGATGTCCCATCAATTATTCTGCCAGAGGGAGAATGGTTGGGTTGGGGTAGAGGTAGCCCAGACAGGTTATGCACAGCCTTGTCCAGGTTTGGCTGGGCTTCCTTCTGTGTCAGGCAGAAGATGGCTGGAATCACTTGAATCAGAGTCTGGAATTCCTTTTTGAGAGATCTTCTGCACAGGTTGCTTTGCACGAGCACAGTTCCTGTCGTGTAGAAAGTGATGATGGTGATCAGTTTTTTGTCTCCACAATTCACCTGTATTTTAGTTTTATAAAGTTCGTCACTGGGTAGGGTGGTGGGGATGCTGGTTAGGTCTTTATTGTTACTGAAGGAAATGGGCCTGTTGGGTTTAGCAAAGTCATTCCAACAAACGCTAAAGGCGGGTTGATCATTTACACTGTGCATGTAGCGTTTGTAGAAGATTGCTCTAGCCAAAGGAAGCAACTGAAAAGGGACTCTAAAAAAACGTCTGCTGTTAACTGTTTTTAGTCCATTTTTGTATCTATTTGGGGGGCCCAGTCACACTGGGTTTCATTGGTGACAGCAGACATTTTGTGGTTGTGTGTGTGTTGGGGGGGGGGGGGGGGGGGGGGTGGACAAAAGGGGAAAGGAGATGTGAGATGGGGTGGGCCTAGCCTAGCCTGGACAGTGGGGAGTGCAGAACTTGAGAGCACTTCACACAGACACCTTGGCTGCTAGCATCAGTAGCACAAGTGAGTGTGGCTGAATGAGTCACAAAGGAACAGTGTGGTCAAGGAATAGCTTTTCAGCTATCCTGTGCAGTGTGCAGTTGACTGTGAGGGGCGAATGGACATCCCTGTGACAAAATGAAAACAAACTATGTTACTTTTTCACCAATATATCACAAGAACACACTGTAACAAGATGACCATCAGCACAGGTGCAATCCACATAATGGAAGAAGACCATAGGTAGAAAACTGAATATATTGGAAGACAGGTTCCATCTTAAATAAACATTTTCTACAGAGCACAAGAGCACATGTCTCTGGAGAGAGAACTCAGAACTAAGAACTCAGAACTCAGAAATTTAATGTATCTCAGCCTTAGGCCATAATACATGGTTGGTGTAGAAGAAATTGACGATGCCACAGAGTGGGCAAAAACCAGATAACATACACAATACCAAGCTCACTTTCAGTGAAAGAAATAATGAAGACAATGCACAAATACATAAAAATCCATATGTATCAAACACAATTCACTATTTTGATCTAAGTGTACCTTCCTTATGTCTTGATAAGATCAAAATACATATATAGTTTCTCAAAATCATAACAAAACGATAACCGTATCTTCGTTTGTGATGTAAATATCTTAATACAACAAACTTTTTCTCTTGTTGATGGCATGGAATATATATCTAGACAGGCAGTGATTTTGCTACTGTTTTCTGCTATAAGTAGATCATGCAAAGGTGTATCAACACAATCCCTTAAAAATTTTAATTCTTAAATCATTATACACAAAAAATTCATAAAGGAAATGCTTTTCATCTTCAACTTTGGGTTTACAAAATGGACATTGTTTCTTCTGGTTCTGTGCACTATATCGATGTACATTGTTGTTGAGTGGTAAAACATTACATCTCACCTGACACAGCAACTCTAAAGCAGTAGGTATCTAAGTGTAGAAGATATTCTTCTCTAGCAAATATTGTTTTGAAACACCTGTACCTGTCATATCTGTCTCGGTCTCTGATTGTACTATACCATTCCTGGATAAACATATCAACTAGTCTTTGCTTAAACAGATGTAAGAATACCTTGACGTCACCAACACCCTGTTGAAGCCATACAAAGCTGAATCCTGCATCACATAAGATTTGTCTAATCATAGAAACCCAACAGTTCTTTCCAGAAATATCCATGTCAAGCAACATTTGATAAGCATTATATGGTAGTCTGTTAGAATTCATTTGTAATAATTTAATCCAATATCTAAAAGTATTTATACATGAGTTGATGTATAGAGGATATCGACCCAGCTCACCATATATCATTTTATTTGGAGTTTTCAATGGTACACCCAAAAATCTCTTGCAAGCCATCATGTTTTACTTTCTCTATATGTTCCAATTTATGTAACCCCCATATCTCTGATGAATATCGTAAGATTGGCTGTATTTTTAATGTCAAAGATCTTTAAAAATGTTCAGCGTTAATTTCTTTATATTTATGAAAAACCCTATTTAATTCTACAACAACTTTCTTTCCCTTGGTCACGTGATGATCTGTGCCCAGCTTAGCACAAAGTTTTGTCGTAAAATTAAACCCTAAATAGCAATACTTATTTACCACTTCTAATTTGAAATTATCGTAAACCCACTGTTCATTTTCAAAGAAAACCTCCTTTTTCTAAAGACCATTACTTTACTTTTATCAGAATTGACATTTAATTGCAAATCATCACAACATGATTTCAATACATTCAATTGGTTTTGTAAACCTCCAGGAGTTGTTGAAATAAGAGCCACATCATCTGCAAAGAGTAAAATAAAGATTTCCATGATGTCTGGTACTAGTTGTATTCCATGTTTACCTTTTTTACCCATGGTCTCAGATAAATGGTTGATAAATAAAGAAAACAGAGTAGGGCTAACACACATCCTTGTCTCACACCAATTGGGCATTCAAAAAATTTAGACAGTTCACTGTTTGCCCGTATACATGAATATAATGTTTGATACATTGCTGACATTGCTGCAAGGAACTTTCCCTTTACTCCCTGATCTTTGATGCACCCTATAAGTAAATCATGTCTGACAGAATCAAAAGCTTTTTTAAAATCTATAAATGCAACATATAACTTCCGGCCTTTCTTGTTCATGTACTTCTGGACAATTGCATGCAAATTAAAGATCAGATCAACAGTAGAGTATTTTTTCCTGAAGCCTGCCTGATTTTCAGATATCATTTTATTATTTTCTAGCCAAGAATACAATCTACTGTTTAGTATAAATGTGAAGCACTTTGACAGGATACTCAGCAATGAAATTCCCATATAATTGTCCACGTTATTGGTATCTCCCTTCTTAAAGATTGGAACTATGATAGCTTTTACCCAGGCTTGTGGATAAATACCTTTGTCAAAAATAGAATTGAATAGTTTTATGAGAAAACAGTGTACCTCTTGGCCTCCATTCTTCAGCATTTCAGCAGTTATGCCATCCATTCCACTTGCCTTACCACATTTTAGTTTATCTATTGCTCTTTTTAGCTCCTCTTCTGAAATGCTTTGGTTAAGTTCATGATCTGCCTGCTCTAATAAGTCTGAATCACTATGACAGTAATTTTAGCTAGTACTTCTGTTACTTTGGAAAACAAACTTAAAATGATTTACCCAATCAACTGTTTCTATAGTGTTCTTTAAATTAGCTCTAGTACCACAACCCATACTTTTTAACTGTGTCCAAAAATTTGGAGAATCGGAAATATTGTTAACTAAGCTTTCTGCTTTTATTTCCTGAATTCCTGTCTTTTTTTTTCTTTTAGTATCTTTTTGTATATTTTCCTTCAGCACATTAGTTTATTTCTGTCCTCTTCTTGCTGCGTCCTTTCTAAATCTTTTAAAGTATGTCTGACTGTCTTTTTTTGCCTCGCTAAGTCTCTACCAACCATTCTGATGACTTTTTCTTACCCTTACGATTCTACATATATTTACTTGCTGGCTTTGTTAAACATTCTACAAATATTGACAAAGTCCATCTACATCAAAGTGTAACAATTCAGAGCATCCCATCTAGTGCTACTGATTTCACTTCTAGTGCATTGGTGGAAAACATTCATTTTTGTATCATTCCATTGAATTTTTTCTACAAGGATGTACTTTGGTCTATTTTTCTGTTTCCATAACAATCTCCAGTTGTGTTACTTTTCTGTTGCATTTTCATAACAAAAGGTAGATGTCTGGATTCTGACACATTTTTATATCAACTGCAGTAATTGTGATCAATGCCAGCAGTTCACAAAAAAACAATAAAGTAGTCTATCAGTACTTGCCCGGACATGCAATAAAGGGATAACTGCCATCAAAATCATATTCACACAACCATTTAAAATGAACACAATAAACATATTGCAAACCTCAAGTAATTGGTTTTCAAAGGTATTCATGTGAAGATCATCTGATTGTCTAGAAAATTCTCGAACAGCACTAGAAATATCTGGTATTTGAAAGTTATGATCATCAACATCAAAGGAATAGTTACAACTGGCTGTCCTTGCATTAGAAGTAGAGCAGAACGGTGCAGGCTGGAGCACGTGGAACGCCGCACAATGCACAGCTGCAGACCGGAACCAATGGAGGAATGATGTTCAAGCCTTGTGTGCCTCCTGGCACAGAGAGAATTAAGGTTAAGGTAAGGCTGTCCTTGCATTAAAATCACCTGTAAGTAGGATATGAAAACTGCCATTAAACTCCTGTAAATCCAATAACGTTTGTTTTAGTACTTTTAAACCAAATCCATCATGTTTATCTTTCCAGTGAACAGAATCATGAGGTGGAATGTATATACAGACAAACATAATATGGTAGTTAGTTGAAAACAAGTCTTTGTGAACTTTTATAAGAACGGCATGGTTCATTTTTTCTGAACCCGCTCAATGTATGTTGTTTTAAAATTTTTCTAACCATAACAATAATTCACCTGAATATCTTCCATGGTGTGATAACTTTCTAGCCTTTAGTGTAAAGATGACATAATCATGAAAAAAATGGTGAAGAAAAATCAGTCGCAATGAAAGTCTCTGTTAAACAGATAAAAGTCATAAGACAAAGAAAGTTAATGAAATCATTATTTTCCAATTTCTCAAGCAAACCATTAACATTATAGTTCAAAAACTCAATTTGTGTTTTATTTACAGTATGTACATCTGCAGCTGACTGCCTGTGAGGAACACTTTGCTGAGAAGTCTCTGCTAGCCTGCAAGATGAGTTGTTATTATCATTACTGACATTACAAGTAACAAAGGCCTGAACGATTCCCTATTTCGTGTTATCTAACCCAGTGTTTGACTTTTTATCATTGTTCTGTTTGTTCCCTGAACACCCTTCATTCTCTTTGGAGCCATCAGATGATGCTGCTGTCCTCAGAGAATCCAGTATACTACTTTGGGTACCTGTCCTGTTGGACATGGCAGTTTTTTGTTGTTGACCTGACTGCTTGAGATAAGCAGCACGCCCTTTGGGCCTGTCATGCATTGTTGCCCTTGCAGGTGTTGCTTTCTGAATGCCAGTACCTTTCATATTTTCTGACTGCTTATCTGCTGTCACAACATGCTGCTGTGAACTGTCCTGTGTCACTGTCTGCCTATCTCCTGTCATGACATGTTGTAAACTGTCCTGCATCACTGTCTGCCTATCTTCTGTCATGACATGTTGTGAACTGTCCTGTGTCACTGTCTGCCTATCTTCTGTCATGACATGTTGTTGTGAACTAACCAGTGTCACTGACGTCCCATTTTCTGTTTGACATGTGTTCTGAACTGTCCTCTGTCACTGTCTGAACAAGTCGTCATGACCATGGGTAGTGACCCGATTTTCAATGTTGTCATTATCTAATCAGTTGTGTTGTAAATACAGATATGACTACTTTGTCATGATTTGAACATTGTGTGTCCATTTCAGGATGTGGCACTGTTGGACCCTGTCAATGTTGTCGTCTTTCCTACTTTCTGACCCCTGTCTGCTATTTCTTGGTCAGACTCATTTAAAGTGGACTGGACCTAGGGCAACTTTGACACTTGTTACATGCCAGTGTTGTGTCTTGAGTCGTATGTGCAACAAAGTCTATATTAACAACAGCATGTCCCTGCTTTTTATTTGATTTGCTTTTTTCTATTTGCCCTCTAGTTTCACTGTATTGCTCTGCTTTGCTACTAACATAATTTTTAACATGCAAATGCTGGACATTCTGTCTCTGATTGATTCCTTTGGGGGGTTTGACACTGGTATTCTTCCTAGTATGTCTGCCTTTGTCCTGGTAAACAGTGGACACATCACTGTCTTGTGTTTTGGTTGTCCCTGTTTGGTCACTTCATAGTATGGGCCTAGAACCACAGGTCTTTGGTCATATTTCTGTTGTCCTGGGGAATATTCCTGTCTGCCCCTTGTACCATCTGTATTCCCCACTTGACGCACCTCTATGATTGCTTCACCACAGTCTCTCTGCTCCACTTCACGAACTGACCGGGTATCAGTTCTGTTGGCTGACCTTGGTAACTGTGACTGGTACTTCGTCTGTTGGTGTGCCAAATCCTGCCACTGAAGTTCTGTCTGCTCTGGAAGTAGTGTAGATCCTCCTTGCTGTGAGCTCGGTCATCAGAGTGAAGCTGGTGGGGGTCTTCTTCATAGAACTGAGGATGAATTTGATGTCTGTCCTTTACTTGCAGTTTGCCGTTATAAATGTAGGCAATCTTGCCTTGACTGTGATGAAAATTCACCATCTCCCTTTGCTGGTGGGTGAGATCAGAGGCCACTTTGATTCCATCCTGCCGCAGATTGTCTCTGAGCTGTCTGTTATTCAGCACCGCCATCTTGTCTGCCCACCGACAGAACGTCACCAGAATTGGCCTGGGAGGATTTCCCTGGGGTCGAGGTTTTCCTAGCTGGAGGGCCTTCACAAAATCTTCCTGTCGCCAGGTGTTGACAGAGTCAAAGAAATTCAGTATATTGGTAACAATGTTTGTAGTTGAGCTACTGTCTTCTCTTCTGTGTTCTTCAACATTGATGAACAAAAGATTGCAGGCTTTTGAGTCTTGTTCCATCTTTTCTTGATTGCACTCCATTTGTTGTACTCTGTCCATCAAGATCTGCTTTTCTTCTTTCAAATCTTCTATTTCTTCCCTGTTTTCTTCCACACATTTCTTCACATTTCTTAACTCCTCAAAGATACTTTTAAATTTACTGTCTAGCTGCACAAACTTTTCATCAATGTTGTTTTTTATGAAGGATGACTGAAGCTGAAGTTCTTGGTGAATCTGCTTAAACCGCCAGTCAATAAAAAACGTTAAGTTGGGTTGTTGCTCTTGTTCCGCCATTTTCAAATTCAAGCACCTATTGTTGAACAGTTGTGGGGAAAAAAACAAAACAAAAAAACCTAGGACACACTGCTTTGGCCTACATAGCTCCAAGATCTAGCTTTGTGCTTTCACACATAAGTTGCAAGTGGAGGGGGGGGGGGGGGGGGGGGGGGGGGGGGGGGGGGGGGGGGGAGTGTGGAACAGCTGACCTCTGTTTACTGCAGATAGGATGATACTTGTCACTATCCTTACTAAATTTTCAGTCACTCATATCCATCTACCAGTTTATAGTTCCACCAAAACTTTGTCACCATCGGAAACAGATACACACCAGCAATGTCCATACCGAAATTGACAGCGATGCATGCCTTCTAAACATGGTAATTTCATGGTAAAGCAGAGAACATCCTGCACATGTCTGCTTCCATTTTTCTTTCCAGCCTTTGAGAGGACTCTCTGGAGAGAGAGAGAGAGAGAGAGAGACAGACAGACAGACAGACAGACAGACAGACATACAGACAGACACAATCACAGACAAAGAGACAGAAATACAGACAGACACAAACACAGAAAAATAGACAGAGAGACAGACAGACAGATAAAGAGACAGAGAGAGAAATTAATACAGACAGACAGAGAGGTAGAGAAAACTAGCTACTTGACAGTCAGTCTGTAGGTTAAGTGTAGGCTGTTGGGGTTTCGAGACACAAACAGCTAGCAGATTGTGTGTGAATAATGGTGATGGCAACACTTCACTTTTCATTATACCTTACTATTTCGCGAGTCATAACAAAAACAAGAAAAGAGCGTCAGAGAGAGAGAGAGAGGGGGGGGGCTGTTTCTAGACAATCAAGCCTACAAAGAAGAAGAAACTTGGCAAGAAATAAAAGGGACTCAATATTCTTGTGACTTGTGTCATTCTTCCCTTGTAGATTTTCCTGATCCAGGTCTTTACATAAGTGATGTAAATGTTTCTGCTGTCTTAGACGTTTAACGTTGGTGTTTTCTTCTTCTTCTTCCTAGAATACTCAGGCAGCAACCATGATTGTGAATTGTTGGTCATATGATCGAAAATGCACTGCTCTGCGAATTGTAATAAAGTTGTCAGACAGAGAGTGAGAGAGAGAGAGACAGACTGAAGGAGAGACAGCAAGCACGCACACAATCACACACACACATGCGCGCGTGCGCGCACACATGATTTGGTTTTTAAAAAATTATACATGTATGTATGTATGTATGTATGCATGTATGTATGTATGTATGTATGTATGTATATGTGTATGCATGTATGTATGTGTGTATGCTTCTGTGTATGAGTTTTACAGTGTTTTGAAGTTTTTGTTGTTTTTATTGAGGCTATTTTATTGTTATGAGTCCTAATGATGTTGTAGTTACATAATGATATTTGATGAATATTTTTGTTCTTAGATAGATTACTCGATGCAAAAGAAACCCAAACAAACTCAAATACATTTCCTATTCAATGTACCATCTTTAAATAGAAATGTGACTGACTTTCCCGCACTTGCGCGCGCGTGTACACACACACACACACATACACACACACACACACACACACACACACACACACACGAGCGCGCGCGCGCCCAGGGCGAGAGAGGGGATGGGAGGGGACAACAGTTTGAATGAGTATAACAGAGCACTGTGAAATGGACCACATCAGCACCTTCCCACTTTCATAAAACTGTTTGCCACATTTTTGACATGTGAGGATAAGGCAAGAGGAGGGAACAAATTCCTATAGTTCTCCCCCCCCCCTCCTCTTCCCTGTGGATTGTTACTAACAGAAGGGTGACACTCCACCCCACTCTTCAGTCACCAACCACTAAGGGTGACTGCCCACATGCCACCCTGGTCACCTGGGTGACCATCTCTCTGAGACAGGACACTGACACCTCTGCCAAAACTCAATGACCTAGTCAGCCTAGTCTCCTCACTCCTCCATTACCACACACTGACAGGACAGGACAGACTCCAGGTAGCCTACTGGCTGAGTGGCTCATAACACCACAGGCTGTCTAATCCCCAAGGTTGTGGACTGGGGGTTCAGATCTAGATAGAGCCTAAAAGTAATGACACAGGTGGGGAAGTGTGATAATCTCGGGGGTTAGTGTTATCTGCAGAAATATCTTGGTGCTTTTACAGTCCTTTACATCAAGTAATCTTTAGTGGTTGCACAATTTTTAGGGGTGCCCCAGTTAGTTTGGTCTACTAGAATGGGGGACTGGATAGCTCAGTGGTCAGAGCACTGGTTTCCCCCAGCTAAGGTTAAGCAGCATCGAGCGTGGTTACCACTTGGATGGTTGACTGTTTGTGGGCCTTGGGTCCAGTACAGCCCCCTAGTTCACCCAGCTGTAAATGGGTACCTGCTTCTTTAGGGTCAGGGAAGGTAAAGCAGTGAGGGAGAGGAGATGGGCGTGGCTCCCTCAATATGCTGCCCCCTTGAGAAGCTGAGGTCTCTGATGCCTCACTCCCCTAGGACCACATAGGTTGTGGGACACCTTTACCTAAGCCTGGGGGGGGGGGGGGGGGGGGGTAGGTGAAGGGGAAGGTGAAACATTAATTACAGATCCTGTCCTCAGTTTGACTGTAAGAGGGCCAGAGATGATTTGACAGACAACCTTCACCTCTTCCTCTTTCTGTTCTGCCTCTCGAAGTGCTTCACTCTTTTCCATCCCTCTGTTTCTGCCTTGTTCCTTTTCCCCCTATGACCCTCTCATTGCATATTTTCTGCCTTCTTGGTCTCTTCTCCCGCCTTTTTTTCCCCCAGAAAGATTTAAAAACTGCACTTCTTTCCTGTGCCGAAGTCGATGCGCTGGGTCTGACTTGTCAGGTGCGTAACGGCAGCGCAACGCATTTTCGCTTATATGACAGATAACTGTAGTTGCTGTCTGAGCGTTCTATGAAGAAGTCTCCTTCTCTGCCTCCCTCTTATTCTTCTTCTGTCAGGTCATAATTATGTTCGTGTCATTCCATTGCACTGTGCCTTGCAGTCCTGACTGTCTTAGCAAACTGTTTTGTTTCGCAGACGTAACGCTTCAGTGTTCATCTCTTGCAATGCATGTCAAAGATCAAATATGCATGTGACAGGTCGTGTCATTGGCACGTCAGTAGTCGTTGGTTACGAAAGGGATTAACAATGTTCCCTGTTTGGGTAGAGGCACCCACATTCCATGGCAAAAACAAAACAAAAAGGGGGAAAAAAGAAAAAACCCACACTGACTCAGCACCTCGAAAGGGATAGCCTGGTGGTTAGAGTGATGTATTCGTGACCTGCTGACCCGGGTTCGATTCTCGTTCAAGAGGATTTTTCCTCTGGAGTTAACATCATTGCCGAATCCACTGTCCCCAAAAGTCATTCGGATGAGACTATAAACCGAGCACGCGTTAAAACCCGTTTCGCTTTTAGGAGTAGGCCACTGTGTGCCGGTGGGAACGGATGACAAAATTGAGAAAACTGCATACACACGGGGACTGGATGAAAAAAGCACATGAGTACTTATTCCATTATCCTCGAAATAAAAGAATAAAAGAAAGGAAGAGGCAAGCTAAAGAGATGTCTGTTATCACTTTTTCGCCATCGTTGGCATTTTTCACAGTTGAAAGACAGACAAACAGACAGACAGATAGATGGAATGAATGAATGAATTAATTAATGATTTTTTGGGGGGAGGGGGGTTACAGACAAGCATTCACATACTTTTTTCATCCCGCCCTTGCCATGATTAGGGACTATGAAACCATAATAAACACACAACAATAAAAGCAACAACAAAAAACAAGAGACATAGACACACACACACACACACACACACAAACACACGTACACGCAGACGCAGAGATACAAACAGACAGATACAGGTAGACTGTGTGAAATTCCTGACCTACTGAAGGCCTCTCACACAAGTGACCGAACCTGTAAAATCCGTGGGCAGTTAGTGTCACAATTCAAACTGACCAATGGCTGTCGCCTTCAACCAGCCCCTACCCATGACTCCATGGAGGGTGAGGGGAGTGGGGGGGAGGGGGGTATAAGGAAAGAGGAGGGTGGAGGTGAGGGCAAAAGAGGGGAAGGGGGGTCTTTTGTGCAGCAGAGAATGATGTCATCAGGGTCAGAACAAGTAGACAATAGGTTTCAGGGGCTTTTCTCCATCTTACTACAAGGTGGTTAGAGAGAGAGAGAGAGAGAGAGAGAGAGAGAGAGAGAGAGAGAGAGAGAGAGAGAGAGAGGAGGGGAGGGGCGGAGAGGAGGGAGAGAGAGAGAGGAGGGAGGAAGAGAGAGAGGGGGAGGGAGAGAGAGAGAGAGGGGGGGGGGTAGATATAGAGAGAGATAGCGCGAGGGTATGTGTGTGTGTGCGCGCGTAGGCGCTTGCATGTGTGTGTGTGTGTGTGTGTGGTGTGTGTGTGCAAGCTCGCGCACGCGCCGTGCATGTGTGTAAGTGAGTGAGTGAGGAAGACAAAAGAGAATTTCGGAATGTTTATTACAGGCTACGTACTTTCTTCATTCTTCTGATGAGACTATAAACCAAGGTCCCGTGTGCGAACGCATGCAGAACATCTTGCGCACACGTTAAAATCCCGTTCCGCTTTTCGTAAGAGTATGCCATTGTGTGCCAGTGGGAGCAGATGACAATTTACAAAACCGCATACACACGGGGACTGGATTAAAAAAGCACATACGTGCTTATTCCATTATCCTCGATATAGAAGAGTAAAATAAAAAAATAAAAATAAATAAAATAAAACTTGCAGACAAAACGCACGCACAACGCATACAAAAATCCTAAGCATGCGGCTCCTGCGCGCGCCTGTGTGTACACATACACACACACACACACATCAATATGTCAAAGTGCTGACAGGGAGATCTTTTGTGCAGGCTATGACGTCAGAAGGGTCAGAATAGTGGCCAGTCAGGGTAGTCATGTGAACGGTAAAGTAGTAGACCTAGTAGGCTACTGTAGTATAGGCCTAGTGGCTATACAGGAAACCCCCACCCCTTACCATTAGCCTGTATCCTGGTCAGTGGGCTGTCCCTATTTCCTATTCTGTCCACCTACCTCTGCCTACCTTGTACAGTCCTTTTTAAAATCTTATTTTATACCACTTTAAGTCATAGCAGATTTCTCTGCAGGAACTTCCGGCACTACAAGAGCAGCGCCACCCATTATTATTTTTTCCTGTCTGTCTGTTTGTTTATGTTTTGCAGTCTGCTTGCCTGTCTGCCTGCCTTGCCTTCCTACCAGCCTGTCTATCTGTCTTGTCTGTTTTTCCTGTCTGTCTGACTGTATTTTGCAGTCTGCCTGTTTTCATGCCTTCATGTCTCTATGCCTGCCTACCTGTCTGTGTTTTACAGCCAGCCTGCCTACCTGCCTGTTGGCCTGTCTGTGCTTTCTTGCCTTCAAGTCTCTCTCTGTGCCTGCCTTCATGTCTGTCTGTCTCCGTCTGTCTGTCTGTATTTTCTTGTCTGTCTGCCTGTCTGCCTGCCTGTCTGTATATGTCCTCTCTCCTTGGGTATTAAGAGATCATTAACTATATATATATATATATATATATATATATATATATATATATATATATATATATATATATATATGAGTCCCTTTCTTCCCCTCCCCTCCCCCTTGTCTCTGTCTCTGTTTGTCTGTCTGTCATGCTGTCACTCCCCCCCATCCCTCCAAAATCCAGTCTGTGAATCAGATGTTTTTGAACATTCCTGTATCAAAACCATAAACAAAGCATAGCCTAACAGAAATAGCACACAAAGAGAATGAATGAATGAATCCTCGGTAATATTCCAATAAATTGACAACACTTTCAATGCCACCAAGTTTGGTCGTGCGTGTTAAGATAATTTAAGCAGGCAAGTGTTAAAATAGTATATTTATAGAATCAGTTGGCCCTGAACATAGGCGTTCACGATTGTTTTTACCACACCACTGGTGTGATCGACAACATGGCGACATTCACCTAGGCCTCTGTTGGTGGTTTGTTGTTTTTTCCCAATCATTGCTGAGAAGGCTTTCTCAATATTGTTAAACAGTGTTTGGAGGTGAAACAGGGGAGGTATACAAATCAAGAAGGCTACGGTAAGTCATGGTAGGAATATGAAAAGAACTATGTCTGCTCAAGTAGAGCCAGTATTTTTGAAAGAGAAAAATAATCAGGACTCCACAACCAACCACACTTCTGTGCTAGAGCTGTGCATTGCTGGAGAAAGAGTGGCAGGACAAGGTTCAGTAATCGGTGCTCAGAGAATTGGTGGATTGTGGCCTATCTACCCTGCCAGGAGAGACACACCAGAAATAATCTTCTTCTTAAAGGTTTGAATGTGAGGGGAGCTGTACTACAACTTTCCAACACCAATCCATCCATCCTGAGGAATGACCTTAGAGAGGAAAAACCCTCCACAAAAATATGGATTGACAATATACCCATCTCAGTGGCAGACACAGAAATTGAACACCACTAGTGAAGACTGGTTGTGAACTGCTGTCAAAAATAACAGCAGAAAGAGCAAGAGACCAAAAGCTAACAAGGTTCTTAACTAGGAGAAGGCTTGTATACATAACTGTTCTACTGGGTAAGAAAACCAGCCCTGACCTGACACCAACCCCCCCCCCCCCCCCCCCCCCCTCCCCCATTACCGACCCAGCTATGTCCATGGA
Source organism: Rapana venosa (assembly GCA_028751875.1). Taxonomy (NCBI): domain Eukaryota; kingdom Metazoa; phylum Mollusca; class Gastropoda; order Neogastropoda; family Muricidae; genus Rapana; species Rapana venosa. The sequence goes on along the minus strand of CM054150.1, from coordinate 56,503,834 downwards.
CTGTGTTCTTGACCAATGGACTTTTAACTTTTTTGTTCAGAATGAAAATGCTCAAAATATAGTTGTTTTTATGGCTAGAATACATATATGTTCTCTTAATGTAAGAGGTTTAAAAAATAAAAGAAACTCTATGTTCCATTATATAAAAAGTCAGAAATATGAGCAGAAGCAGTTCTTGCATTCATATCACCATTCAACAAAATATGAAAATATTCATACATTTCATTCAGATCCATTATACATTGTTCAATCATTTCAATGCCATAGGCACCCTCCTGCAATTTCCAGTAAGGAGAATCACTGGGAGGTACATAAGAGCTAATAAACATAATATCTTTGTCTGTACATAATAAATCTTTATCTATTTTCAAAACCACCATATTTTCAATATTCAATGGGATTAGCTGTACATCATTTTCAAATAATTTCCTAACCATTACTATGACCCTTCCAGAGTATCTTCCTTGCCGAGAAAGTTTCTTTGCCTTTGATGTGAAAATAATGTAGTGTGTAAACAAAGATGAATCAAAATCATGTCTAACAAAAGTTTCTGTCAAACAAAAAAAATCATGAGAAAGAAGATATTTAACAAAATGAGCATTTTCCAATTTCTGTAATAATCCGTTAACATTATAATTAAGAAATTTTATTTGTAACTTATTTACACTTTGTACAACCTGCTTTGCATGCTTTGCTGACATGTCTGTCAATGATTGACCATTAGTGCCTGTGACATTTTTCTTCTCAGAAATTACACCTGTTTGCTTTGGTGCTGTGGCCTGGCCGAATCCCTATTTGCATGTATCTGTATGCTCAGCAGCACGAGTTTTAGGACACATAGGTCTGTCAGTGACATTTGTTTGTTCCCCTGGCATGGCTTTGCTGAAAGACTCTATGATGCTGCACTGACTGTGGGATCTTTGGGGATTTCTACCACCAGTCAGACTACCCTGTCCTGTACTGGGGGCAGCACTTCTTGGACGCAGGTCTCTTGTTGGACACCTGCTCCGCTTTGGTCCAGTCACAGCATGTCCTGTCTGGTCACCAGTCTTTCTATTCTTTCACATGCCATATTCTGTCTAGTCATGTCCTCTGTAACTGAGTCATCAGTCTTGTTCTGCTTCACATTACTTGTGTTTGTTCTGCACTGTTCTGTATGTTGGCGCATTGTCTCAGATATGTCTGTCTCACGTGTTTCCTCTCCAGACATTGCATTTTCACTGTGGATGTCATTGTTTTCCCATAGCATTTCATTTGAATCACCTGAAACAGTCATTATGTTGTCTTCCATCATGTCACTTTCTCCAGTTAATCTAGTGATAGTGTCAGCTCCTTCTGTAACCACACCTTGGTACACTTCAATTTCAGATTGTTCTACACAGTTCGATTGCAGCTCATTTTCTCTCATCTGAGTGGGAATCAGATCCTGATCATTATGATCTGCATCATCATCATCAAGATTGTCTTCTCCATGAGATGGCACGTGCTGTCCCTCTGGTATCTGCTCATCCCTGGCAAGACTGTATACTTCCTGGGTCATTTCTGAGGCAGCATGCTTGGAAGTGTTGTTACTGGAGTTTTCCTTCACCCAGACAATCCTCTTGACTGCTGATGCTCTATGTGTTGGTGGGGCAGGCTGCTTCATTACTTCACTGTAAGAGCGTGTGCCTGGCACTATTGGAACATGGAAATGTCTATTGCTGGTGCGTCTGTCTCCTTCTCCATGATGTGTTTTGCTCTGACTTCCATAGCCTCTGTTCTCTCTGCCCTGTAGTTGGCTGGCATCAGAGAGGTAACAAGAGAGTTCATCCTCGCCTTCAGAAGCTTGAATCATTTCATTGTGAGGATGCCATGGTGCGTTCATAGTATCACATGGCCTTCTATCTGCTTGTTTAGCACATTGTTGTGTAGAATAGTTCCTGCTTTGTCCCCTTGTCTGGCTCTTGTATCTCTGATTGTAATTGTTCACAAAAACTTGTTTTCTGGTATGAAAACCTCCTGTGCTCCTGCTGTTCCTGCTTGTATTTGCTGGAGGCAGGTGAGGCCAGTTCTCTTCACTTCTCCTAAAGGTTGGGGAGGTATACCGCCATTCTCTTGTGTCCATGAATTGAGTAGTTTGCTGCTTCTCTCACTCGCCGTCTAAAATCGTTAAATGTGAATAGACGTTAAACTGAAGATATTACTTGTAGTTTGCCATTGTGGATATAAGCAATTTTGTCTTGATCTCGATGAAATTCCACCATCTCTCTCTGTCATGAGGTAAGGTCAGATGCCACTTGTATACCACTTTGTCTTAAACTGTCCTTGAGATCTTTGTCACTGAGAACAGCCATTTTGTCAGTCCATCACTGAAGTTGGACCAGGATGGGCCGAGGGTTTCTGCTGTAGTGTCGCTGCTTTCAGAAGGCTCTGGCAATATCCTCAGGTTGCCAGCTTGGAGAGTGTGAATGGTCATTCAATAGGTCAACTATTGTCTGTGTAGTTGTGTGCTCATCTTCCCATTCGCTCTCTTGAACATTCATGATCTTGATGTTACAAGCTTTCATTGCCTGTTCAAGGTTTTCAAGCTTTCTTTCTAGCTGTTCGATTCTTTCAAACAGACTACCATTGTCCTCTCTGAGTTCTTTGATTTCCTCTGTGTTGGAGACATCTATTTCTTTCACTTTTACTATTTCTGAACAGAAACGTCCAATGCTGTTTTCCAGGGAACAGAACCTTTCGTTCATTTCTGTTTTTATGCCAGTTGAGTGGAGAACAAAGCCTTGCTGCATTTGTGCTAATCGCCAGACAGTAATTTGAAATATGTTGGCTTCAGGCCGGTAGGAAGTATTCTCAGGCATGATTTCAAGTGCCTGTGGTTTTGTTTACATTGAAGGAAGGTAGGCTCTGTACCTTTCACATCCCTTATAAAAAAAAATTTTTTTAACCTGCAGTGGTGTACTGTTGACAACTTGCAGTGAAATTTATGCTTTCATTTTCTGGGTGTCCAACAAAACAGAAGTTGTGAAACGGGAGCTCATGTAGAATTCGTAGCAGATTCTATATTCTTATATATTTTTTATGCTTTTTGAAATGTTAATTATACCACAACCACTGACCTTTTTGGTTCTTTTTTCACACCTTCATTTACACTAGCACCACATACACCACCATGCACAAAGTTTTCAAGAACACAGGTTTCAGTCTGCCACAATTTAGAGGGAAACACAGAGCCTCATTTCACACACCTTCCCTACCAAGAGCGAGGTAGCCCCCCCCCCCCCCCCCCAGAGAGAGAGAGTGTGTGTGTGTGTGTAATGATAGAGAGATTACTTCAAGTCAAGTCAAAGTGAAAAGTCAAAAACACTTTAATCATCCCATGAAGGGCATACTGACAGGCACTTTGATACAAATCATATTCTCAAAAAGACAGAAGAAATCTACATTCCCATATAACATGTGTGTATGTGCAGGCATACGTCATCGCCTGCAGCCTGCTTCCCCCACATCTGCCTCCCTCCTCACTTCTGACGTCACTACCACAACAACTGTCACCAGCCACAACACTGCTTCAATTTCTTGTCCTCCAGATGTTTCATCCTTTGTCTGTGATTCTAATGGTTCTGTCCATGATGTGTGTAATGATTTTCATGAAACTATAAATCCCCAGACTGACCCAGTTCTTTTACCATCTTCCATTCCTGACTCCTACATCCAAACTCTTGTCTACTCTTCCACTGCACATATCTCTACCATCACCCTTAGCCTCTTCCTCTGATAGTCATAGTCATTCACCACAATCTTCTTCAACTTCTTTGCCTCCCTCAAACCTTCTCCACATGTGTCTTCTCAACACCACAATCTGTATGTCCTGATGGCAAAGCTGACTTAATTTCTGACTTCATTTCTGAACACAACATAGATCTAACCTTTCTTACAGAAACTTGGCTAAAACCACTTGGTCACCAACCAAAGATAAAACAACTGACGCCACCTGGCTACAAAAACTCTTTCTTCCCTCCCCCCCCCCCCCCCCCCCCCCCCTCCGTTTTCACCCAATCTTTCGAAGTCTGTGAACTCAACCTCACATTACCTGGCCACTCTGTTACTTTCTGTTGCCTTTACCTCCACCTCCCAACCTAGAAACAATTTGAGGTCTTCAGTTTTCCACCAAGAGTTTCAATCACTCCTTGACCATTTCATCCTCTCTCCCAAGAAACTTTTCATTCTTGGTGACTTCAACTTCCATTTTGACAACCAGTCCTCTCCTGATGTTAAGCATCTTTCTCTTTCTTTGTCTAACCACTCTCTTTCCCAGCTGGTAAACGAACCAACAGACAGATCTGGTCACATTTTAGACTGGCTTATCACAGATGTTTCACAAGGTCTAGTCACATCTCAGTCTGTATCTGTCACTGACGAACTGCTCTCCGATCATTCTACCATTCTTTTATCCCTAAACATTGCAAAACCTATCAGAAAGAAGAAGTGCATTACCTGTCGCAACCTCAAGGCCATAGATATTCAAACTTTTCTTTCCCAAGCTGCTGAACGTCTATCATAAATCCCTGACCATACTGACCTTTCTAAACACTACAATACCGTCCTCGGCCAACTCCTTGATGAGTATGCACCTCCTACTGACCATCTTCTGCCGATAGGCCTTGTGCACCATGGTACACCCATGACATCCTGGTCGCAAAACGCAAATGCTGACAACTAGAACGGCAATGGCGAAAAACAAAAACTGAAATAAACAAACAGCTTCTTGGTAAACAAATCAACAAAGTCAAAACCTTAATCCATTCAGCAAAAACAAAGTATTACTCTTCTAAAGTTCTTGATGCCACATCTATGAAATTTCTCTTTTCCCTCACATCCACTCTGCTTGGATCTGCAAAGGCAAGCCCTCTACCTTCTATCTACAACCACTCTGAACTTCCTTCTATATTTTCTGCATTCTTTTCTGACAAAATCCCAAACATTCGCTCTAGCTTGGATCAGACTCCTTTCCAGCCTGTAATTTGTGATCCTCAATTTTCTGGCACTCCTCTCATGTCCTTTCATCCAGCAAGCCAGAAAGAAATCGAGACAATTCTGAAAGGAATGACTATAAAATCATGCTATCTCGACCCCATACCTGCTTTTCTTTTTGAACAGTGACTGCCACAGTTTATACCCACTATCACAAAGATAGTAAACTCATCTCTTGTTTCTGGAAATGTTCCTTCAGCTCTCAAAACTGCTTTAGTCACACCATTACTCAAAAACCATGACCTTGACCATAACATTCTGAAGAGTTACAGACCTGTTTCCAACCTACCTTTTATCTCTAAAGTCCTTGAAAGAGTAGTTCTGAAACAGCTCAACAACCACCTTCTCTCCAACAGTCTTCTTCCTGCGTTTCAGTCTGCCTATCACGCCAACCACAGCACTGAAACCACCCTAGATCACACCTTAAACATGCCTCTGCTTGCTTCTGACTCAGGGAAAATCTCCCTCCTCACTACTCTACTTATCTGCAGCCTTCTACACTATTGACCACTCTATCCTTCTCTCCTGTCTTCAAGAAACATTTGGTGTTACTGGTACAGCCCTCACCTGGTTTAGCTCATACCTGACTGACCAATTCCAGACAGTCACAGTAAACAAGATTCAGTCAGTACCTGCCAGACTGGAATATGGAGTTCTGCAGGGATCAGTTGTGGGCCCTGTTCTTTTCACTCTCTACACCGCTCCACTGTCACATATAATTAACTGTCATCAGATCAACCATCCCTCGCTCTGGGACTGCACGGCGTAGAGGCGCGCCTCCCAGGTGGCGGATGGGAGATTGCACCGTGGACCAACGCAGTCTAATGGAAGGCCACCCTGACAGAAAACCACTGGCCCTTCAAGTATGAAGGTTGGGCAGAAGGCCAACTACCTACTCCTGGAAAACAACGCAAGTTACAGAAACTATGAACATCACTTCAATGCTGGGGATCAATGGCACTGGCATCATGACCACGATGGGTGAAGCCTGTGGGAAGCTTACCATCCGACAAGGTCTTTTGCAAGCCCCAAAACTACCCTTAACATCGAACATTGGAATGTTAGGACAATGTACAGAGGAGGTGCAGCAGCACAGATCTCGAGAGAGATGACAGAATACCAACTGCACATTCATGGAATCAGCGAGTCCAGATGGAGAGGACCTGGAAAAATTAAGCTAGCATCAGGACAGACAGTGATATACAGTGGAGACGAACAACTACACAAGGAAGGAGTCGCCATCATGATGAGCCAGGATGCAGTGAAGTCTCTCATGGAATGGACACCAGTCAACAAGAGGATCATTACCGCAAGATTCTACTCCAAATACAGATGGATGACAGTCATGCAAGTGTACGCACCGCACAATGAGAGGGAAGACCAGGAAAAGGAGCAGTTCTACCAACAACTCCAGGAAACAGTGGACGGATGCAACAAGAACGACATCATCATCATCATGGAAGACTTAAATGCAAAAGTGGGAAATGACAACACTGGATACGAAAGGACAATGGGTACTCATGGACTTGGGACACAGAACGACAATGGAGAGAGACTATGTGAGTTTAGCCAACTGAATGGACTAGTTATCACAGGAACTCTATTCCCACACAAAGACATTCACAAAGCAAAATGGACATCAGCAGACGGAAGAGTGAAAAACCAAATTGACCACCTATTGATCAGCAGACAGTGGAGATCATCAGTACAAGACTGCCGAGTACAGAGGGGAGCAGATGCCAACAGTGACCACTACCTAGTGAAGACGAGGATCAAGTTACGACTCAGCTCACGCAGAAACAACAACAAAACCAAGACAAGACTGGACGTTGAACGACTGAAGGACGAATATATAAGGAAGAAGTTCTGCAACGCAGTGAAGATCAAGCTCGAAGAGAACACAACCAAAACTGAAGATGTAGAAGAGGTGTGGGAACATCAGAAGAACACCTACATCAAATCAGCAGAAGAGGTGCTTGGCTACAGAAAAGGGGAAGACAAGTCATGGATCAGTGAAAACAGCTGGAAGCTGGTTGATGAGAGGAGGTGAATCAAGATCAGAATCAACAGTACACACTCAGAGAGGATATAGAACAGAATGAAGGAAGCATACAAGGAAAAAGACAAGGAGGTGAAAAGAAGCGTACAAGAGGACAAGAGGAGATGGATGTCAGAAAAAGCAGAGAGAGTGCAGAACGCAGCAGAGAATGGGAGACAGAAAGAACTGTACAGCATTGTGAAACAGCTCACCAAACAAGCCACTAGACCAGCAGCAGCAGTGAAGAATAAGAACGAGGAGCTGCTTAAGAATCAAGAGGCCAGGCTGAGGAGATGTAGAGAACACTTCCAGGAAGTTCTCAACAGGGATGCACCGAATGAACCACCACAAGATGACCAGGGGGAGGTGGAAGAACTAGACATCTCAGCAGAAGAACCAACCATCCATGAAATCAAGAAAGCACAGAAGACCCTCAGGAACGGAAAAGCACCAGGAGCAGACCAGATCACAGCAGAGATGCTAAAAGCAGACATTGAACAGACCGGCAAGGAACTGAAACGGATCTTTGACCTCATCTGGGAAAAGGAGACAGTACCAACACAGTGGACGAAAGGACTCATATGCAAGATTCCAAAGAAAGGAAATCTTCAGGAGTGTGGAAACTGTCGTGGGATTACACTACTACCCTTGGCCAGTAACGTGCTCAGCAAGATCCTCATCAACAGAATACAAGAGGGAGTAGACGCATCTCTCAGAAAGGAACAAGCTGGATTTCGAAAGGGGAGGGGAACTGTTGGCCAAATATTTATACTCAGGAACATCTTGGAACAAGTCAACGAATGGAACGCGACACTGTACATACACTTCATTGACTTTGAAAAGGCCTTTGACTCCATACACCAAGACAGTCTCTGGATCATCATGCGTCAGTATGGAATCCCACAGAAACTCATCCAGATAGTCAAGACAATGTAGGAGGACTTTCAGTGCTTCGTCGTTGTTGACAACGAAACAACAGAATGGTTCCCAGTGATTACCGGGGTGAAACAGGGATGCTGCATGTCAGGATTCCTCTTCCTTCTCATGATAGACTGGGTGATGAGAAAAACAGTGGAAGGCGAGAGAACTGGGATAAGATGGGATTTCATGAACATGTTAGAAGACCTTGACTTTGCAGACGACATCGCCCTCCTTTCATCAACCATGAACCATCTACAACACAAAACTACAAGACTGGAAGACAACGCAGCAAAGGTTGGACTCAAGCTGAATGGACAGAAGTGCAAAGCCATGAAACAAAACAACAGGAGCATCGACGGTCTGAGGGTTGGAGATCAAGAAGTTGAAGAGGTGGAGAACTTCACCTATCTCGGAGCAAACGTCACCAAAGACGGAGGAGGAATAGCAGACATCAAGAAGAGAGTAGCACTGGCCAGTGCGCAGATGAAACAATTATCCAACATCTGGCTAATGGGAGACATTGGCAGAAAAACCAAAGCATCCCTTTTCAAGAGCCTTGTCTTGTCAGTTCTTCTCTACGGATGTGAGACCTGGAAATTAACGAAAGGAGAAGAAGAGAAACTAGATATTTTCCAAACCAAATATCTGAGGAGGATCTTCAAGATCTGATGGCAAGAACACATTTCCGACAAGACAGTCTTGGAAATAGCAGGAGCAGAAAAAATCAGCCAGGAGATTAGAAGACGGAGATGGAACTGGATCGGACATGTCCTAAGAAAGGACAGGAGTGACGACTGTGCTGTTGCCCTTGGATGGACACCTGAAGGGAGAAGGAAAAGGGGACGCCCCAAAACAACATGGCGACGAATGGTAGAAGTAGAGCGGCATGGCGCAGGCTGGAGCACGTGGAACGCTGCACGACGCACAGCTGCAGACCGGAACCAATGGAGGAATGATGTTCAATCCTTGTGTGCCTCCTGGCACAGAGACAATTAAGGTTAAGGTAAGATCAACCATCACTTTTATGCAGATGACTCTCAGATTCTAAGCAGTGACACTCCTGAAAATCTGCCTTCGCTCTTGATAAATATGGCCTACTGCTTTCAAGATACAGTGGACGGGTGCAACAAGAACGACATCATTATCATCATGGGAGACTTAAACGCAAAAGTGGGAAATGACAACACTGGATATGAAAGGTCAATGGGTACTAATGGACTTGGGAGACAGAACTACAATGGAGAGAGACTATGTGAGTTTAGCCAACTGAATGGACTAGTTATCACAGGAACTCTATTCCCACACAAAGACATTCACAAAGCAACATGGACATCAGCGGATGGAAGATTGAAAAACCAAATACACTACGTATTGATCAGCGGAAAACTAAGACTAAAATAGGATTCTGGAATGTAAGAACCATGTTTAAGACAGGAAAACTAGCGCAAGTTGCAGCAGAGATGAGACGCTACAATTTACATATTCTCGGAGGCAGTGAAAGCAGATGGACAGGATCAGGCAAATACAGAGTCAGCACAGGAGAGACAGTGCTGTACAGTGGTAGAGATGACAACCAACACTATGAGGGAGTAGCCATTATCATGAAGAAAGGAATGGAGAAGTGCCTGATGGAGTGGAAATCTATCAACAGCAGGATGATGAAGATAAGAATGAAAGGTAAACATGCTAATACCACAATCATCCAGTGCTATGCACCAACCAACGACAGTGGAGAAGAAAACAAAGATACATTTTATGAGCAATTACAGGCTGAAATGGAAATCACACCAAACCATGACATGAGGATAGTGATGGGTGACCTAAATGCAAAAGTCGGAAAAGACAACACAAACCAAGAAAGAGCCATGGGAAAAGAAGGATATGGCAGCATAAACGACAACAGAGAAAGATTGGTGGAATTCTGCATGACAAAGAACCTGGCCATTGGAGGGACATTATTTGCACACCCTGAGATCCACAAGCTTACCTGGTGTTCCCCCAGTAGAAGAGACAAAAACCAGATCAACCACCTGATGATCAATGGGACATGGAGGAGATCGCTCCTAGATGTAAAAGTAAGGAGAGGAGCCGATGTTGGCAGTGATCACCACCTTGTCACTGCAACCCTAAAAGTGAAGCTGAGAAAAAATGGATCTGGGAAACCAAGACAACATTTTGATGTGGAAAAGCTGCGCAACACCAAAGTAAAGAGTGCTTTCACCCTCCAGCTGAAAAACAAGTTCCAACCACTGGTCGATACTGAAAACTACACACCTCCGGACACGACTAATATAAACACCATGTGGAAACAAGTCAGGACAGCCTACACACAAGCCAGTCAAACGTGTTTAGGACAGAGACAGAGGAAGAGAAAAAGGTGGATTACAGCAGACACCTGGCAAGCCATCGAGAACAGGAGAGAACTGAAGAAGAAAATCTTAGAGACAAAGTCAGAGCGGATGAGAGAGAAGTACAAACAACAGTACAGAGAAGCAAACCAAACTGTGAAGAGAATGACAAGAAGAGACAAGCGTACCTACATGGATGATATTGCAAGACAAGCAGAGGAGGCCACTGCAAAGGGAGAGCAAGGACAGGCGTATAAGATTACCAAGACTGTCAGTGGCAAGTACTGGGGCAATACTGAAACACCAATCCTAGATAAACAAGGCCAAATACTTACCACAGAAGCAGAACAAGATGCAAGATGGGCAGAACATTTCAGCGAAGTTCTCAACAGACCAACACCAACTGAAGAGGCATAATGTACAAGATCCTGATGCCGATCTCAATGTGAACAGCACACCACCAGAGAAGGAAGAGATTATAGCAGCAATCAGCTCTCTCAAGAATGGAAAAGCCCCTGGCCAGGACAACCTCAACGCAGAACTTTTCAAGGCAGATCCAGAGTTTGCATCTAAAGTTCTACAGCCACTCTTTGCAGCTATATGGGAGGAGAAACAGCTACCAGCAGATTGGACAGAAGGAGTCATCGTGAAGATCCCAAAGAAAGGAGCCCTGAACAATTGTAACAACTGGAGATGAATCACTCTGCTATCTGTTCCCAGCAAGATTCTGGCAAAGATCATCATCAGAGGAATCTCAGAGGCAGTGGACCAACAACTCAGAAAGGAACAGGCAGGTTTCCCACCAGGAAAAAGATGCATAGACCAGATCTTCACCCTGTGCAACATCATCGAACAGTGCACGGAATGGCAGAGACAGCTGTATATCAACTTCGTAGATTTTGAAAAAGCCTTTGACAGCATTCATCAAGAAAGTGTATGGCGCATACTCCGAGCATATGGAATTCCACAGGAGATTATCCAAGTCATTAAGAGCTTCTACAACAACTTCACTTGCAGAGTAGGAAACAGCAAAACCAGTTTCAGTGTACAAACCGGCGACAGACAAGGCTGCCCCATGTCAGCACTACTCTTCAACCTGACAATTGATTGGGTGATGAAACAGACAACAGCTGACCAGTCACGGGGCATCAGATGGACCCCCTTCTCAACGCTTGAAGACCTAGATTTTGCCAACGATCTGGCACTGCTCTCACATACCCACCATCACATTCAAGAGAAGACATCCCGTCTCAGCACTTTCGCACAGCAAGTAGGCCTGAAAATCAGTCAGAAGAAGACAGAGGTGATGACACTGAACGTTCAGAACCCCTCACTGGTTACAGTGAATGGAGAAGATTTACCAACAACTGAAGAGTTCACGTACCTCGGGAGCACTGTTAGGCATAACGGCGGAGCAGGCAGCAACATCAAGAACTGGATTAGCAAAGCAAGAAATGCTTACAGAAATCTGAACAATGTGTGGAAATCGTCCCAGTACAGCACCAGAACCAAACTAAGACTATACCAGAGCTGTGTACTTTCCACCCTTTTGTACGGCTCGGAGTGCTGGAGGATGACTGAGAGTGACCTTGTCAAACTATTCACATTCCACACGAAGAATCTCAGAAGAATCTTGCGCATCTTCTGGCCTGAGACCATCTCCCACCAAGAACTTTTTGCCCCTTGCAACCAAGAAAGCATGGATAACATCATCATGCATAGGCGATGGGGATGGATGGGGCATATCTGCCATCGGGAACAGGGAAACATCGCCCGAACAGCCCTCCACTGGACACCAGAGTGAAAACGCAAACGAGGACGACCCAAGAACACTTGGCGTCAGAGTGTCGAAGCAGAGCTGAAGACTTTCCAACATACCTGGGGAACCATTCAGAAGCTGGCCCAGGACAGACAGGAGTGGAGAACATTTGTTGCTGCCCTACATGCCAATAAGGCACAAAGACATTGATGATGATTGATCAGCCGACAGTGGAGATCATCAGTACAAGACTACCAAGTACAGAGGGGAGCAGATGCCAACAGCGACCACTACCTGGTGAAGACGAGGATCAAGATACGACTCAGCTCACGCAGAAACAACAACAAACCAAGACAAGACTGGATGTTCAACGACTGAAGGATGAAGATATAAGGAAGTTCTGCAACACAGTGAAGACCAAGCTCGAAGACAACAGAATCTAAAACTGAAGATGTAGAAGAGGTGTGGGAACATCAGAAGAATGCCTACATCAAATCAGCAGAAGAGGTGCTTGGCTACAGAAAGGGGAAGAGCAAGACATGGATCAGTGAGAACAGCTGGAAGCTGATTGATGAAAGGAAGCGCATCAAGATCAGAATCAACAGTACACACTCGGAGAGGATATAGAACAGAATGAAGGAAGCATACAAGGAAAAAGACAAGGAGGTGAAAAGAAGCGTACAAGAGGACAAGAGGAGATGGATGTCAGAAAAAGCAGAGAGAGTGCAAAACGCAGCAGAGAATGGGAGACAGAAAGAACTGTACAGCATTGTGAAACAGCTCACCAAACAAGCCACTAGACCAGCAGCAGCAGTGAAGAATAAGAACAAGGAGCTGCTAAAGAATCAAGAGGCCAGGCTGAGGAGATGGAGAGAACACTTCCAGGAAGTTCTCAACAGGGATGCACCGAATGAACCACCACAAGATGACCAGAGGGAGGTGGAAGAACTAGACATCTCAGCAGAAGAACCAACCATCCATGAAATCAAGAAAGCACAGAAGACCCTCAAGAACGGAAAAGCACCAGGAGCAGACCAGATCACAGCAGAGATGCTAAAAGCAGACATTGAACAGACCGGCAAGGAACTGAAATAGATCTTTGACCTCATCTGGGAAAAGGAGACAGTACCAACACAGTGGACGAAAGGACTCATATGCAAGATTCCAAAGAAAGGAAATCTTCAGGAGTGTGGAAACTGTCATGGGATTACACTACTACCCTTGGCCAGTAACGTGCTCAGCAAGATCCTCATCAACAGAATACAAGAGGGAGTAGACGCATCTCTCAGAAAGGAACAAGCTGGATTTCGAAAGGGGAGGGGAACTGTTGGCCAAATATTTATACTCAGGAACATCTTGGAACAAGTCAACGAATGGAACGCGACACTGTACATACACTTCATTGACTTTGAAAAGGCCTCCATACACCAAGACAGTCTCTGGATCATCATGCGTCAGTATGGAATCCCACAGAAACTCATCCAGATGGTCAAGACAATGTAGGAGGACTTTCAGTGCTCCGTCGTTGTTGACAGTGAAACAACAGACTGGTTCCCAGTGATTACCGGGGGGAAACAGGGATGCTGCATGTCAGGATTCCTCTTCCTTCTCATGATAGACTGGGTGATGAGAAAAACAGTGGAAGGCGAGAGAACTGGGATAAGATGGGATTTCATGAACATGTTAGAAGACCTTGACTTTGCAGACGACATCGCCCTCCTTTCAACAACCATGAACCATCTACAACACAAAACTACAAGACTGGAAGACAACGCAGGAAAGGTTGGACTCAAGCTGAATGGACAGAAGTGCAAAGCCATGAAACTAAACAGCAGGAGCATCGACGGTCTGAGGGTTGGAGATCAAGAAGTTGAAGAGGTGGAGAACTTCACCTATCTCGGAGCAAACATCACCAAAGACGGAGGAGGAACAGCAGACGTCAAGAAGAGAGTAGCACTGGCCAGTGCACAGATGAAACCATTATCCAACATCTGGCTAATGGGAGACATTGGCAGAAAAACCAAAGCATCCCTTTTCAAGAGCCTTGTTTTGTCAGTTCTTCTCTACGGATGTGAGACCTGGAAATTAACGAAAGGAGAAGAAGAGAAACTAGATATTTTCCAAACCAAATGTCTGAGGAGGATCTTCAAGATCTGATGGCAAGAACATATTTCCAACAAGACAGTCTTGGAAATAGCAGGAGCAGAAAAAATCAGCCAGGAGATCAGAAGACGGAGATGGAACTGGATCGGACATGTCCTAAGAAAGGACAGGAGTGACGACTGTGCTGTTGCCCTCGGATGGACACCTGAAGGGAGAAGGAAAAGGGGACGCCCCAAAACAACATGGCGACGAATGGTAGAAGTAGAGCGGCATGGCGCAGGCTGGAGCACGTGGAACGCTGCACGACGCACAGCTGCAGACCGGAACCAATGGAGGAATGATGTTCAATCCTTGTGTGCCTCCTGGAACAGAGAGAATTACGGTTAAGGTAAGGCTTTCAAGATATCCAAAACTGGATGATAGAGAACAAGTTACAACTAAACGCTGATAAAACTGAAGCCATGCTTGTAGGGACCAAAAACAAACTCTCTTCCATTACAACAGCTTCAATAGAATTCGGCAATGCATCAGTCCCTCTATCCACTGCTGTAAAGTATCTAGGGGTCATTATTGACAACACACTCTCTATGCAAAAATTTATCACCCAGACCTGCCAGTCGTGCTTCTATCAATTACTGGGTATTAGTGCAATTCGAAAGTACCTGTCAACATCAAAACTCGTGGCATCTCTCATTCTTTCATGTCTGGACTATTGCAATTCTCTTTTGGCTGGTCTGCAGCATCATCTATCCACTGCCTTCAACGTATTCAAAACTCTGCAGCTCAACTAGTCCTCAGAAAGAAAAAATCTGAGCACATTACCCCTCTCTTTCAATCTCTCCACTGGCTGCCTGTACTTCATCATCATCATTAGCCATTACACCCAGCGGTGTGTAGGGCAGCAACAAAGCGCTTCCACTCCTGCCTATTCTGGGCCAACCTTGTCACTGATCCCCAAGAGTGCTGCATGGCCTTCATCTCATTTTCCACAAGGAATAAACTATAAGATCAGTACTCTCTGTTACAAATGTCTCCACAAAACAGCACCCTCTTACCTCTGTGAATGTCTCCACCTGTACACCCCTTCTCGTTGCCTTCCCTCTGCTGCAGATTCCTTGTGCTTACAAACACCTAGATTCAACCAGTCCATTGTTGACCATCACTCTTTCTCTGTTTCTGGTCCATTGATTTGGAATGGCCTCCCTATCTCTCTTGGGCAAAGACCTTCTTGTGACACTTTTAAATCTGGCCTCGAAGACATATTTGTTTCAAACCTAAGAATTTCCTCTCCTGTTTCATTTCATAGCTATCCCTGTTTTTCAACAGCCAAAAATTCCATCACCCTGCCAAAGTGTATAACATATGTGTGTGTGTGTGTGTGTGTGTTCATTTGGACTTGTTAGAACTATTACTTGCTATTGGTTGCATGACTGTGTAAGAATGAGTTGAGTGCAAGCACTTTGATTTATCTGTGCAAGATACAGTGCTATATAAATTTCGTTTATTATTATTATTATTATTATTATTATGATGTGTGTGCGCACACGCTTGTGCGTGCATGCGTGCGTGTGTTTGTGTGTGTGGGCACATGCGCATGTGTGTTCGCGCGTGAGCGTGTGTGTATATGTGTGTTTTCATTTTCATTTCATTTCATTCTTTTATATCGAGGATAATGGAATAAGCACTAATGTGCTTTTTTATATCCAGTCCCCGTGTGTATGCAGTTTTGGAAATTCTGTCATCTGTTCCCACCGGCACACAATGGCCTACTCTTACGTAAAGCGGAACAGGATTTAATGTGTGTGTGCAAGATGTTCTGCATGCGTTCGCACACGGGGCCTCGGTTTATAGTCTCATCCAAAGGACTTTTGGTGGAGAGTGGAGTCTGCACTGATGTTAACTCCAGGGGTCAAATATCCCCCTTGAACGGAATCAAACCTGGATCGTCAGATTGCGAGCACAATGTGCTAACCACTAGGCTATCCCTCCCCCTTGTGTGTATGTTCGTGTTTGTGCGTACACACGTGCGCTCCTGCACGTGTGCTTATAAATCTGTCTGAATCTAGCCTAATAAAAAAAATAGCCAGCTGATGGACACCCAGTGACAGAAGTAGGCCGATAGATGGGGACTGGAGTAGAGTGGACTTGCTTGGCCAGCCTCCAAAAAGAGAAGCAATACAACTAGCCTAGCCTACTGGAACTAGGCTAGGGCCTAGGTTAGGCCCACTGACTGACCCATGCCCTCCCTCTTAGTCCAGACAGAGGGAGGAAAAGAAGTAGGGTCTACAGGAGGCTGGCTGGCTGGCTGGCTGGCTGGCATAACCATGATGCATCAGCTCAACTTTCCCTTTCTCCAACTAGGTCAGTCAGGTTGGGTTTTTTCAAGGGAAAATGATAACCTACAGTAGGTGTGAACTTGATTGGTTAGAGTTTAACTTGGTGTGTGTGTGTGTGTGTGTGTGTTTTGAGGGGGTGGGGTGGGCAGTGGGGGTACGTTGTGTGCGTGTGGGGGGTGGGGGGGGGGGGTGTTCGTGCTATGTGTGTGTGTGGTGTGTGTGCGCGTGTGTGTGTGTGTGTGTGTGTGTGTGTGACTGAATCAATGCTTACATCAATTCAATTCCTTTAATAGAAGATATTTTTAAAAGATTGAATCGAACTGAATTGAATCAAGCAAAGTAGGTCCATGTACGTAGAACAGTCGCGTATTCTTTTGTATATCAATAATAATAATGATAATAATAACAATAATAGTCGTAATAATAATGTATGGAATATATCTAGCACTGTAGCTTGTAAAGCAGCAAATCAAAGCGCATGCAACTGTCCAGGAATAAGGTTAACAGACATAAGATTCATATATATATATATATTATACATATATATATATATATATATATATATTTTATATATATATAAAATATATATATATATTATATATATATATATGATGGAGATGGGAGTGGCTGTTGTAGAGTATGGACAGATTATGAGGGGGAAGATCTTAGGAAGGAAACATGTGTTTTGAGGCTATGTGTTAGAACTACACACCCATACCTATGCATTATCAAGACGTTCGTTAGCGCATACATTCGTGCGTGTTGGCGCCTACACACGGATGCATTCTTACATACACACGTTCCTACACATAAAAGCGAATGCCCCGCCCCACCCCCTCCACACACACACAACACACACACTGCACGCAGGCTAGCACACTTCATCCACACAGAACACACTCAATCCTGACTGACTATGATCAATCTGATAACTGATTAATGCTGACCCAGTTTGCCATATAGACAACACAGACTGAGGGTCACAACCAAGAAAGTTACTACTGATGGGACAGAAAGAATTGAACACCATCCAGCAACTTTGCTCTGATGCAACCAGTGCAGCAGCACTCACACATGGTGATATCAGAGACTGTTTCCATAATGTAGTTTGATTCAATTCAATTCAAACACTTTATTATCTCAGAGACAGAGAAATTCACGTGATCAATTTTGATTAGAGTTAGTCTGAGGTTAGAAGGTCTCGATGGATCAAGATTGATCATGGATGTACATCATGGCTGTCCTGCCTGTTCCATTGTGGCAGTGTTACTTGTGGCCGCAGAGACCAGTGCATGTGTGCATCTGTGCTTGTTGTGTGTAAGTCCTTCGGATGAAACTATAAACCGAGCCCCCGTGTGCGAACGCATGCAGAACATCTTGCGCACACGTTAAATCCTGTTCCGCTGTTCGAAAGAGTAGGCCAATGTGTGCCAGTGGGAACAGATGACAAAATTTAAAAAACTGCATACACACGCATAAATGTTTTTTATAAATTTTAATGTCATCTGAGCGCTTTGATTTGGCTTTACAAGATTCAG
>CM054150.1:56468278-56480778 GCA_028751875.1 Rapana venosa | reverse complement strand
ATTCAGCGCTATATAAATTCCATACATTATTATTATTATTATTATTATGCACGCATATGGACACACACATACATTGTGTGAGTACGCACACCAATATAAACATACGCACACATACGCGCGCGCTTCCTTGCGCGCTTGCATGCACGCACAACATTACGTGAGCACACACATAATTATAAACATACGCACACACACGCCAGTGCTTATTCGCCTTCGAGCGCGTGCGAGCGTGACCACACACATATACATACAGTTAACTTAAGAAAACACACGTACACACGCACGCACGCACGCACGCACACACACACACACACACACACACACACACGCAAACACACACACTCACATTCACATACAGTAAACTTAAGAAAACACTTGACTTGACTTGACACACACACACACGCAAACACACACACTCACATACAGTAAACTTAAGAAAACACACACACACATACGCACCCCCCCCCCCCCCCCCACACACACACACACACACACACCTCCACACACAAAACTGATGTCGGATTTTGACCTGGTTCTTTCAGGCCAGTGCAGAAAGTGGAGCAGAGCCTTGCTTATTGTTTGGGGTCTGTGGGAGATCAAAGAGGATCAGTAAAGACTGAACTAATAACCTGATTACAGACCCGTCGCTAGCTGGACAGATCAATAAGATAGACAGAGGGACGAAGGAAAACCAGGAGGGAAGGAGGGAGAGAGTGGCGCGATAAGAGAACACAAAAGGAAGGGAGTGAGGGTGCATGAGGGATACTTGGCTGGTGATGGGGGGGGGGGGGTAAGAAATTTGGCTGAGAAGAGATTAAGATAATCTAAATAGAGCAGACGTCTGCTAAAAGCCCCTGTCTGTCAAAAAAAAAAAAAGAGAAAAAAAGTTGACCTTAAAAGCATCTTGGTGAAAAGAGGTCAGAAAAAGATATGATATCATTCTGTGTTCTCGTTTGATGTCTGGTTCAGAAACTTGTGCTGATTTTGAAAGTGTGGTTGGGTGCAGCGCTCACAGATGTAAGGGGAGGGGAGGGGGGGGGGGGGGGCTCTAGGGCCCTTCCCTCCCTCTCCCTTTTCCCCCACCGCCACTTCCACCACTACTGCCACCAGCGCCCTAACTGCTTGTTGTTGTTCTTCTTCTTCGCATAGTTCTTTGCATTCTTCATCTTCTTCTTCTAAGCTTTCGCATTTTTCGCATTCTTTTTCCTCTTTGCATTCTTCTTCTTCTTCGCATTCATGTTGTTGTTCTTCTTCTTCATCTTCTTCTTGTTCTTGTTCTTCTTCCTCATCGTCGTCGTCGTCGTCTTCTTCGTCTTCTGTTCTTTGCAGTCTTCTTCGCATTCTTCTTCACATTCTACTACTACTACTACTACTACTGTCTGTCTGTCTGTATCTGTCTGTATGTCTGTCTGTCTATCTATCTGTCTGTTTATCTGTCTGTCTATCTATCTATCTATCTGTCTATCTATGTATTCAAGTTTTCTTCGGCACTTCGTAGAAAAGCAGTCCTCCTATGACGAGTGGTATGGACCACGTAGAATGACACAGCACACTGTCTGAACGTAGGTGAGGGATGTTCCCTGTCTGTGGGGTTTGACTGACTGAATTCAGACACACTGCCCTCAAAGGGTTCAGCCGCGCTACCCAAATGACGTCTCAGGGAGTGAAGGGACAAGTCCAGCCCAGTCCAGTACCGTCCAATTCCAGAGGATTTCTGTCGTTGTTTGTCGGTCATGCAAGTGTTGTTTTTCTTCCGAGGGATGGGTGGGTAGGAACAATGGAGGAGGGAATGATTAAAGGAAGTGAGGTAATCAATAGCCGTGGATGAATAAACGTGTGTGTGTGTGTGTGTGTGTGTGTGTGTGGTGTGTGTGTGTTGTGTGTGTGTGTGTGTGTATTTGTGTGTGTGTGCGTTCGTTCGTTCGTTTGTTCGTTCTTTACATTAATTTTACGTCTTTTCGCTATCAGTGATATCAGACGCAGGGAGACAGGGGGAAAAGAAGAAAAGCATATGCTTGTATGTGACTGAAAGTTTGTATTTTGTCACTTGTAATGCGAGCATGTATGTATATGTGTGTGTATGTGTGTGTGTGAGAGAGAGATGTGTGTGTGTGTGTGAGAGAGAGAGAGAGGGGGGGGGGTGTATGTGCGCACGCGTGTGTGTGAGTGTGAGAGTGTGTGTGAGTGAGAGAGTGTGTGTGAGTGTGTGTGTGTGAATGTATATGAATATGTGTGTGTGTGTGTGTGTTGTGTTGTGTGTGTGTGTGTGTTGAATGTATATGAATGTGTGTGTGTGTGTGTGTGTGTGTGTGTGTGTGTGTGTGTGGTGTGTGTCCTGGATCATTATCTCCTGACGACAAACTTATCAATATAACAGCAATCAAAAGAGTCATCTTCCACGCTCTGTTAACTTGAAATGAAATAATCATCATTCTTCAGCTCTGCACCAGTTTCTCGCAAGTGCGTTCGTAACTTATTGACTTTTTTCTTCAACTGTTCTGTCAGTGTGATAAAACATCATGATGAGTATCATAATCATCATGATATATGAAGATGCAGTGACATCATCAGAATGAAAAAAAAACAAAAACTTGCAGACTATAAACTTCAGAAGCATCAGCAGCATAGCAGAGGCAAGTAATATTATATTACCAGTAGTGTTAGTTGGCAATCTTGTGCTAACACGAGTACTGTGAAATAGCAAACTTATTACTACACCAGTAAAGCTTTCATCCTCATTTCATCTTTCTTCGTCGTTGACGATCATCATTGTTATTATTATCATCAGCGCCATCATAATCACTGGCATCAGTATCATCATCTTCGTCGTTCTTATCATCATCACCATCATCATCATCATCATAATCACCACCACCACCACTACCTCTTCCACTACCACCTCCATCATCATCATCATCATTATCATCATCATCGTAATTAGTAATCACTGGCATCATTATCATCATCGTCGTCGTTATCGCCATCATCATCATCACCATCACTACCACCTCCATTTTCATAATCACAATCACAATCACAATCATCATCATCATCATCAGTAATATGATCGTGGTTGCAGCGCTGTCACAGCCTGTGTGAATAGCGCTGCGGATTGATCAATGCAGTCAGTCCAGAGTGGTTATTTCTGGCCTTATTTATCAGCTGACATCAGCCGCTGACCCATTTCTGCACTGACCTACAATGCTGGCTGGCTATAGATCTGCGTTCAGCCTGTTGCTCTAGCTGTCTATGTATGATATATAGCAATCAACTGTTTGTTGTTGTTGTTGTGGACCGGTGGTCTAGGGGTAACGCGCCTGTCTAGAAAGCGAAAAGTCCGGGTCGGAAGTGTGCGGTGGTTTGAATCCCGTTTGGGCCCGAAACTTTCCCCCATCCATTAGACCATGAGTGGTGGTCTAGGCGCTAGTCTTTCGGATGAGGCGATAAACCGAGGTCCCGTGTGTTACACATAATTGTTCAGCACACGTAAAAGAACCCACGGCAACAAGAGAGTTGTCTCTGGCCAAATTCTTAGAAAAAAGCCACTCTGATAGGGTAACAAATACAATTGCAAACAAAAAGAAAAAGAAAGAAAAGGGTGGCGCTGTCTTGTGGCAACGCGCTCTCCCCGGGAAGAGCAGCCCGACTTAAAGTGGTATAAATAAATACAACATAAATAAATAAATAGTACTGTAAGTCCTTTTTCTTCCTTCCCCGAAGGGTCTGTTCAGCCTACGGTTCTTTTCCACAGCAGTGTTCAGGTCACCACCCTGGTTGTAATTCACGGCGGATGGGTGGTCAAGAGGGTCCGCGCCTGCCTAGAAGCAAAAAGCCCGGGTTGGAAGTGTGGGGTGGTTGGTTCGATCCCCGTTTACGCCCGAAACTGTTCAGGAGAGGAGAGGAACGGGAGAGGAAGACATTTTATTTAGTAGCATATTCGACGGACGCTATAGCCCTGAGTGGTGAAATAAGAGTGGGGATTTGTACGATGTCCTAGGTCAACTTCAAGTGCAGACTTGCCAGTGTTTTAATTCCCTTCGTGTATATACACATTGGGAAGATCAAATATGCACGTTAAATATCATTTATGTCAGTGTATCGGAAACACCAACTTACACAGCGTACATCCCTGAAGTCGGAATGTGGTTATCTTCGTGGTGGGCAACAACGGTTGCATGCGCAAAATCTCACCATTGGTCAACCTCGGAGGTCTTGCCAAGGTTTTTTAAAAAAGTAGCATATTTGCAGGATTTAGTAAATCACATCGCTTCACGATTTTGTCTTTGACTGTAGTTGACTTTTTCGTGTTAGTTTTGTCAAAGTGTCTTTCGGTCCAATTCGTCCAATAATTCAGCTTAAAAGTCCGATATGACGAATCCTCTAAGTCGGAGTACGGCTGCCTACGTGGCAAGATGCATGAAAAGTATCATATACACACACTTCTCATCCAATGTGTATTTTCAGTCTTACAGTGATTCCCAGGTGGGATGAATGACTCGTATGCTTCATATTCTAGGTGGCATGTAGGTGTAAAGCTGGGGATGTGCAAACAAGAAAACAACATCGACAACACAACAACAAGATATGAGTGGATGTCCAGCACTTACTTCTAAATAATCAAACATTTCATGGCCCAGTCCAAAAGCTGTGTCACTTATTGATGTAAGCAAAGTGCCAAGATCTACATTGAAATTTGTGATGCTTAAAATGTTATGTTGAGATTGCCTTCAGCCATGACAAGCTCTTAGCATAACAACTTGCACACCCCTAACACCTTGAAGTCGGGGTATGGCTGCCTATGTAGCGAGGTACTTGAAAAACAGCTATACACGCAAACTTCTGATCCCGTGTGTGCTTTCAGTCTCACAGTGGATTCCCAGGTGGGGTGAATGAATCAGAGTTTCTATTCTGGGTGACTGTTTGTGGACTAAGCCGGAGAACGCACAATAACAACAATAGCAACAACAGCAACATAAATCATTCTTGATGATCCCAAGGGTGTTACCAGTCTATTGTCGTACTGAGTTGTATAAAATTGTATTGCGAAGCTGGGAACAATATATGTCAAGAGATTGTTCAGTCGATTTCTACACTTAACTATGTTTCTGTGAGGGCTGTTGAAGAATACTATAAAGTGGCATGTATATGACACATATCATTATTACAAAACATGACATTTTACTTGTAAGCCTTGTGTATCTGAATAGATATGTCGCAGTGTCAAGATGTAGTTTAGCTAGCTGAACGAATCTGACACTTATGATTATGACAAATGTATTGTATACATGTAAGCCTATGTACTTTTGGCGGTAAGGTCTGTTGGGTAAATGTGTCACCTTCAAACGCATAACACTAGTTTTATCCTCAGGTCATTTTCTGTTTTGATTTCGTTTCTTTCAAATAGAGATCATTTTTACTGATTTTGATCAATAAACATAAAAGTTAAATATCTGTTTTTCCTCTGTTTACTTTCCTCAGCTAGAGCTCCGAGGTTCCCCAATAGTGAGATTTTGTGTATGCGACGTTGTTACATATCATTAAGGTAGCCGTATTACGACTTCAGGAATATTTTGTTGAAGGATTTTTTGCTATGTAGTACAATGATCTAAGGTGAACACTGGAGCCTTAGTGATCACACATAGTGTTAGAATTCTCATATTTTGACCCTTCACTTATGAAACGTCAGTAATCACATGTCTTGTTGATATTGTCAGATTTTGACCATGACTTAATGAGGTTAGAAAGCTCACTCACGAAAGATAAGATAGGATTCTGACTGACCACATGGGGGTGGTTTTTTCATTGTTGGATCGGTGGTCTAGAGTAGAAAAGATCCTGAGTTCAAAACCCGTAGAAAGCTGGACTTGTTTATCTCAACTGTCAGACCATGAGTGGTGGCGAGCTGGGTGCCAGTCTTTCAAAATGGACATTCAATGGAGGTCCTGTATGCAACATGCATCAGTTCAGTGCACATAATAAATCCACAACAACAAGGGAGTTCTCTGCTCACGTAAAATATTCCATAGCAAGATAGCCTTCTTATCATAATTTGCAGAAGAAAGCTATATTCACTCTTTAACACTGTCACAAATATAAACACAGATAAAGGAGCAGATTTCTGAGTGGGTTTTTGTTGTTGTTGTTGTTGTTATGGGCTGCGGTTAGGGGGTTGTTTGTTTTTGTTGTTGTTTTTGTTTTTTCTACTCATGTTAGGTTTTGGGGGGTGTTTTGCTGTGGTTATTATTGCTGCTGCTACCACTGCTGGTGCTGCTGCCACTGCTGTTACTGCTACTGTTGTTGCTGCTATTGCTACTACTACTAGTGTTACGACTGCTGTCTACTGCTGATGTTGCTACTGCTATTGCTGCTGCTACTAGTGTTACTGCTTTTGTTGCTGCTACTTCTGCTGCCGCTCCTGCTGTTGTTGGTGCTGCTGTTGCTGCTGCTACTGCTACTAGTGTTACTACTACTTCTGTTGCTGCCACTGCTGTTGTTGCTGCTACTTCTACTGCCGCTCCTGCTGTTGCTGCTACTGTTGCTGCTGCTACTGCTACTAGTATTACTACTACTTCTGTTGCTGCTACTGCTGTTGTTGGTGCTGCTGTTGCTGATGCTACTGCTGTTGTTGCTGCTGTTGCTATTGCTGCTACTAGTACTGTTACTGCTGCTATTGCTGCTGCTGCTACTGCCGATTCTGCTGCTGTTGTTGTTGCTGCTGCTGCTACTGTGTTTATTAATGGGTGGCGCAGCTCTGTGGAGATGATCTCTCGTGGATCAGCTGCCCGAATTTCCTTCAATCTGAAACACATCTGATGTGAGGATAAATAATGTCACCTAACTGCTGCATGGCAAATCGATACATGCACATCAACAGTGTTGTTTATTAACTAACTACAATGCAAATCAACGTCACCTTGAGTACTGTAGCAGAACAGAGATAAGCATGCACTGTTTACAGAGTTTGTTTAATGTGGGTGTTGGTGTTGGTGGTGGTTGGGATGGTGGTGGTAATAGTAGTGATGGTAGAGGTATTTGTGGTGGTGGATGTGGAATATAGATTTTTTTCTCTTCTTTTTTCTATTTTGTCTAAGCTGACACAGTTTCGGAATGAAACTACAGATGTTGAGCGTTCACTAACTTGTTATCTTACCCCCCTCCTCCTCCCCCTCCCCACAGACTTGCTACCAACTGTTGGGTAAGAGAAGTGGCTGGCACACAGGAGATAGCTATAGGCACGTGCCGTTTCTTAGCAACGTAGTAGTCACAGCCTAACGGTCACCCAGTTTGAACAACTTCAAATCCATGTTAGGTTGTTTACCTGTTTGGTCGTAAGAGTGTTTTTTTGTGTGATGTTTCTGAGCCATTCGATTTTCATTCAGAAACATGGATAGCAACAACAACAACAACAATAACAAAAATGTGAATTATTGATGGAAATAAAAGGATATTATATAGCTATTCCAGCTATCTGCCACTTACATGGGTGTGAACGCGCCTATGCACATGTGTGCCTGCGTACACGCGCGCGCGCGCACACACACACACACACACACACACACATCTCCTTATCGATTTTTTCCTCTTTTTTTACTGGTTTAAGTTAACGGTAAATGATGCAATAACGTAATGTCTTAGTATAATCATTACGAAATTTGTTCTTAGATAGATGGCTTGATGAAAAAAAGCAAATGCATTGCTTATTCAATGTACCATCTGGAAATAAAATTTTGACTTGACTTGACTTGACTTGACACACACACACACATACTATAACTAGTGTATAAAACAAAGAGAGAAAAAAAAAACAATCATAGGTAATGAACACACACACACACACACACACACACACACAGATAGATGGCTTGATGAAAAAAGGCAAATAAATGTATTGCTTATTCAATATACCATCTGAAATAAAATTTTGACTTGACTTGACACCCACACACACACACACACACACACACACACCACGTAATGTGAAAAGACGTTAAATTAAAGAAGAAACAACACACACACACACACACACACACACACACACACACACACACACACACAACCATCACTCAGTTTTCTACCAACCAACACTCCCCCGCCCCCACAACTATTTCTCCACCGTCATTTGAGGTGGGCTAGGCCTATAGGTCTAGCTAGCCTAGCCTGGCGGGAGATAGAGACGATCCTCTGACACTCACTACCACAGCTCAAATGGGGTATAACACGCCGCTGGCTGACATCCGAGTTGATTAAAATGAAGACTGGCTGAACGAAAAGCCATCAATTGATTAGCCCCCTCCCCCTCCCCCTCCCCCTTTCTTGTCGCTACATCTGATACCGTAGTAGCAGCCCTCGTGTTTTCCTCCCAGCCACGATATCGTGTGTGTGCTCCCAGCCACGATATATATTATATATATATATATAATATATATATATATATATATATATATATTATATATATAAAATATAATATATGTGTGTGTCTGTCTGTCTGTCCATCTTTCTCTGCCATTATCAGTATCAGTGCTCAGTAAATTGAAGACCAGGCACAGATGACACACTGGGAAAGAATATTATGAGGGAAGAGAGACAAGAGAAGATGGAGAGAGAGAGAGAGAGGGGAGAGAGAGAGAGAGAGAGAGAGAGAGAGAGAACTCGAACTCGAATGATTTATTCACAAAAAGGCCATTGGCCCATACATGAAGGGGGTTGCCAAACTGCTGAGTATTTTTGGTGGGGGTCAAAGCAATAGTAACGACAAAATGTTACTGTATAACAAAAAAGTCAGCTACAAAAATATGACTTAGGATAACATTATCTCTCTTATTCTGAGAGCTTTACACAAATATAAAGTGAGGCTGTGCATAACCTCAGGATGACTTGATGCCAGGAGTAAACAGTCTAAATAAATTAGGCTGTCTACTATATTTAACAGGGATGTAATTGTGCCTAACATCCTTTAATACTGGACAGCACAACACAAAATGTACTTCATCCTCCGGTGCTTGCTTACATAACGGGCATAGCAGCCTGAGGTCGTCATTATCATGCATGTTCTCTGTATCTGAATTTATGGACATTTATATCTGATACACCAATTCTAAACTTAGACATAATTCTTTTCAAATGTATATCCACCGAGAGAAAGAGAGGGGGGTTGGGAGTGGGGAGCAGGCAGACAGACAGAAGACAGGGAGAGTGAGAGAGACAGACAGAGAGTGAGTATATACTATAGTAAGAGAGAGACAGACAGACAGAGAGTGAGTATATACTATAGTAAGAGAGAGACAGACAGACAGAGAGTGAGTATATACTATAGTAAGAGAGAGACAGACAGACAGAGAGTGAGTATATACTATAGTAAGAGAGAGACAGACAGACAGAGATGAGTATTATTCTATGTAAGAGAGAGACAGACAGACGAGAGTGAGTATATACTATAGTAAGAGAGACGACAGACAGAGAGTGAGTATATACTATAGTAAGAGAGGAGACAGACAGACAAGAGTGAGTAATTACTATAGTAAGAGAGAGACAGAAGACAGAGATGTGAGTATATACTATAGTAAGATGTTGAGACGAGACAGACAGAAGAGTGAGTATATACTATAGTTAAGAGAGGACAGACAGGAGTGAGTATAATATAGTAAGCAGTAGACAGCAGACAGATGATGGAGTATATACTATAGTAAGAGAGAGACAGACAGACAGGGAGTGAGTATATACTATAGTAAGAGAGCGACAGACAGACAGAGAGTGAGTAATAATAGTAAGAGAGGACAGACAGACAGAGAGTGAGTATATACTATGTAGAGAGAGACAGACAGACAGAGAGTGAGTATATACTATAGTAAGTGAGAGAGACAGACAGAGAGTGAGTATACTATAGTAAGAAGAGACAGACAGACCCACACCACACAGCACAGGCAGGCAGACAGGCAGACAGACAAAAAACAGAAAAAGAGACACACAGAGAGAGACAGAGGGAGGAGAGGAGGTGAGAGGTGTGTGTGTTGTGTGTGTGGTGTGTGTGTGTGTGCGCGCGTGCGCGTATGTGTGTGCGTGTGTGTGTGTGTGACAGGAAGGGAGGGAGGGGAGGAGTCAGAGAGACAAACAGACCAAGAGAAAGACAGAAACAAAACACAAACCAAACCAACAAAAACACACAGCAAGAACGAGGTTCGGGAAGGTGGGTTATGGACTGAGAGAGAATGAAGGGGAGGGGGTGGAGGAAAG
Source organism: Rapana venosa (assembly GCA_028751875.1). NCBI lineage: Eukaryota > Metazoa > Mollusca > Gastropoda > Neogastropoda > Muricidae > Rapana > Rapana venosa. The sequence continues at coordinate 56,470,548 of CM054150.1, read as the reverse complement.
AGAGGGAGGGGGACAATGAAAGAGAGTCAGGTGTCATGGAGACTCGATTCAGTTGGATCTTGTTTATTTCTATCAGGCCTTGGCCTCTAGTCAAGAACTATCTAACAAAACAAAAAAAACGTAGGTAAAACGGGAACAAAGCACACACACACACACACAAAGAGAATTTAATACGTTCATCAGACAGTGCGTTAGCAGAACAAAGATTTCTGTAGATTTCTCTCAACATTAATGACAACATCTCTATATTTAGAAAAGAACCAACAAAAATTCTTCGACAATTCCAGAGAGAAAGTTAATACTAGGACAACAAAAACCCAGACCAGATCCAAACAGAACGTAATAGCCGTGATAAGATAATCAAAATTTATATATAAAACGCACACACAAAACCCCGAAAATTTGTAGATTAATAATGTAGAAAATTGTCCAAAAGCAAATGAATCCGGTTTCTGACCAATATGCATTTGAAAAAATGTGGATGACTTTTTCGAGAGAGAGAGAGAGAGAGAGAGGAGAGAGAGAGGAGAGAGAGAGAGAGAGAGAGAGACGAGTCTATTTGTTTTTATTGTTACATAATTTGAAGTCTGGAAAAATCTGACAGGAAACGCCAACTCATTCATATTTTGGTAGGGGTGGTGGTGGTGGTGGTGGTGGTGTGTGTGTACATGTGCGTGCATGCGTGTGTGTGTGTGCATGAGTGTGCGCGTGCGTGTATGTGTGCGTGTGCATGTGCATATGTTTGTGTGCATGTGTGCGCATTATGTGCGCGTGCATATGTGCGTATGTGTGCGTGAATGTGTGTGTGTGGTTTTTTTAAGGCGGATTAAGGGCGGAAGGGGCATTTCCTTTCCCAGCAACTGGAATGTCATTCATAATCTCTCTCCTCTCTCTCCTCCTCCTCTCTCCTCTCCTCTCTCTCTCTCTCTCTCTCTTCTTCTGCTCTGTTTCCCCTCCCTCTCTGTCTGTCTGTCTCTCTCTCCTCTCGTTTGTCTATCTGTCTGTCTGTCTGTCTCTCTCTCTCTCTCTCTCTCTCTCTCTCTCTCTCTCCCCTCTCTCTCCTCTCTCTCTCTCTCTCCCTCTTTCTCTCTCTCCTGCTCATCATTTTCTCATAGTGCACGTGCAGTGGTGTACACCACACCCTACTTTCCCAGCCTGCTGCCTGCCTGCCTGCCTTCTACTCCCTGTGTCAGCCTCTGTCAGCTAATGACTTCAGCATGCCGTCAGTGCAGACAGACAGACAGACAGACGTTGACATCTATAGGGCCTTGTTGTGTCAAGTTATCTACACCCCCCCCCCCCCCCCCCCAACCCCCACCCCTCCCGGCCCCCCTGCCTGCTATACCTTGTTTGACAGCTGCTGAAAACGATGCCTTTTTCATGACAACAACAACAACAACAAAACACATACACACACACCTATTGTTAGTTAATTTTCGGAGGGTTTTTGTTCTTGTTGTTGTTGTTTTTTGTTGTTGTTCTACTTGTTGTCCTTGACTGGTTGTAGATTTAGAAACATGTTCTTGTTTATTCCTCTGTAGATCTTTCGAAAAGCTAGGCCCTAAGTTCTGTCTGTTTGTTGCTTAGGTCATTTTATTGGCACTCACTCACTCACTCACTCTCACATACCCACTCAACAACACACACACACCTATACACTTGTTTGACACTGCGAAAAACATGCTTTTTCACCTAGACCATCAACAACAGCCCAACACATCACGACAACCATATTTTGGATCTTCTTTGTCATAACAGAAAAAACGACAGATCAATGTAATTACTGCCCTTAAACATGTAGATACACAATTTGGTCTATTCTTGTTCTGTATCATTTGAAAGCAGTAATTTGACGTTGTTTTATCTTTTAATTGACTACATCCCAATTCGAGATACCGGCACCTTTATACACAAACATGCGTACATACGACAATCACATCGGAACTACGGCACTTTGGCAGAGGAACGAAAAAACTATAGACATCACGACAACATTTGATTTTCTTTGAATGACTGGCAAAGATAACGTATCCCAGTACTGATGTTATTTCCCTCTGTCTTTACTCCTGACCTTCTTGTTCTTCTATTTACTTTTCTTGTTTTTATCTCTCTTACTCTCTCTCTCTCTCTCCTCTCTCTCTTCTCTCTTCTCTTCTCTCTCTCTCTCTCTCTCTCTCTCCCTCTCTCTCTCTCTCTCCCTCTCTCTCTCTCTCTCTCTCTCTCTCTCTCCCTCTCTCTCTCTCTCCTTCTTTCTCTCTCTCTCTCTCTCT
>CM054150.1:56403278-56465778 GCA_028751875.1 Rapana venosa | reverse complement strand
ATCATTACAGCTGTAGGGCCACTGATGAGTTCTGGTAGTGCAATACAGCAAAGCATGTTTAATCGAACATAAAAAACATCGTACAGACAGTTAAAACCAATACTAAAACAGACCATAGGACTTTTCTCCCTTTCAAGTTGAAGTCTGCAGTAGTAGCCACTTAAATGTTTGGATCAACGTGGTAATTGGAACGATGAGGTAATTGGACTGATGAGGTCTAATGAGGTCACTGTTGGAGGGATGAGGTATTTGGACCAGCGGGATAACCATCCCTTTTAGGCTGGAAACAGAAGAGTCAGTGGGGAAATGGAAGGAGGAGTCTAATGCTGGGTGAATGTGCTTGAGGAAGATGTACACCTTAACTACCACAGACAATTAAAACTACAGTGTCCATTGTAAGGAGAGGGAGAGAAAGAGAGAGACGGGGATGTGAGTGGAATTGGACACCTGCAGGCAGAAACATCCAGTGCTGACTCAGTTGTTGTAGACCCTGGAGGGCAGCCACACACTCACACAGAGAAACTAATTAGGAGAGTCCTCCAATGATGTGTGGCTGTAGACCTCCCTGAAGTGGACTGCACTTTCCCTGGCTTTTCCTAGAGCCTTTGGCTCAGCAAGTAGGCCTTCCGAGTACCTACTAGTATGTATGTATACGTTAATATTTCATCCAGTTCTTATGAAATCGGAGTATGGTTACCTATATGGCGAGGTATTTTTGGCTTTTCAGTGCAGCATTTGGTGCAGGAAGTACACTTTCTAAGCAGTACATATTATTTCGTTGAGTTCTTTGGAAAGTCGGAGTGTGGTTGCTTATATGGTGAGGTATTTGAAAACAGTCCTACAAGCAAACTTTGAATACTGCGTGTATTTATTTCTCACAGTGATTCTCCAGTGTGATGAGTGAGACCAAGTTGATATTCTGGGAGACAGGGTGTCAGGTTGTGGAACACCCAAGAAGAAGAAGAAGAAGGAGGAGGAGGAGAAGAAGAAGAAGAAGGAAAAGAAGGAGGAGAAGAAGGAGGAGGAGGAGGAGGAGAAGAAGAAGAAGAAGAAGAAGGAGGAGGACAACATTTCATTGAGTAACACTTTGTTGCTGTGTAAGAAAGTATGGTAACCTATGGAAACAATGCATTGTATGTGGGCCGCAGTATACCTATAAAGAAATGTGAGGGTATTTGTTCTCTACAAACGCGCAGACAGCAACTATTGTTGTCTGTCATATGAGCGAAAATGCGTTGCGTTGCCATTAAGCACCTGACAAGTCAGGCCCAGCACAGCACGGGAGAGAATTGTTATTTTGAGGTCTTTCTAGAAAAAAAAGGTCAGGAGAATGGACCAAGAGGGCCAAACTTAGACAAGAAGGAGGTGACAGGAAGAAAAGGAACAAGGCAGAAAGAAGGAGAGGGATAGAAAAGAGGGAATTCCTAGCAAAGAGTTTCCAGAAGGTAGGGATGCTATTTATACTGACAGGCTCCCAGCATAGCTTGGGAGAATTGGAGGAATATAAACTTCAGAACTGCGGACCAGTGCACATGTGAATGGTATATGCTGGATAGTGTCATCATTGTGTGACATACTGATATCAACGACAGCATGATTAGTTGGATTAGGATTTACGTAAGTGTCAAGCTGACATGGGAGGCGTTTGTCTTCTGTTTAATAAAAACCTGTGCCTGTACTACTACACTACACTGCATTGTGCTACACTACACTACACTGCACTGCACTACAGTTCACTACATTGCATTGCATTGCACTGTACTGCACTACACTACACTGCATTGCACTGCACTGCACTGCACTACACTGCACTGTACTACACTGCACTACACTACACTACACTGCACTGTACTACACTACACTACACTGCACTGAACTGCACTACACTACACTACATTACACTGCATTGCACTGTACTGCACTACACTACACTAGACTGCATTGCACTGCACTACACTACATTACACTGCACTGTACTACACTACACTACACTGCACTGAACTGCACTACACTACACTACATTACACTGCATTGCACTGTACTGCACTACACTACACTAGACTGCATTGCACTGCACTATAATACACCGCACTGTACTACACTACACTGCATTGCACTGCACTACACTACATTACACTGCACTGTACTACACTACACTACATTTCATTGCACTATACTACACTGCACTGCACTGCACTGCACTGCACTACACTACACTGCACTACACTACACTAGACTACACTGCACTACACTACACTATTCTACACTATTCTACACTACACTAGACTGCACTGCACTACCTACACTGCACTGACACTACACTGCACTGACTCACTACACTCACTGCACTGCACTACACTGTCTACACACACTGACTACACTGCAACTACTACACTCATTACACTATTCTACATCACTAGACTACACTACACTATATTGCACTGCACTGCACAAATTCTACACTGCACTGCACTGCACTGCACTTCACTGCACTACACTACTCTACACTACACTTCACAACTACATTACACTACACTAGTCCCTCACTGGGTGCCAGTGATAAGAGACCTTAATACACATATCCATGCAGTCACACAGAGAAGACAGAGATCAGAATACAGGAGAACAGATTAATAACACCAGCCCCCAAATTTATTATCTTCATTGAATTTAGCCCCAGGCTTGAATTCAGAAGGAAGCGGGAAACACACACTCCCTAGCAGCAGTTACACTAGCACAAGTGTATATTATACCTATCTAATCGAAATCTCAGCTTTCGCCTTAGCACTGCAAGAGAAAAAAATCATCTGTACGATGCGCACTAATGGAACCTTTTGGCCAGGTATCTCCCGCTCTCGGTGAGCAGCTTGGTTTCAAAAGGACCGATTTGTCGTGCGCGGTGATCTGGGTGCTATTGTGTTGGCAGTGAAAATCCACAAGCTGCACTATCAGCTGGGCGCGTACACAGTGCGCGTGCAGCGGCCACGTGGAGGATTGTTGACAAGGTACACACACACACACACACACATTCACACACAGAGCAGGCTGAAACTGACGCCACTACTGGACGGGAAATCCCCTAGATATGTCAAGCCGTGTGGAAGTTCTTCTCTTGTTCGTGGTGTAAAATATTGACATGTTGAGAGTGGGATTTTATGGATGGTTTGTAAACACTGATAATATCCATAGTTATATCACAGCAAATTTGTAATACTGACATTATATCAATATAAAAGTTAATACTGACAAACCCATCGTTATATTGGGGTGGGGTTGGGGGGTGGGGGGTGAGGGGGGGGGGGGTTACAATACTGACATTCTGATATACGTATAATTATCGTGGTTATTTGGTAAATACTGACATGCTGAAGACGTATATCAAGAATAGTGTGTGTGTGTGTGTTGTGATTTGTGCTTGTGGCGCGTGTGATGTGCGCACGCGCATGAAAGGTACAACAGAATGCGAGAAGGGTGAAAAACTAAGAAAGCTATTCACACACACACACACACACACACACACACACACACACTACACACACAACACACACACCACACACACACATCACACACACACTACACACACACACACACACACACACACACTATACCACAATCTCAATCGGCACTTACATTCTAAACATCTATGCAGTACATTACCAGCGATATTCCACTCTCGCCTTGAGCCTCTGAGTGACTCATTTCTCTTCACTCCCAAAGGCATAACAACAATACTTCAGACAGCAGCATCAACGGCAGGAACGGAATCGTTACAAGACTCCAAACACAACGAACACCAAGCATTGCCATGTTTTTTTAATGATTCATTCGTTGCAAAGAAACAAAAAACCAGAGCAAAAGTAAAGACGGTAGTAAAAGAAAATACCTTGATAATAAATACTCCTGAAGGTCAATGGCATTGAGACTGCTTAGCGAATCAATGTGTTCTGATGTTTTTAATGGCAGGCTTTGTTTTCCTGTGAACGGGGCTTCTAGATGCTTAAGTGAGCTATTAGAGCTGTTGGATTGCCGTATGAGACTGACGGATTTTACGCACGCAAGAAAACTTTGATACGTAAGGAAACAAAACTTTTACCGGTGTTTTTTTGTTTGTTTTTAAAGCAGCATTAATGTGTGTATCTGTTTCTGACTGATGTGTAAAGAGCCTTGACTTGTTTGGGGTTTTTGTGTGGTGGTGGTGGTGGTGGTGGTGGTAGTGTAGTAGTGGTGGTGGTGTGTGTGTGTGTGTGTGTGTGTGTGTGTGTGTGTGTGTGTGTGTGTGTGTGTGTGTGTGTGTGTGTGTGTGTGTGTACGCACGTGCACCCATGCGTTTTGAGTCAGTTCTACTGATAAGAATTTCTGTTCTTATGAAAAGGTTCCATGTTTCATCTAGGTACAGTTACCACTTAGTCTCTGCAGATTTCCGCGTCATTACATAATTATGCTTACCGTGTAGGTTTCCACTGATGGTGTAGAATACAGCACACACTGGGTTTCTGGCTGCCTATTTTGGGAAAACCTTATTACTGATGACTATGTTTCAGTTTTGCTTCAACAATATAATCATGTCTGCTATGTCGATTTGTACGAATTTCACGTATGCTTGCGCGAGAGCACAGTAAGCACACACACACACACACACACACACACACACACATGCACAACACATGCACACGCGCGCGAACACACACGCACACACACACACACACACACACACACACAAGCGGATAGACAAGACAGACAAAGAACAAAGAAAGGAAATACAGACAACTGATTAACCTGATAAAAAGAACAGACACTAAAAGAAAAGTCATCCTAAGTGGCAGTATATCGACTAACTGGAAACTGATTGCTGTTACACGGGGGAAAGGTCGATTCCGTTAAAAGTTCAGAAAATAATGGGGAACTTACCAATCGAAAAATCTCGCTCGTCTTTGTCTCTCTGTCTTACAGATCAAATGACATTGTTAGCATTTTATTCTTCCTCCTCCACCACCACCACCCTCACCTCTTTAGTATTACCCCTCCACCCCCACCCCGTTGAACCCAGGCTGAGTCGAGTCAAGGCCAAACTCACGTTAGTATTTTTTGAAGTCATTGAGTACTGTAACCTGATAGTGCCAGAATGGATGTCTGATTGTTTTGCGTCGCGCCAAAGTTCATGGCTTTTCAAATGGTAGGTGTGCTTCTTAGTTGGTTGTTGTTGCTGTTGTTACTGCTCTGTAGAAGTGATGGTGGTAATGATGGTGATGATGGTGATGATGATGATGATGATGATGATGATGATGATGATGATGATGGTGGTGGTGATGGTGGTGGTGGTGGTGGTGGTGGTGGTGATGATGATGGTGGTGAGGGTGGTGGTGGTGGTGATGATGGTGATGATGATGGTGGTGGTGATGGTGGTGTGATGGTGGTGATGATGACGACGTGATGATGATGATGATGATGATGGTGTGGTTGGTGGTGGTGGTGGTGGTGGTGGAGCTGGTGGTCCAAAGTAGCTGTCTGTGGGGACAGTAGTGGAGGGAGGGTCGAAAGGTAGGCTACAGAGACAAAAGAGTGGAGGAGGGGGAAGGGAGGATGGATGAGAGGGAGCGGGAAATGGGGAGGGGGGGAAGGGAGGATTGGAATCAGTGAAGTTAATGGTTTGTCACTAAGAAAGAGGAACTCAAAAGATAGTGTGTGTTTTTTTAATAATTATTGTTCATCCTATTTTAATTATCATCACATCATCAGCATCATCATTACCATCTACATTACCACCACCACCACCACCACCATCATCATCATCATCATCATCATCATCATCATCATCATCATCATCATTGCTGTTGATGTTATACAGAAACAGAGGAGAGTAGTTTCTTGTTGTGGACGTGGATGTTTTTGTTGTTGTTGTGTTGATTTCTTTTTCTGTTCCTAGGCTGGAGGAGCTGCAAGCTTCACCAACGGGCAGATTTTTGTCTATGCAACCGTTTTTCCCCCCACAATAATTAAGGTAGCCGCATTCCGATTTCGGGGAGTTGTTGGCTTGATAGTCCCCACCCCTACTGCAGAAAACTTGTCAATGACTCCCGTGGCGGTGCCATCAAGCTTAAATATCCCATAGACTATTTTAGTTTATGTTATTCTTTTATATCGAGGATAATGGAATAAGCACTTATGTGCTTTTTTACATCCAGTCCCTGTGTGTATGCGGTTTTGTGAATTCTGTCATCTGTTCCCACCGGCACACAATGGCCTACTCTTCCGAAAAGTGGAACAGGATTTAACGTGTGCGCAAGATGTTCTGCGTGTGCGTTCGCACACGGGGCCTCGGTTTATAGTCTCATCCGAAAAACTTTGGGGAGCGTGGTGTCTGCACTGATGTTAACTCCAAGGGAAAATATCCCCTTGAACGGGAATTGAACCTGGGTCGTCAGATTGCGAGCGCTATGTTCTAACCACTGGGCTGTCCCGTCTCCCGTATATAAGTTATGGTAGGAGCTGCATCAGACTGGTTACTGAGTAGATAGTTCAAACACTTTACATCCCAGTAAGCGAGTAAGTAGTGAGTCATTACCTATTACCACCTACATTTTTCAGAATACTTATGTGTGATACGCACCCACGCACTCGCGCACGCACGCACACATACAAACACACACGCACCCACACACACTGTGTGTGCGGGTGGGAATGGATGACAAAATTTACAAAACTACATACACACAGGGGACTAGATGTATAAAAAAAAAAAAAGCACGCGAGTGCCTATTTCAGTATTCTCGAAATAAAAGATTAGAATAAACACACACACGCGCGCGCGCACGCGTTCTTGGATGGCTTGATGACAAAAACAAAACAAATGCATTGCTTATTCAATGTACCATATGGAAATAAAAATTTGCCTTAGACTTTGACTTGACTTTCTCAACACACACACACACACACACACACACCACACTATCAAGACTAGGAAGCAAACACAAAACAGGACTGCTACACAAACCAGGACAGACATGACTCCCATTACGCAATCCCCACCACTTGGAGACCTTTTTCCCACGGTTTTCCCGCCCCACCACCACCACCACCATGGGACCGCCAAGGGCCAGCACTGCAATGAAAAGATGAGAGGGCGGATCCCCTGGCCTCACACCTGGGTGCCTCATTACTGTGGCGTCATCATCAAAGGGAAAGCACTCATCATCAAAGGGAGACCACTTGGGGGGGGGGGGGGGGGGGGGGGGGTGCTTCTTGTTGCCTGTCCTCTTGCCTGTGATACTTTACCTCCTGCCCCCCTTTTCTCCTCACAACAAATTCCAGGCAGGAGATTATCAGCCACTGGAGTGGGCCTGGTGGACAGACAGCAGGCTGGTCATAAACAGGTAAAATGGAATGACAGCTGCTACAGGGAGTAATTAGGCCTAAGACTGTTTAACTTCAATCCCATGGGTCCATAAAGTCAGGGTTGGGAATGTAGGCAGTGGCCTCTGGTGAATTCTTCTCTCCTTCCCTTTACACTGTCAGATGTGTCTGGGAAAAGTAACAGCATGTGCTTTCCAGCTCCTCTCGTGGGCAGTACAGTCTGGTTTGCAGGGTCTGGTTAATTAAGGGTGGGGATATTTTTACCATCTCCCAGGTCAACTTCAAGTGCAGACCTGCCAGTGCTTTGACTCCCTTCCTCTAGGCTATACACACAAGCAGGAGATGGTCAAAATATGTACCTGTAGAGATCCTGTTATAGCGCTATATAAGTTCCATTTATTATTATTATTATTATTATTATTATTTATTGATGTTAGAGTTTGATGGGTTAGGGGAACACGAACAAACCCAGCGTATATCCTGTACAAAAAGCTGCTCTGAAGTCAAAATGTCCCAGCTGAGGCCATGGGAGACCTCCTGAAGATGTAAGCAGAGAAGAAGACCAGGTAAAGGAACCTAGAGAAGAGAGAGAGAGAGAGAACTCTGAACTTTGAACTCTGAAATTTAATGAATACAGGCCAACAGCCCCTTTCATGGGGGAAAGCCTAAACATTATTCTGACATAATATATAACATGATCAAGAAACACAATACTGGTACTACATGAACATGATCACTGAAAGAAAAAAATCAAACAAAACAAACAACTGCTGAGTGCAGATGGAAACAATCTTAATCCTGGAGGTGATTCACTTTTAATTACTCATATTTTCAATAAAGTTCTGTCTGAGTTTAAATGCAGCTAAAAGGAATTTGGCGAGATTTACTAGAGATGCTTGTGAATTGCAAGCTAGTACACTGACAAGCCCTTTGTCTAGGTTAACACCAACATCAACGTTAAGTTTGTACTGCTGTCTAATGTCCTGGTATAGGGGACATCTAAATACAAAGTGTCCTTCATCTTCTTTCCTGTCTAGACATGCAGGGCATGCGGTATTGAGAGAGAGAGAGCGCGAGAGAGAAGAGAACTAGGTATCACCATGATTGACTGATTCATGTTGTGTTAAAGACCTAGCCGAGATTTCCGATTTGGGGACTGCAAATCAAATGCAACAAGGTACTTGAAAGGGTTGAGCACAGGACTGCCACTTTTGTTACATAGCCCGCAACTTTGATGTGGCAACAGTGCAAACCACCTACAGCAAAGTTGCTGAGTTGCAGAAGCTAGTGATATATAGGCCTGCTGGACTGGATCTTATTATTTTTAACATGTGGTAGGTTGCAGCTAATCACAGACTTGTTTCGCTTCACATGGTATCTGCTTCACAATGACGTGAATGTCACTGTCCCACTGTGAAGTATGCAGACTTATTGCATCAATTCATGATCATCTCTGATCCCACAAAATAACAAACAACAACAACAATAATTGGGCCAGCAGCAAGGATAGTCTTGTCTTGTTCATTTTCCTCCTCAACACTGGAAGCCAGTTTGGCTGAATGTAACCATGTGAGGACTAACATGATTTTGTTTTTGTTTGGATTATATTGTAGCCCCAGGGAGCTATCTGATGTAGGACCCGAGGTAGCTGCAAGTCTACCCCACTTTGGCACCATAAAGACACAGGACTGCCACATAAATCAACACCCACTGTTGGGAAAGCAACAATTCAACAGCATGATTATTGCTGAAGAGTTTACCATGGAATAACACGGGATTACTTTGTGGTAGAGTCGAAATGGCAGCGTGTGTCGCCAACTCGCGATGTTTGACACCAACCTGTGGTATTCTACAGGCGGCGGCAACAAAAAGGTGGCAGGCGTGTGCTGAGCCCCTAACCTCTCTATCTCACTTCCTTGCTGACTGTTGGCCCTTGTGGGCACATCAATACCGTGTACAAGGGTATTATTGTGGTCAGGGTAAGATCAATCAGTAATCTCCACTGAACTTCAGTGAGTTGTATTTGCATACCACTTAAAAGTTACCACAGAGTTCTTTGAGTGAGACTGGGGATGTTCTGCCTAGGCAGAGAGCTCCAGGCAAGAGTAATGCCAGCCATTACTTTTTTTTCTTTTCTTTCTGTAGGTGTGTTTGTTTCTTTATCAAAATGGCTTTTTTCTACAGAATTCTGCAAGAAACAACTCACTTGTTGCCGTGGATTCTTTTACGTGCGCTTAATGCGTGTTGCACACGAGACCTTGGTTTATTGTCTCATCCTAAAGACTATCGCCCAGACCACCACTCACGGTCTGGTGGACGGGGGAAAAGTTTCGGGCACAAACGGGGATCGAACCCGGACCTGGACTGTACCCGGACTTTTCTCTTTCTAGGCAAGTGTGTCCCCTCTCGGCCACCCACCCACACAAGTCATATATCATTACAACAACAAAGGAATTAGGCTGAGATTTCACGCAAGCGTCGCACAGGGGACCTGATACGTAGCACCTGCGTGAATAAGAGTAACAGAGAGTGCATGTGTTCAAACACATAACTGTTAATGTTCTGCCTGCCATAGCTCCCGTCATTCACAAGCCAAAAAGGCCTCTGCAACCCACGCTGATTTGTTGACAGTTTAAAAAGAATGTTGATGAAGAAAGAAGGCTTACACAAACAGACAATGTGGTGATACAGATGAACAGATGCTTTTTGAGTTTCGCCCATTGTACGGAACTAAAGAGCGAAGGGATGTATGGGAACAGTTGTGTGTGTGTGTGTGTGTGTGTGGAGGGGGGGGGGGGGGGCTGTTTGTTGTTGGTTTTGTGTGTGTGTGGGGGGGGGGGGGGGGGGTGAGGTTGTTTGTTGCTGTTGTTTTTTGGGGGGGTTGTTTGTTGTGTTGTTTTGGGGTTTTTTTGTTTGTTGTGTTGTAGCTGGGGGTTTTGTTGTTGTTTATTGTTGTTGCTTTTGGGGTTTTTTACTCAAACCCAGCGATTTATCTTCAGTCTATGGAAGCAGGAAACAGCCTAGTGCTTAGAGCGTTGAGCTCGTGATCTGACTGCTGGGGTTCAAGTCACCTTCCAGTCACCTGTGATTTTTCCATGGAGTTCACATCGGCGCTGAGTCCACTGCTCCAAAAGTCCGGATAAGACTATAAACCCAGGTCCCGTGTGCGAACGAAGGCAGAACATCTTGCGCACACGTTAAAACCCGTTCCGCTTTTCGGAAGAGTAGACGATTGAGTGCTGGTGGGAACGTATGACAGAAGTTTTAGATACATGCACACTGGTGTCGTGTTTCAACATCATCCCCGAAATCGGAATGCGGCTACCCTAATGGTGGGCAAAACCGGTCGCACACGCAAAAAATCTCACTAGTGAACACACAGATACACACACACACACTCACACACACACACGTGCGCGTGTATGTACGTGTGTATGTGTATGAATGTGTATGTGTGTAGTGTCGTTTTGTGTAGTGTTGTGGTGTGGTGTGGTGTGGTGTGTGTGTGTGGGTGTGTGTGTGCGCGTGTACGAGTTCTGCTGTATACTTTTCTTGTATGGGTTTTTTGTTTTGTTTTGTTTTTGTTGTTGGTTGTTTTGTTATTTGTTTTTGGTCGTGTGTGTTTTTCTAATTTGTTTCTTTTGGAGTCAGTTTTATTATTATTGGTTATGGTAATAATGTAGTTAGATGTTATTGATCAAGCTGTTTTTGTTCCTAGATGGATGGCTTCTTATAAAAAAGCAAATGCATTTCTTATTCAATGTACCATTTGGAAATAAAAATTTGACTTCTCACACACACATGCACCATTTCTTATTCAGTGTACCATCTGGAAATAAAAATTTGACTTTGACTTGACTTTGACATCACCCACCCAAACACACACACACACAAACACACACACACACACACCCACACACACACACACCCAAACACATACACACACATACACACGCGCGCGCGCGCGAAATGCTATCTCAATATTTTCTTCTAACAATCTGAAAGTTGTCAAGAGCTGTCTCACCAGCCTACCTGAAGAGGCTCACTTGTATCAATGGAAGTGTTAATTCATGCAATCCTAAACCGCCCCCAGCTGTTAGTCAGAGGTGGGTGTGGTACAAAGTAAACACGGTCACTAGCAGCAGGGCAAGTGTTAGTCACACCATTTTATTGCCAACGGCTTCGTCACGCGTCACTGCTTACGCGACAGTTTCTCTTTAGTCATGTCTCCTAAATCAAGTGGGTCCTGTTGTTAGCGGCGGTGAGGTGTGAACCCTTTGAAAAGAACTTTTCTCCCGCCCTGAAACTTTTACCAGGTCTGCAGACTGCTGTGGTTTAGTTTCTGTCTTCTCCACCCACATTGTGGGACCTGCCGCCTGGCTGAGGATGTGAGAGCGGGAGTCTACCGCTTTTTGAACACCACAGTTCCTAATATAAGACTATAAAACCATCTACAACACTAACTCTGGTTGTTTGTTTTTCAGGGTTTGGTGTTTAGTCAGTGTCGTGTCACAGTGAGCGGAATGTTCCAGAATGTCTACATTACACCCACCCATAGGTACAAAGACTTTAAAATCAACAACAGAGCAAGCCACAACAACAACAACAACAATAGCAAGTTGTTTTTATTGGCTTTTAGAGCTCTACACACACTGTTTACCGTCTTGTCACCGTGGGAATGGCGGGGATGAGGGGGTGTGTGCCTTTCAGTAACAATAGCCTTCTCTCACTTTCTAGAAATTTTGTCCAAGAAATTTCCTATTGTATCACCCTTTTGCTTCTGCCTTTTCCTTTACCTCTCTGGCCCCCCCCCCCCCCTGTCTCGCCCCCTCTCTGTCTCTGTCTGTCTGTCTGTCTGTCTCTCTCTCTCTCTCTCTCCCGCCCTCTCTCTTAGGGTAAACTATTACGATGTTTGAGAGCCATGTATCAGAATGTCAGAAGCAGAATAAGATGTGGAACTAAAGTGACTGACATAATATACTGTACCACTGGTGTTAAACAGGGTGATGTATGTAGCCCCTTATTGTTTTCTGTTTTTATCAATGAGTTAGCCAGAGACATCATCAATAATGGTAAACATGGTGCCACTTTCCCCCAATATTTCTCAGAGTTGTTTATTCTTCTGCTTGCTGATGATGTTATCCTGCTATCTGAAACAGTTGTAGGCTTACAAAAGCAGTTAAACAGCTTAAACAGTGCTGCAACATCACTGGATCTTAAGGTTAATCTGAGTAAGAGTAATATCGTTGTATTCAGAAAAGGTGGATATTTAGCTGCTCATGAAAAATGGTTGTACAATGGAAATATCATGCCTGTGATTAATGTATATAAATATTTAGGAATCTGTTTTTCTACTAAGCTTAGTTTCACAACTGCATGTAAAGATCTGGCAAGTCGAGGTAAACGAAGCTTGTTATTTGTGTTGAAAAAACTACGAATATTGAATAATAACTCTTTTGATTTGTTCGTTAAGATATTTGATGCACAAATACAACCCACTGTGTTATATGGTTCAGAAATTTGGGGCTTGGATACAGCTGTAACTCATTGTGAATCAGTGCACCTCTTTGCTTTAAAGCAGTTTTTAGGCTTAGATAGACGTACACCTAATGATCTTGTTTATAGTGAAACTAATAGATACCCTCTCTCTGTTAATGCTGCTGTAAGATGCATTAGATATTGGATTAAGATTCTGCATATGAATGAGAGCAGGCTACCTTTAAATCCTACAAGATGCTTTATGATCTAGATGTCAAAGGGAAAAACAACTGGACAACACAAATACGTACCTGTTTGTGTGAACTGGGGTTTGGATTTGTTTGGCTCAATCAAGGAGTCGGAAATTGTAGAGAGTTTATTAACGCTTTCAGGCAAAGATTGATTGACTGCCGATGGCAGCAATGGAGTGATCATATACAAAACAGTGAAAGATTTCAAATGTACAGACAATTTATAAGTTCGCATGATGTCAAACCTTATCTAAAACTTGATATGGATATACATTTGAAAAGAATTATGTCTAAGTTTAGACTTGGTGTATCAGATATAAATGTTCATAAATTCAGATACAGAGAACATGATATTGACGACCTCAGGCTGCTATGCCCATTATGTAAGCAAGCACCAGAGGATGAAGTACATTTTGTGTTGTGCTGTCCAGTTTTTGAGGATGTTAGGCAGAACTACATCCCTGTTAAATATAGTAGACAGCCTAATTTATTTAGACTCTGTTTACTCCTGGCATCAAGTCATCCTGAGGTTGTGCGCAGCCTCACTTTATATTTGTGTTGGGCTTTCAGAATAAGAGAGATAATGTTATCCTAAGTGATTTTTTGTAGCTGACTTTGTTATACAGTAACATGTTGTCTGTGTGTGTGTGTGTGGGTTGTTTTTTTTGGGGTTTTTTTTAAAACCAAAATACTAAGCAGTTCGGCAACCCCCTTCATGTATGGGCCAATGGCCTTTTTGTGAATAAATCATTCGAGTTCGAGTTCGAGTCCCGCCCTCTCTCTTGCTGATTTTCTGCCTACACAGCCGTTCTTGCCGTTCTTCTGCCTTTTTTTTCAAGCAAATCTAACCTTTTTGTTATGAACCTTTTCATGAACTGCCCTGAAGTGGGACTGTGTCTGCTGGGGCCAGCGGGCAGACAGACAGACCTGCAGAGTGACAAGCACAGGAGAAGACCAGGCACCGCGCATTCTATCTGATATGGTCATGTGGCCGATTGAGGAAAATGAATATGTTCAAACGACATGAAAGAATTTGTGGTCGTAACACAAATGGACTCAGCTCGAAGAAACAAGCAAAGACAATTACAAAACAGTATCAAACAAATCACAACAAAACAAAACAACAACAAAAACAAACAACCCAGGGGCCGGACTGGCCCCCGTGGGTAGGGAGGGTGTTTAATGGCAGATTCAAGGGTCACGGGATCCATTCTGGCTGCCACCACCAGGCCTGAAGACACTTTGTCATTGGCATCAACATCTGTACCGACTCCATTCCTTCCTCACTTCTTCCCAAATCTGAAAACCTAAGCCCTTGACCCAAACTAAAATCGTTGTCAGTTATTGATATCAGCTTTGCCGTGGTTTTGGTCGCCTCACGCGCCATAACTCTCTTGCCAAGACTGTCCTGGAGGGAACACTGGAGGGAGGAAGAGGCAGCAGGGCAGACAGGTGAAGAACTGGATGATGCAGAACTAACAGCACACACTGGCCCGGCCTTGACATGGCGCTGTTGCTGCAAAAGGCTGAAGGCAGACCAGCCTGGAGTAAATGGTCAATCAACGAGTCCTACCTGTATGTCCCTCCGACGACCAGTTTGGGTCAAGAGACTGCTGATGCCGATGTTAATGATGGACGCTTAGTGGCAGGGGCTATAATTATTAAAGTGTCGTTATGCTGTATAATGTTCAGATTGTTTTCAGCCACTACAAGCTTTGAGCATAACAACCTCCATACTTCTTTCAAAGGAAACACATTTTTTTAAAGTCGGTCAGATTACAGCTGTCTATAAAGCGAGGTACTTCAAACCAGTCATACACGCCAACCTCTCATCCAGTATGTGCTTACGGGCTCACAGAGATTCCCAGGCCGGATGAGTGAGTCAGAGTATATATTCAGGGTGACCCCCAGGCTGTTAAGCTGGTGGAGGCCTCCCAGCAACAATAACAACAACAGACAAACATGCTCCAAGGGAAAACCCTGGCTGGTACAGCTCTAGAAGAAGAGTTCGCTATTACGCCCAAGTATAGATGGACAACAATTAAACAGAAAGGAGGAGTGGGAGGGGGGGGGGGGTAGCCTAGTGGTTAGAACGTTGCTGTGGTAGTCTGACAGTATCGAGCTTCCACAGAGCTGCCCCTTCTAGAGCACTTTACCCAACATCAGTTTTAACAACATCAGTTCTGACTCCACTCCCTCAAAAGTCCTTCGGATGAAACTATTAACTGAGGCCCCATGTGCTAGCGCACGCAGAACATCTAATGCACACGTGAAAAACCCATTCCGCCTTTCGGAAGAGTAGGCCATTTCGTTTGTGCTGATAGGAACAGATAAGGAAATGTATAAAAAAAATATATATATAATAAAAAATACCTACTCACAGGTGTGTTTAGACACTATGCTGACGGGGAGTGAGGAGGCTGCCTTAGTGGAGGGTAAAAGCAGTTGCCTAGGCTAACTCTTATCATTTTTGGTGGATCGGTGGTCTAGAGGTAACGCGCCTGTCTAGAAAGCGAAAAGTCCGGGTCTGAAGTGTGCGGCGGTTCGTACCCCGTTTGGACCTGAAATTTTTCCCCCATCCATTAGACCAAGAGTGGTGGTCTGGGCGCTAGTCTTTCGGGATGAGACGATAACCGAGGTCCCGGTTTTTACACGTAATGTTTAGCGCACGTAAAAGAACCCCGGCAACAAGAGATTTTTGTACCGCCAAAATTCTTAAAAAAAGCCACTCTGATAGGAAAAAATACAGTTGCAGACGTGAAAAAGAAAAAAAATGGGTGGCGCTGCGCTTGTGGCGGACGCCGCTTTTCCGTCTCCGGGGAGAGCAGCCCGAATTTCAGGGAAAAAAGAAATTTTCCGTGACTTAAAGTGGTATGAATGAAATCTGAGCGCTTTGATTTGTTGCTTTACAAGATTCAGCGCTATATAAATTCCATACATTATTATTATCATTGGAGCTCTAGCCTAGGAACTAAAAACAACAACAAATAAGCGGACAAGCAAACCAACAACAAACAAACAAAAACAAATCTGCATACACAGAATGCTCTAAATCCGACTGTAGCATATGCATAGGTTCTAGCCTACCAAACAACAACAACAACAACCCCAACGAGTTAAACCATCGATTTGTTTTTTCATTTTATCTCTACAATAAAAACATTAAAAAAAATTATGTCTTCTCAACTCAATTTCATTCCATAGTCATCCAATTGACAGCAAATGAATCCACACAGACACAGACACGTGCGCGTACGCACGTTTGCATACATATGTACACATGCACACATACACAAAGGTGTGCGCACACGCGCGTGCGTATGTACACGAACACACAGCACGTACACACACGCTCCAACGCTCACAAAACCCTATTTGCCTCTCATTTCTAAGACTTCTATTGAAGAAGTTTTCAATGATGTAGATATATAATATAATGTTTGATATTGCCAAAGGTCTGCAGTCAAGTCCCATAGGACATTTGTTATAAATACTGAAGTTTTGTTTGGTTTGGGGTTTTTTATCATTGCTTAGTTATGTTGTTTAGCACGTTCTAATTGTTATTATGATGTGTTCATACACACACACGCGCGCACACAGACACAGTTTCCAAGTACTCCTTTTTTATCCTCTGGTATCACTTAACGTGGAAAGACGTTAAAACTAAAGACGACTACTACTACTACTACGCTCGAACGCACTTACGCATCGACCCGCGCACATGCATGCATAATAGAATGTATAGTTGTTTATTTAACACTATATCACACTGTATGGACTGCACACAGAGAGAGAGAGAGAGAGAGAGAGAGAGAGAGAGAGAGAGAGAGAGCTGGTGCAGCAAAATAGATGTCTGAATGAAGCTTTGTACTTGTCATGTTTTGTTATGTTTTGCAGCAGACAATAAGTTCTGCGCCATTCCTTTCTGTATTGTTTTCGCTGCAATGATGAGGTCCTGCAACAAAATCCTGTCCTAAAAGCAAAATCCTGCCACGGACACTTGCAAGCAGAAATTGACATCTTCTCAAGGGCTTCGATTTGGTTGGGTGTTTTTTTTTTACAAGATTCAGCGCTATATTAATTCCATATATCATTATTATTATTATTATTATTATTATTATTATTATTATTATTATTATTATTTTCTACCGCTCACAACGGGGTAGTGTGGTACAACCAGTATCCCGGCATTATGTCTGAGGGTTTGTTTTTTTTAAGTTAAAAAAAAGCTCCCCCCCCCCTGCAGTGTGGCTGTGTGTTGTGTGTTGAGCATGTTTTGAGTTTGTGGCATATGTTCAATCCCTCTGATGTCACGTTAGTGTGACGTCACCGGCAATGTCCACAAGTTTGTTTTGGGGGAAAATGTACACGTTTTTCGTACAAAGTTTCTATGCGTGCACTCAATATTTTAATAAAAACAGTAGGCCAACGGTTTTGTATGCAATGATAAAAAATGGAGATATTTCTGCTGACATCACACCATATCCGATTTCATAAGATTTGAACATATCCTTCATTGCACAAACAAGGGAGACGATCATGAGCAGTGTACAGGGCGCATGGAATATGAATTTTTATCACTGATTAGTCAAATCGCTGCCGCGCAATGCGGGGTGCACACATACGCGATTCAAACAGAGCAAAGAGACAGACGCATCCAGAAGTCCCAGCCAAGTTGGTGAATTCTGCCGACATTGCCTGAACGTAGGTGTGCATACATTTTTATTTGCTGAAGAGAAGCTGTACTTTTTGTTGTTTAATATTTGTCAGTTGTCTACAATAGAAATAAGTCTTTCCCAAAGCTGATATCTTTATGCAGACATAGCATTTATAAGGAAGTTGTCCTCATTTTCAACAAGCTTTCCTGGCAACCTAGACAAAAGTCTATGTTTTTCACAAGGTTCAAAATTCGGGTATATAAGACTGCTCTTGGTCAGGTAGGCTAACTATTGTCATTTATTTACATGCAGTTTCTGTATTTTAGTTTTACTTTGGAAAATGCATATTCGGGAAGTTGAAGCAAGATGATCTGTCAAATGACCGTTGAACAGTTGTCAGTACTCCATGCTGACATTTTAAAATGCAAGCTTAGTATTTCGTTTTAATCACATTTTGTAACTTTAGTTTAACTGGTGCAGTTTGAAGTTTAGTTTATGCTTGTGCAAGTAGAACTTTAGTTTTTCATGTATTAGAACTTTGGTATGCTTATGGGTTTTTTTTTGGTTTGGTTTGTTCTGTATTCTATTACCAAACTGTTCATTCATTGCTGTGCTTCACGTGACATTCACGTGTTTCTCGCTCAACTCACGAATACTATCTGCCACATTTTGAGAAATGTTTGGATTTAGAGCCCCCCTTGAAGGGCCAAGGGAGTTGTCAGATATCCAGACGCCTGCAAGTTCACACACATCCCTGCAAGCAAATCATGACCATACATAGTTTGCAAGCAAAAATATGCTCCCCCCCCCCCCCCCCCAGACTTTACTTGAAGGGATTTTTCCTCTAGAGTTAACATCAGTACCTAATCCCCCCCCCCCCCCTTTTTTTCTTTCTCTTTCTGCAATAGTTTTTTGTTTTGTGTTGGTTTCTTGTTTTCGCTTATTCAAATTTTCCTCCTCCTCCTCTCCCTCTGGCTAGCAAGTTTTGTATGCCTTTGCTTTTTCAGTGTGTGTGTGTATTTTATGTGCGTTTCTGTGTTTCATACATTTTTTCCCCTTGTTCTATTTTAGGGGGATGTGCATTCTCTGTTGAAAAAATTCGTTCTTGTGCACACGTTAAACCCCGACCAGTATCGCCTTTCAGAAGAGTATGCCATTGCTGCCTACTAGTAGCAAAGGATAATGTTTAAAAACTTAATGTACAATTGTTTTGACATCATCCCCGAATTCGGAATGCAGTTACCTTGGTGTTTTCGTGTGCAAAAATTTCACCATTGGTAAACCTTGAAGCTCTTGCCCAGCTAGCTTATACTGGAAACTTTGCAGTGGTTCCAAAAACTTGTTGGGGTAGATCCCGAAGAATGTATAGTAGGCCAAAATAATTGCAGTTTTGTGCATGTATGACAATAGAGTTGTGTGCATGTGCTTGTTTGATATCAGAGACTGGCCAGCAGTGATGAACCTTCTGATCAGAGAAGACCAGGTGGTGTGCATAAGTACAGGGGTACAGTGCCAGTGGACCTCTCATGTGATAGCATGGGGCTCAGCCCTTCAGTAGGCTTCTGTGTGAAATGGGGATCCATAGGGGAAACTTTCAGCAGAGCTCGTCTAAAATTAATCCTTCAAACGACTTCTTAAAAAGTATGGAATATAAACGCATATTCATGTATCTTGGTTTTTGGAGTGGGGATATTCTACAGTTCCGTGTTTGGTGGAATGAAGATAGTAGAGTCTGATTTCATGAATTCTTATATCCTTTATGAATACTACTTTACGCAAAAATGGCCTAAATTCATGGCACAATTTCCCACACCACATTATGGAAAGAGCAGTGATGGATTGTATATGTAGAACACTGCATCTGGATGTAAAGTTTTTTTCTTTAGCTCAGATTTTCAGTTTTTCCATTTTGCATCTATGAAGTGATATCACATCTGTAGGGGACTAAAGTTAACAGAATGTAGACGTAGAACTGCAGGCCAGCAATTGCCGCCTTGCCTTGCCTTGCCCAGTTCAACGAGCAGGTCTTCTTCAAAACGTGTACAATGTTGTGGAAATGCCTGCAAGAACTAGTATAAAAAAAAGGGTTGCACCAGTTTTCTGCTCTTCTGATCAAAATTGGCTGTTCTGTCAGTTTCCTGTATATCATTGGACACCAGACCTGTGATTGCTTTAATACCCCTTGCTACAAAAATTAAGATAAAAATTAACTAAAAAGTCGCTAAAATAAACCTAAAACAACTAAACAATAACCTAAACTTACATAAAGTACGTTTGAAAACATGCAAGTTTGGAAAAACGAAAAGACACAAAATAGAAAGTGAATTTAAACAAAATGAAATAAATGTAAAGTTATAGAAATATTAACAGAATAGAAATAATAAAAGTTAACCTGAAAGAAACTTCTCTGAGCAAAAATAAAAACCCCGAATAAAACCAATCCAATTAAAACTAACCCCAACCATGAATAAAATTAAACAAAACCTTGGATAAAACTAAACTCAATAAAACTAAACCAAACCCTGAATAAAACCAAACCAATTAAAAATAATCCCAACCATGAATAAAACTCAATAAAACTTAAACCAAACCCTTAATAAAACTAAACTCAATAAAACTAAACTTGATAAAAGCAAACCCACAATAAAACTAAACTCAATGAAACTAAACCAAATCCAGAATAAAACTAAACTCAATAAAACTAAACTCGATAAAACCAAACCCACAATAAAACTAAACTCAATAAAGCTAAACTCAATAAAGCTAAACTTGATAAAACCAAACCCACAATAACACTAAACCCAATGAAACTAAACCAAACCCAGAATAAAACTAAACTCAATAAAACTAAACCAAACACACAATAAAACTAAACTCAATAAAACTAAACCGAACCCACAATAAAACTACTCTTTAAAAACTAAACCAAACCCCAATAAAACTAAACCAAACCCTGAATAAAACTAAACTCAATCAAACTAAACCAAACCCTGAATAAAACTAAACTCAAAACTATACCAAACCCTGAATAAAACTAAACTCAAAATTAAACCACACCCTGAAAAATGTTAACTGAATGAAAGTAAACAAAATCCTGAATAAAAGTAAACAAAACCCTGAATAAAAGTAAACCAAACCCTGAATAAAAGTAAACCAGACCCTGAATAAATTATTCCAAAACTAAAAGGGGGGGATTAAAAAGCAAAGAAACCCCTTAAAACTGATAAACTAAAACAACACACCCCCCCCCCCCCCCCCCCCCCCCCCTCCAAAAAAAAAGGCTTACACGATTTTTTACAAAAAATCCCAAAGAAATGCATTGATAGCAAGAAATGAAAGGGGAGCAATCTTGGTGACAGTGATCCTAGTGTCTCCAAAATCATCTTTGAAGGCTTTGACAATGCTTACTAGGTGGTTGTGATTATATTTAGATTTTTGATTGACTGTGGGGAGGCTTAGTATCCAGAGAGGTTCTAAAGAAAAATTAGGAAGTAGGCCTAGCAGAAGAATGGGATTGGGCTGTCTTAGACGTTTTCCATGTAGGGTTTATCTTCACTTATCCTATTTTGCAACCAGCTTCCTCCACTCCTCACAGTTTTAAGCTTTCTGTAGCGAGTTTCTTGCAAGGCCAGTCCACTACCTGAAATTGTCTTCCCATCATTTTCTGTCTTCGTTGTCTCCCTCCTTGTACTGTTCAGTCTTGGCCAGTCCAGATGTTAGTCTGATTACCCTTCCACTTTAGTTTGCGTTTTCTTCACTGAAGTAAGGAGCTCTTTATATGGTCTGATGGCGTTTTTCATTCTTTCTACTTATGTATTTTCTGTATGAGATACCAAGAAGTTTGCAACAGCATCTCCTCTCCATTGCTAGTATTCATTTAATGTATCCTTTTCTTTTTTTTGGTCCACGTTTCACAGGTGTTCAAAAATGTGGACATGACCAGGGAGCCATGTTGGTTAGCCTTTTTAAGTCATCCGCAGGAAGATGTAGGGGTGGTATGATCAGGTAGAACTGATGTAGAGAGTAAACTGATGGGGCAGAGGTTCACTAGGAATCTTTCCTTAATATGGCAAAGAGGACCGTGATAAGGTCGGTAGCTGTGGGTTCAGAGGTGGTCCGAGTCTGATCGGGTCCTGAAGGCTGGTCCACATGTTGGATACATATAGATAGGCTCTGTGGTTGGAGTAAAGGTCATGTTGGATACATATAGATAGGCTCTGTGGCTGGAGTAAAGGTCATGTTGGATACATATATATAGGCTCTGTGGCTGGAGTAAAGGTCATGTTGGATACATATAGATAGGCTCTGTGGTTGGAGTAAAGGTCATGTTGGATACATATAGATAGGCTCTGTGGCTGGAGTAAAGGTCATGTTGGATACATATAGATAGGCTCTGTGGCTGGAGTAAAGGTCATGTTGGATACATATAGATAGGCTCTGTGGCTGGAGTAAAGGTCATGTTGGATACATATAGATAGGCTCTGTGGCTGGAGTAAAGGTCATGTTGGATACATATAGATAGGCTCTGTGGCTGGAGTAAAGGTCATGTTGGATACATATAGATAGGCTCTGTGGCTGGAGTAAAGGTGGCTCAAGCCTTGTGCATAGCTCATATTTTCTTGGAGGACAAGTTAGTAACTTTTACTTCAAGCACTTCACAAACCATCTTAGTTCTTCTTTTCAATCCCATATTCCGCAGAAGGTATCACATCAGGGTTAGAGTTGCCATGCTGATCACATAGCAGTGCTACTGGAGCTGTTTCTTCTGTACTGGTGCCATCAGCTGGAAAGCGCCTTACATCCTCAAGATATGGGAACTTGCCTTCCAGACGTCCCTTCCATCATCAAGATCATAGTGGTAAGTACGTAATACAGAACTAGATCACTACAGCTCTATTCAGCTTGTGAAGAGGATTCTCTGTGTGTGTGCATGCTGTGTTTGATCAGTGTATAGTTTGTTTAACCTTACTTAAAAGCATGATCTGCAAAGCTCTGATAGCTCATTGATAAAAAGGATGCTAGGTAAGTGACCTATATGATTTTTATATGATTAACTTGTAATGATTTTTTTTAATGGATGTTGGTAGCTTGTTTGTGAAGTCTGTCACAAGATTGTGTGCAGTATAATGTTGCTGCCAAAGATTTTCGAAAGAGTAAACCATTGTGTGCTGATGAAAACAGATAACATTTACAACACTGCATACACAAGGGCACAAGATGTAAAAAGCACACTAGTGCTGATTCCATTATCCTCGAAATAAAATAAATAAATGAAAAATATATGCCTATGGCAATGAAAACTGGTTATGAAATGCCAAGGTTGCTTCCTTTTTAAAAAAAAAAAATTTTGGCCCTTACCAATTTGTAGCAAACATAGAGTGAAAAGTATTGCCTTTAAAAAAAAAGTAACGCTTTTCTTTTTAAAGTGGGAATAAATAGATGGGCCATTGGTATGTTTTCAAACTTTCACATGGAAAGCATATAGATTTGCTCTAGCTTTTTGTGAATTCAACTTTGTGTCGATCACATCGTTTTAGCATTAAGGTAATGAAAGATTCCCGTCTTTGTGTCACCAGTTCTTGTTTACCTCTTGAAAGGGTTGTATA
Organism: Rapana venosa; assembly: GCA_028751875.1. NCBI lineage: Eukaryota > Metazoa > Mollusca > Gastropoda > Neogastropoda > Muricidae > Rapana > Rapana venosa. The sequence continues at coordinate 56,442,435 of CM054150.1, read as the reverse complement.
TAAGAGCCACGTGGGCCTACCAAAATCCCCCCCTCCCCCTTTTGCTGTTTCTAGCCGACAGATTTTTTTAAAGTGTACGTTTGTTTACCAGGTGCTGTATGATCCTGGAGAACTACCACGAAAGCTGGGCAATAGGAACCCCACCTTCGTGTTTGTAAAGAGGGTTAAGGTGGCTTGGTTTGCCAAGATTAATCATATCCTGCATAGGACACTGAGGCAGAACATTAAGTATACAGAATTCAACATAGCAAAATGAACTGGCCTTGACAAGATCACATTGCCAAGATCCTTATTGCCAGGACTATCCTATATGTTGGGGACGCTTGAGGGAGGCGCAGACAGAAGAGGAACTGAAGAAAATCTCAAAGAATGGACTGATCTTGACATGGCAGTTCTACTGCAAGACACTGAAGACGGACCAGCCTGGAGAAAACTGGACCAAGGCATTGCTGTCTCCCCATTCCCCTTAGCCACCAGTGGACAGCTGCTGCTATGATCCTGGACAGCAGCAGTGAAGTCTTCAGGCACCACTACATGTCACTGAGCAGGTGAGAATCATAGGCATCGGTTTGAGTGTAAAATAAGCTTTAGTGAGGGTAATAGATTTTTTGACTTTCTTCATACCTCACCAAAAAATCGAAACGATTATCAAAGACAATGCGAAACCTTGTTGACAACAACTAAGATTGAAAATAAAGAAAAATCCAGAGCTCACATTATAAAACCAATGTAGATATTTTATTATCTCAAAGACAAAACCAAGACCAATACATGGTGCAACATAGGCTCAGTTCCAGACAAGTAGTGATGAAAGCAAATAGGGTAAGAATAATTTACAAAGCAAGCCAGATATAAGTAAGTACAAGCAAAATAGAGAAGTGGTCTTACAATTTATTTATTAGACGTTTCTTCAACACTTGTTTTATTTTGAAGGAGCTAATTATAAAAGGGAAGTAAATTCTGGAATGTTATTCCTGAATACGCAAGGCTTGACTGATCAATTATTACAAGTATGCCTGTTTTCAAAAGCTGCTGAAACTTGGAGCTAATTTTAAGAAGGGATGTAATTCATTTTGCAGTATTCTTCCTGAATAAGCAAGACTTGACTTGCAGATAATTACAGGGTGGTCTTGGGCAAAAACGGTCTCTGGGCATGTGTGTTTTTATTGACAGCAACATTTTTTCACAATTTTCTTTGGGGTTTTGCATATGTCCCTATGTTAGTCTGTTGTGTTCGACGATGACCTCCAAACAGCAGAGGAGGCAGCTGCTGTTTCGGAAATTGGGCAGAAATTTGATTATAGTGGAGATGCCATCCCCACTCTCTCGACCAAGTGGGCATAAGGACAGTCATCGTTGGAGATGTTCTTCAAAGGCCAACTAGCCCCAGGGCTGCAGCACATTGACTGTGCAAGTCAACTTTGCAGGGTTCATACAGACTTGTGGAAAAAAATTTAGGGCCTTTTTAGGGCTTTTTAAGGATCATTTCCAAATCTAGGGTCTAGCCACAGGGTATTGAAGCATATTTTATCAACCTGTGTACACATTTACTTTAATAAACTAATCTTAAACTCATGTAAGCAAAGTCTCCTTGTCTAAAACTTCATTCTGAATATCAATTTAACACGAATTCAAGTTAAGTTCTAGAATAGAATGTCTTTCAGTCATAGATACCACAATGAACTTAAATCCTCACACAGTAAAACTTCAAGTCATAGTGTGATGAAACATTGTACAACAGCAACTGGACAAAAGTGCACAGCAGCAACAGGAAAACAACAGTGCACAGCGGCAACACCAACAATTCATAACAGCAAGATGGTACACAGGACAACAGTGCACAGCAGCAACAGTGCATATGTCCGTAGGGGGGTGCTTGTCCCCATGTTCATCAGCTAGGCTGCATTAATTGTTTTTCCATTGAGGAAAAAAATCATTTGAAGATAGAACATTGATGTGAATATGCAAGTAATCAAAATAACGGCCACACACGCAAACTTCAGCTCTCGTGATAACCAGATGTGACAAGATAAAAGTGCATATTCTGGGTTACCCCCAAGATGCTAAAGCTGGGAAACGCCCAGCACTACTACTAACTCCATTGCACTTTTTACATGTATTGCTTGATGGCCAGGTCAGTGTATTGCCGATACAATGCACCTTCAATAAACAAATCTGCCAGTAGGACTGAATGACACAAAATAACTGCATGCACATAAGTGTTTAGACATTTCCTAAGTCGGAACGTGGCTACCTTTTCGGTAAATAAACGATTGCATATGCTAAAACTCCCATTAGTACACCTGAAAGCTCTAGACAAAGATAAAAAAGAAGAGAAAAACGCCTCTACATTGTTCCCTTTTGTCCCCAGACTTGAACAGCAGCAACTGGACAACAGTGCATAGCAGCAACAGGAAAACACCAGTACACAGCAGTAACAGGAAAACAACAGTACACAGCAGCAACAGGAAAACAACAGTACACAGCAGCAAAAGGAAAACAACAGTGCACAGCGGCAAAAGGAAAACAACAGTACACAGCAGCAAAAGGAAAACAACAGTACACAGCAGCAAAAGGAAAAAACAGTACACAGCAGCAAAAGGAAAACAACAGTACACAGCTGCAAAAGGAAAACAACAGTGCACAGCGGCAACAGGAAAACAACAGTGCACAGTGGCAAAAGGAAAACAACGGTGCACAGCGGCAACAGGCAAACAACAGTACACAGCGGCAACACCAACAATTCATAACAGCAAGATGGTGCACAGCAGCAACAGGACAACAACAGTGCACAGCAGCAAAAGGAAAACAACAGTGCACAGCGGCAACAGGACAACAGTACACAGCAGCAAAAGGAAAAGGGTACACAGCAGCAAAAGGAAAATGGTACACAGGAAAATGGTACACAGGAAAACGGTACACAGCAGCAAAAGGAAAATGGTACACAGGAAAACGGTACACAGCAGCAAAAGGAAAATGGTACACAGCAGCAAAAGGAAAACAACAGTACACAGCGGCAACAAGACAACGGTACACAGCGGCAACAGGACAACAGTGCACAGCGGCAACAGGAAAACAACAGTACACAGCGGCAACAGGACAACAACGGTACACAGCGGCAACAGGACAACAGTGCACAGCGGCAACAGGAAAACAACAGTACACAGCGGCAACAGGACAACAACAGTACACAGCAGCAACAGGACAACAGTACACAGCGGCAACAGGAAAACAACAGTACACAGCGGCAACAGGACAACAACAGTACACAGCGGCAACAGGACAACAGTACACAGCGGCAACAGGACAACAGTACACAGCGGCAACAGGACAACAACAGTACACAGCAGCAACAGGAAAACAACAGTACACAGCGGCAACAGGACAACAACGGTACACAGCGGCAACAGGAAAACAACGGTACACAGCGGCAACAGGACAACGGTACACAGCGGCAACAGGACAACAACAGTACACAGCGGCAACAGGACAACAACAGTACACAGCGGCAACAGGACAACAACAGTACACAGTGGCAACAGGAAAACAACAGTACACAGCGGCAACAGGACAACGGTACACAGCGGCAACAGGACAACAACAGTACACAGCGGCAACAGGACAACAACAGTACACAGCGGCAACAGGACAACAACAGTACACAGCGGCAACAGGACAACAGTACACAGCAGCAAAAGGAAAATGGTACACAGCAGCAAAAGGAAAATGGTACACAGGAAAATGGTACACAGGAAAACGGTACACAGCAGCAAAAGGAAAATGGTACACAGGAAAACGGTACACAGCAGCAAAAGGAAAATGGTACACAGCAGCAAAAGGAAAACAACAGTACACAGTGGCAACAGGACAACAACGGTACACAGCGGCAACAGGACAACAGTGCACAGCGGCAACAGGAAAACAACAGTACACAGCGGCAACAGGACAACAACAGTACACAGCAGCAACAGGAAAACAACAGTACACAGCGGCAACAGGACAACAACGGTACACAGCGGCAACAGGAAAACAACGGTACACAGCGGCAACAGGACAACGGTACACAGCGGCAACAGGACAACAACAGTACACAGCGGCAACAGGACAACAACAGTACACAGCGGCAACAGGACAACAACAGTACACAGCGGCAACAGGACAACGGTACACAGCGGCAACAGGACAACAACAGTACACAGCGGCAACAGGACAACAACAGTACACAGCGGCAACAGGACAACAACAGTACACAGCGGCAACAGGACAACAACAGTACACAGCAGTAACAGGACGACAGTGCACAGTGGCAACAGGACAACAGTGCACAGTGGCAACAGGAAAACAACAGTACACAGCGGCAACAGGACGACTACAGTACACAGCAGCAAAAGGAAAACAGTGCACAGCAACACCGACAATTCTTAACAGCAAGATGGTGCACAGGACAACAGTGCTCAGCAGCAACACATTTAATCATAGCAGCAAGACGGTGCACAGTAGCAACAGGACAGCAGCAACAGGACACCAGTGCTCAGCAGCAACACATTTAATCATAACAGCAAGACACTGCACAGCAGCAACAGGATAACAACATCCCAGTAACAGGAGCACAATTGCAGGGCAGCTAGAAGACATTTTGAAGAAATCGGACATGTTGAAGGAAGCAGCAAGAAAACATTTGGAAGGCAGTAACAAATAAACAAAAACTTTGAAAGAAGCAGCAACAGCAAGAAAAGAAAGAAAAACCCACACAAACAAAAAAAAATTTAGAAGCAGCAAGATAAACGTTTTGGAAAAAAAAGCAGCAATAATTTATTTCCAAGGAAGTAGCAACAGAACATTTTGAAGGAGGCAGCAACAAGAGAACTTTACAAAGAAGCAACAAGAACACTTTGTGAAGAAAGCAGAACAACATTTTGAAGGATGAAGGAAGAAAGGAACAAATAAATTTTGAAGCAAGCAGCAAGAAAACATTTTGAAGCATGCAGTAAGAAAACATTTTGAAGAAAATAAAACATTTTGGAGGAAGCGGCAAGAACAGCAACCCCCCCTCCCCAAAACAAAAACAAAACCCCCAAAACACCAACAAACAAAAACACATTTAGAGGGAAGCAGCAAGAAAACATTTTGAAAAAGCAACAATAACTTATTTTGAAGGAAGCGGCAACAAGAGAACTTGATAAAGAAGCAGCAGGAAAATGCTACAAAGAAGAAACGAGAACACTTTATGAAGAAAGCAACAATAAAAACCATTTTGAAGCAACGAAACATTTTGAAGGAAGAAAGCAACAAAACTAAGGAAGCAGCAAGAGAACATTTTGAAGCAAGTAAGAACAACAGCAACACCCGCCTCCCTGAAAAAAGAATTCTGAAGGATGAACAAAACGGGTAAATTTTCAAGGAAGCAACAAGAGAATATTTTGAAGGAAGCAGCAGCAAGAAACCATTTTGAAGAAAGCTACTACAAAAGAAAACTTTGAAAGAAGCAGCAACAAACAAACAAAAAACATTGAGATGGAAGCAGCAAGGAAATATTTGAAGGAAGCAGCAAGAAATATTTTGAAGGAAGCAGCAAGAAAACATTTTGAAGGAAGCAACAAGAAAATATTTTGAAGGAAGCAGCAACAAAAGAAAACTTTGAAAGAAGCAGCAAAAATCCCCAAAAAACACAGCAGCAAGGAAACATTTTGAAAAAAAAAGCAATTTATTTTGAAGGAAGCAAAACCAGAACATTTTAAAGGAAGCAGCAACAAGAGAAGTGTATGAAGAAAAAAGTGAAGAAAGAAGAACACTATGAAGAAAACAGAACGTTTTGAAGCAACAAGAAAACGATTTGAAAGAAGAAAACAACAAAAGCAAATATTCAAGATAGCAACAAGAGGATATGTTGAAGGAAACGGCATCAAGAAAAACATTTTGAAGGAAGCAGCAACAACAGAACATTTTGAAGGAAGTAGCAACAACGGAACATTTTGATGGAAGCAACAAAAATAATTCTTTAAAGGAAGCAGCGAAAGCAAAAACTGAAATTCTGAAGGATGAACAAAACGGGTAAATTTTCAAGGAAGCAACAAGAAAATATTTATTATGAAGAAGCAACAGCAGAACATTTTCAAGGAAGCAGAACAAGAAAAGTATTTAAAGGAAGCAGCAACAACACAACATTCTGAAGGAAGCAGCAACAACAGAACATTCTGAAGGAAGCTGCAACAGAACATTCTGAAGGAAGCAGCAACAACAGAACATTCTGAAGGAAGCAGCAACAACAGAACATTCTGAAGGAAGCAGCAACAACAGAACATTCTGAAGGAAGCAGCAACAACAGAACATTCTGAAGTAAGCAGCAACAGAACATTTTGAAGGAAGCTGCAACAGAACATTCTGAAGGAAGCAGCAACAACAGAACATTCTGAAGGAAGCAGCAACAACAGAACATTCTGAAGGAAGCAGCAACAGAACATTCTGAAGAAAGCAGCAACAACAGAACATTCTGAAGGAAGCAGCAACAACAGAACATTCTGAAGGAAGCAGCAGCAACAGAACATTCTGAAGGAAGCAGCAACAGAACATTCTGAAGGAAGCAGCAACAACAGAACATTCTGAAGGAAGCAGCAACAACAGAACATTCTGAAGGAAGCAGCAACAACAGAACATTCTGAAGGAAGCAGCAACAACAAAACATTCTGAAGGAGGCAGCAGCAACAGAACATTCTGAAGGAAGCAGCAACAACAGAACATTCTGAAGGAAGCAGCAACAAAACATTCTGAAGGAAGCAGCAACAACAGAACATTCTGAAGGAAGCAGCAACAACAGAACATTCTGAAGGAAGCAGCAGCAACAGAACATTCTGAAGGAAGCAGCAGCAACAGACCATTCTGAAGGAAGCAGCAACAACAGAACATTCTGAAGGAAGAAGCAGCAACAGAACATTCTGAAGGAAGCAGCAACAACAGCACATTCTGAAGGAAGCAGCAACAACAGAACATTCTGAAGGAAGCAGCAACAACAGAACATTCTGAAGGAAGCAGCAACAGAACATTCTGAAGGAAGCAGCAACAGAACATTCTGAAGGAAGCAGCAACAACAGAACATTCTGAAGGAAGCAGCAACAACAGAACATTCTGAAGGAAGCAGCAACAACAGAACATTCTGAAGGAAGCAGCAACAACAGAACATTCTGAAGGAAGCAGCAACAACAGAACATTCTGAAGGAAGCAGCAACAGAACATTCTGAAGGAAGCAGCAACAACAGAACATTCTGAAGGAAGCAGCAACAGAACATTCTGAAGGAAGCAGCAACAGAACATTCTGAAGGAAGCAGCAACAACAGAACATTCTGAAGGAAGCAGCAACAGAACATTCTGAAGGAAGCAGCAACAGAACATTCTGAAGGAAGCAGCAACAACAGAACATTCTGAAGGAAGCAGCAACAGAACATTCTGAAGGAAGCAGCAACAACAGAACATTCTGAAGGAAGCAGCAACAACAGAACATTCTGAAGGAAGCAGCAGCAACAGAACATTCTGAAGGAAGAAGCAGCAACAGCACATTCTGAAGTAAGCAGCAAAAGAACATTCTGAAGGAAGCAGCAACAACAGAACATTCTGAAGGAAGAAGCAGCAACAGAACATTTTGAAGGAAGCAGCAACAAAACATTCTGAAGGAAGCAGCAACAACAGCACATTCTGAAGGAAGCAGCAACACAACATTCTGAAGGAAGCAGCAACAACAGAACATTCTGAAGGAAGCAGCAACAGCAGAACATTCTGAAGGAAGCAGCAGCAACAGAACATTCTGAAGGAAGCAGAAACAACACAACATTCTGAAGGAAGCAGCAACAACAGAACATTGTGAAGGAAGCAGCAGCAACAGAACATTCTGAAGGAAGCAACAACAGAACATTCTGAAGGAAGCAGCAACAAAACATTCTGAAGGAAGCAGCAACAACAGAACATTCTGAAGGAAGCAGCAACAAAACATTCTGAAGGAAGCAGCAACAACAGAACATTCTGAAGGAAGCAGCAACAAAACATTCTGAAGGAAGCAGCAACAACAGAACATTCTGAAGGAAGCAGCAACAAAACATTCTGAAGGAAGCAGCAACAACAGAACATTCTAAAGGAAGCAGCAACAACAGAACATTCTGAAGGAAGCAGAAACAACACAACATTCTGAAGGAAGCAGCAACAACAGAACATTGTGAAGGAAGCAGCAGCAACAGAACATTCTGAAGGAAGCAACAACAGAACATTCTGAAGGAAGCAGCAACAAAACATTCTGAAGGAAGCAGCAACAACAGAACATTCTGAAGGAAGCAGCAGCAACAGAACATTCTGAAGGAAGCAGAAACAACACAACATTCTGAAGGAAGCAGCAACAACAGAACATTCTGAAGGAAGCAGCAACAACAGAACATTCTGAAGGAAGCAGCAACAACAGAACATTCTGAAGGAAGCAACAACAGAACATTCTGAAGGAAGCAGCAACAACAGAACATTCTGAAGGAAGAAGCAGAAACAACACAACATTCTGAAGGAAGCAGCAACAACAGAACATTCTGAAGGAAGCAGCAACAACAGAACATTCTGAAGGAATCAGCAACAGAACATTCTGAAGGAAGCAGCAACAAAACATTCTGAAGGAAGCAGCAACAACAGAACATTCTGAAGGAAGCAGCAACAACAGAACATTCTGAAGGAAGCAGCAACAAAACATTCTGAAGGAAGCAGCAGCAACAAAACATTCTGAAGGAAGCAGCAGCAACAGAACATTCTGAAGGAAGCAGCAGCAACAGAACATTCTGAAGGAAGCAGCAGCAACAGAACATTCTGAAGAAAGCAGCAACACAACATTCTGAAGGAAGCAGCAACAACAGAACATTCTGAAGGAAGCAGCAACAACAGAACACTCTGAAGGAAGCAGCAACAACAGAACATTCTGAAGGAAGCAGCAGCAACAGAACATTCTGAAGGAAGCAGCAACAACACAACATTCTGAAGGAAGCAGCAACAACAGAACATTCTGAAGGAAGCAGCAACAACAGAACATTCTGAAGGAAGCAGCAACAACAGAACACTCTGAAGGAAGCAGCAACAACAGAACATTCTGAAGGAAGCAGCAGCAACAGAACATTCTGAAGGAAGCAGCAGCAACAGAACATTCTGAAGGAAGCAGCAACAACACAACATTCTGAAGGAAGCAGCAACAGAACACTCTGAAGGAAGCAGCAACAACAGAACATTCTGAAGGAAGCAGCAACAACAGAACATTCTGAAGGAAGCAGCAACACAACATTCTGAAGGAAGCAGCAACACAACATTCTGAAGGAAGCAGCAGCAACAGAACATTATGAAGGAAGCAGCAACAACAGAACATTCTGAAGGAAGCAGCAACACAACATTCTGAAGGAAGCAGCAACAGAACATTCTGAAGGAAGCAGAAACAACAGAACATTCTGAAGGAAGCAGCAACAACAGAACATTCTGAAGGAAGCAGCAACAACAGAACATTCTGAAGGAAGCAGCAACAACAGAACATTCTGAAGGAAGCAGCAACAACAGAACATTCTGAAGGAAGCAGCAACAACAGAACATTCTGAAGGAAGCAGCAACACAACATTCTGAAGGAAGCAGCAGCAACAGAACATTCTGAAGGAAGCAGCAACAGAACATTCTGAAGGAAGCAGCAACAACAGAACATTCTGAAGGAAGCAGCAACAACAGAACATTCTGAAGGAAGCAGCAACAACACAACATTCTGAAGGAAGCAGCAACAACAGAACATTCTGAAGGAAGCAGCAACAGAACATTCTGAAGGAAGCAGCATCATTCTGAAGGAAGTAGCAACAACAGAACATTTTGAAGGAAGCAGCAACAACAGAACATTCTGAAGGAAGCAGCAACAACAGAACATTCTGAAGGAAGCAGCAACAAAACATTCTGAAGGAAGCAGCAGCAACAAAACATTCTGAAGGAAGCAGCAACAACAGAACATTCTGAAGGAAGCAGCAACAACAGAACATTCTGAAGGAAGCAGCAACACAACATTCTGAAGGAAGCAGCAACAACAGAACATTTTGAAGGAAGCAGCAACAACAGAACATTCTGAAGGAAGCAGCAACAACAGAACATTTTGAAGGAAGCAGCAACAACAGAACATTCTGAAGGAAGCAGCAACAACAGAACATTTTGAAGGAAGCAGCAACAACAGAACATTCTGAAGGAAGCAGCAACAACAGAACATTTTGAAGGAAGCAGCAACAACAGAACATTCTGAAGGAAGCAGCAACAACAGAACATTTTGAAGGAAGCAGCAGCAACAATTATTATGAAGGAAGCAACAACAGAACATTGTGAAGGAAGCAGCAACAACAGAACATTCTGAAGGAAGCAGCAACAACATGACATTTTGAAGGAAGCAGCAAAATATACTTTAAAGGAACCAGTAACAACAGCAAAAACCAAAAATTTATAAGGAAGCAGCAAGAAAACATTTTGAAAGACAGCAACAATTGAACTATTTGAATTTGAAAAACTATTTAAACCAAAGAAGCAGCAAGAAGAAAACATTGTGAAGGAAGCAGCAACAGAGTGACATCATACATTGGCAACAGGATATAAGTTATAGGGGCTGCAAGAAGACATTGTACAACTGATGAATAAGACTATGATGACTTTACACACTAGAACTTTGTGCAGCAGTGACCATGATCATGTAAGGACATTACACAACTTATGAATCCACTTCTGATCAGCTTTGCATAGTAGAACACAAGCTTTACATGGTAGAACATAAGCTTTACACGCTAGAACATAAGTTTCCCACACTAGAAGCTTGTGCAGCAGTAACCAGTATCCTATCTACCAGATTTCAAAAACTTCTTCACCAATTGGGACACTGGACTAAATAGAGATGAAAGCTAGAATTTTGCCATGGACTGAATTATCAGGACTAAATGGTAAGCTCTTGATCAGAAGATCCCCAACAGCCTTGTACAGTTGATCACCAGGACTATGGAAAGAAACATCAGGAGCTTGTCATAAAGAGGCACATCAGCACCTCGTTGTAGAATCATCACTTAGACCTCACCTTAAAATATAACGTAGGAAAGTAAGAGAACAGTTATGAAACTGGCTTTTCTCTCAAAATAATATACTGTTCAAAAACTAGCACAATACTAAAGAATATAATGGGAGATTTTTGTTTTCTATGCCTATGAAAAATCGATCTGAACCACAGAAAACACAAAAAAATTTAAAATGTAAAGGTATCAAAAAATGGACCCCCCTCCCCCCCCCAAACAAAGGAAAAAACTCCCCCCCCTCCCCCGAAAATGTGCTTCATTGTCTGCTTGTACAAGGCCCACCCCTTTGATAAAATAGTGTAATTGTAAACAGGACAGTATGATGTGTATTTCTAAAGAACAGTGGGATGGACTGCACTTTTTTTTCTGAGTGGCATCTTAATGTGTGAATTTCAATTTCATTCGTGTGAAATTGTACATATGAAGCTGATCTTTTGAATATTATCTTTTGAAACATGATAGGAAAAAGAAGAGATGCTTGATTTTGTGAGGCTTGGAACTTAGTTTTTTCCATACAATCAAGGTTTTTTTCATAAAAATATTCGCTCTAAAAAACAACCCTGGTTCTGGTGCATTTTTTGGTCTAGTGTCATCCCCCCCCCCCCCCTAAAAGATACTCGTTTTAACAATCCTATTTTCCTTTCCATTATCTGTTCATTTTTTCTCTACATCTTCATTGTATTTGAATTATTTGCAAGAGAATAGTCGATGAAAAGTGAAGGCAAACAGAACTGTGTAGGTTGGGGGGATGCATCGCTATATATTTTTTTTAAATCTTTGCAATTTATTTTTTTCTTTGCATTGAGGAATACCTAAAACAGATCTATAGACTTTGAAATATTCAGACTGTTGGCAAAGCTACGATGGTCTGCTGATGGTAAACCTTTTGCATATTTTAATCTATTGTGAAGAACAAAAGCCAAGATCATACAAGTGCAGGGTCTTTTAATTAAAAAGTTTGTAGAAAAAGAACATAAGCAAGAGAGGTTTACATAGCTTTCATTGAGGTGGTTTTTAAGGAATATCTATGTAAGAGTGGAAACTGAAGGAATTTGAATGGGGTTTGCAGGTTTTAATGTCTAAAAGGAAGCAGTGTTTAGGAAAAGCTCTGGAAGGGGGAGGATGTTGGTGCTGTAGGGTAGATTAGGGTTGTTGAGCAGGGAGAAGTACTGAGGGTGGGGCGACAGGTTTGGCAGGGTAGGAGGTTAAGAGGGTATTTAAGAAGAGGATGGAGGTACTAAGGCATTGTAGGGTAGGTATGTGTTAGAGAGGAGGATGGAGGTACTAAGCATTTTAGGGTAGGTGTGTGTTAGAGAGGAGGATGGAGGGGCTGAGGCATTGTAAAGGGTAGGTGTGTGTTAGAGAGGAGGATGGAGGGACTGAGGCATTGTAGGGTAGTGTGTGTTTAGAGAGGAGGATGAGGGACTGAGGCATTGTAGGGTAGGTGTGTGTTAGAGAGGAGGATGGAGGTACTAAGGCATTTAGGGTAGGGGGTTTAAGGGTGTTTAGAGAGGAGGATGGAGATAAAGGCATTGTAGGTAGGTGTTTAAGGGGGGTTAGAGAGGGATGTAGGTATTAAGGCATTGTAGGGTAGGTTTTAAGGGGTTAGAGAGGAGGATGGAGGTACTAAGGCATTGTAGGGTAGGTGTTTTAAGGGGGGTTAGAGAGGAGGATGGAGGGACAAGGCATTGTAGGTAGGGGATTTTAAGGGTGTAAAAGAGGATGGAGGTACTAAGGCATTGTAGGGGAGGTGTTTAAGGGGTGTTAGAGAGGAGGATGGAGTATTAAAAGGGATTGTAGGTAGGTGTTTAAGGGGTGTTAGAGAGGGAGGATGGAGGTACAAGGCATTGTAGGGTAGGTGTTTAAGGGTGTTAGAGAGGAGGAAAGGAGATATTAAGGCATTGTAAGGTAGGTGTTTAAGGGGGGTTAGAGGGGGATGGAGATATTAAGGCATTGTAGGTAGGTGTTTAAAAGGGGGGTTAGAGAGGAGGATGGAGGTACTAAGGCATTGTAGGGTAGGTGTTTAAGAGGGTATGGAGGAGGAGGAGGCGGTAGCGTAGATGTGTTAAGGTATTGAATGTTTACGAGGAAGATCTATTATTGAGGTGGATGAAGGTATTCTAAGGTACATGTTTAAGAGGAAGGGGTATTTAGAAGAATGAGCATGGATACAATAGGGTAGGCTATATGTTTAAGAGGAAGGGTGTTAGGGTGGAGAATGTAGCAAAAACAAGCGTGCAGCATGGAGGTACATATGCATTGTAGGGTAGATGTTGAAAGAGGAAGAGGTCAAGGGGGTAGTCTATATGGGGAGGTATTTACAGGTATTGTTTGAAAGGAGGAAGTAGAATGCATGTTGGGTAAAATGGGAGAGGAAGAAAAGAGGGATGGATGAAAATTTTCTCACATAGGTTACTTTGAAGTTAAGTTTAAAAAAAGAACATTCTGTTAAGATTAAAAAAGCAAAAAGGTATTTGCAAGGTGAAGCATTTTTGGCTCAGAATCCAAGCAGTGCTACCAGTAAGCTGTCTTCATAGGTGTAATTCATAATTGAGTGCATATTCTGGGTTACCCCCAAGATGCTAAAGCTGGGAAACGCCCAACACTACTAACTCCATTGCACTTTTTACATGTATTGCTTGATGGCCAGGTCAGTGTATTGCTGATACAATGCACCTTCAATAAACAAATCTGCCAGTAGGACTGAATGACACAAAATAACTGCATGCACATAAGTGTTTAGACATTTCCTAAGTCGGAAAGTGGCTACCTTTTCGGTAAATAAACGATTGCATATGCTAAAACTCCCATTAGTACACCTGAAAGCACTAGACAAAGGTAAAAAAGGAAGAGAAAAACGCCTCTACATTGTTCCCTTTTGTCCCCAGACTTAAACAGCAGCAACTGGACAACAGTGCATAGCAGCAACAGGAAAACAACGGTACACAGCAGTAACAGGAAAGCAACAGTACACAGCAGTAACAGGAAAGCAACAGTACACAGTGGCAACACCGACAATTCATAACAGCAAGATGGTGCACAGGACAACAGTACACAGCTGCAAAAGGAAAACAACAGTGCACAGCTGCAAAAGGAAAACAGTGCACAGCAACAAAAGGAAAACAACAGTACACAGTGGCAACAGGACAACAGTGCACAGCGGCAAAAGGACAACAACAGTGCACAGCAGCAAAAGGAAAACAACAGTACACAGCAACAAAAGGGAAACAGTACACAGCAGCAAAAGGAAAACAACAGTACACAGTGGCAACAGGACAACAGTGCACAGCAGCAAAAGGAAAACAACAGTGCACAGCAACAAAAGGAAAACAACAGTGCACAGCAGCAAAAGGGAAACAGTACACAGCAGCAAAAGGAAAACAACAGTGCACAGCAGCAAAAGGAAAACAACAGTACACAGCAGCAAAAGGAAAACAACAGTGCACAGCAGCAAAAGGACAACAACAGTACACAGCAGCAACAGGAAAACAGTGCACAGCAGCAAAAGGAAAACAGTGCACAGCAGCAAAAGGAAAACAACAGTGCACAGCGGCAACAGGAAAACGGTGCACAGCAGCAAAAGGAAAACAGTGCACAGCAGCAAAAGGAAAACAACAGTACACTGCGGCAAAAGGAAAACAGAGCACAGCAGCAAAAGGAAAACAAAAGTGCACAGCAGCAAAAGGAAAACAACAGTGCACAGCAGCAAAAGGAAAACAACAGTGCACAGCGGCAAAAGGAAAACAACAGTACACAGCAGCAACAGGAAAACAGTGCACAGCGGCAACACCAACAATTCATAACAGCAAGATGGTGCACAGCAGCAACAGGACAACAACAGTGCACAGCAGCAACAGGAAAACAGTACACAGCGGCAACAGGACAACAGTGCACAGCAGCAAAAGGAAAATGGTACACAGCAGCAAAAGGAAAATGGTACACAGCAGCAAAAGGAAAATGGTACACAGGAAAATGGTACACAGCAGTAAAAGGAAAATGGTACACAGCAGCAAAAGGAAAATGGTAAACAGCAGCAAAAGGAACATGGTACACAGCAGCAAAAGGAAAATGGTACACAGGAAAATGGTACACAGCAGCAAAAGGAAAATGGTACACAGCAGCAAAAGGAAAATGGTACACAGCGGCAAAAGGAAAATGGTACACAGGAAAATGGTGCACAGCAGCAAAAGGAAAATGGTACACAGGAAAATGGTACACAGCAGCAAAAGGAAAATGGTACACAGGAAAATGGTGCACAGCAGCAAAAGGAAAATGGTACACAGGAAAATGGTACACAGCAGCAAAAGGAAAATGGTACACAGCAGCAAAAGGAAAATGGTACACAACAGCAAAAGGAAAACGGTACACAGCAGCAAAAGGACAACAGTGCACAGCAGCAAAAGGAAAACAACAGTACACAGCAGCAACAGGAAAACAACAGTACACAGTGGCAACAGGAAAACAACAGTACACAGTGGCAACAGGAAAACAACAGTACACAGTGGCAACAGGAAAACAGTGCACAGCAGCAACAGGAAAACAACAGTACACAGTGGCAACAGGAAAACGGTGCACAGCAGCAACAGGAAAACAACAGTACACAGCGGCAACAGGACAACAGTGCACAGCGGCAACAGGAAAACAACAGTACACAGCAGTAACAGGAAAACAACAGTGCACAGCAGCAACAGGAAAACAACAGTACACTGCAGCAACAGGAAAACAACAGTGCACAGCAGCAAAAGGAAAACAGTGCACAGCAGCAAAAGGACGACTACAGTGCACAGCAGCAACAGGAAAACAACAGTGCACAGCAGCAACAGGAAAACAACAGTGCACAGCAGCAACAGGAAAACAACAGTACACTGCAGCAACAGGAAAACAACAGTACACAGCAGCAACAGGAAAACAACAGTGCACAGCAGCAACAGGAAAACAACAGTACACTGCAGCAACAGGAAAACAACAGTGCACAGCAGCAAAAGGAAAACAACAGTACACAGCAGCAACAGGACACCAGTGCACAGCAGCAACAGGACACCAGTGCACAGCAGCAACAGGACACCAGTGCACAGCAGCAACAGGACACCAGTGCACAGAAGCAACACATCCAGTCATAACAGCAAGACACTGCACAGCAGCAACAGGATAACATCCCAGTAACAGGAGCACAATTGCAGGGCAGCTAGAAGACATTTTGAAGAAATCAGACATGTTGAAGGAAGCAGCAAGAAAACATTTGGAAGGCAGTAACAAATAAACAAAAACTTTGAAAGAAGCAGCAACAGCAAGAAAAGAAAGAAAAACCCACACAAACAAAAAAAAATTTAGAAGGAAGCAGCAAGATAAACGTTTTGGAAAAAAAAGCAGCAATAATTTATTTCCAAGGAAGTAGCAACAGAACATTTTGAAGGAGGCAGCAACAAGAGAACTTTACAAAGAAGCAACAAGAACACTTTGTGAAGAAAGCAGAACATTTTGAAGGATGAAGAAAGGAACAAATAAATTTTGAAGCAAGCAGCAAGAAAACATTTTGAAGCATGCAATAAGAAAACATTTTGAAGAAAACAAAACATTTTGGAGGAAGCGGCAAGAACAGCAACCCCCCCTCCCCAAAACAAAAACAAAACCCCAAAAACACCAACAAAGAAAAACACATTTAGAGGGAAGCAGCAAGAAAACATTTTGAAAAAGCAACAATAATTTATTTTGAAGGAAGCGGCAACAAGAGAACTTGATAGAGAAGCAACAGGAAAATGCTACAAAGAAGAAACAAGAACACTTTATGAAGAAAGCAACAATAAAAACCATTTTGAAGCAACGAAACATTTTCAAGGAAGAAAGCAACAAAACTAAGGAAGCAGCAAGAGAACATTTTGAAGCAAGTAAGAACAACAGCAACACCCGCCTCCCTGAAAAAAAATTCTGAAGGATGAACAAAACGGGTAAATTTTCAAAGAAGCAACAAGAGAATATTTTGAAGGAAGCAGCAGCAAGAAATCCATTTTGAAGAAAGCTACTACAAAAGAAAACTTTGAAAGAAGCAGCAACAAACAAACAAAAAACATTGAGATGGAAGCAGCAAGGAAATATTTTGAAGGAAGCAGCAAGAAAACATTTTGAAGGAAGCAGCAACAAAAGAAAACTTTGAAAGAAGCAGCAAAAATCCCCAAAAAACACAGCAGCAAGGAAACCTTTTGAAAAAAAAGCAATTTATTTTGAAGGAAGCAAAACCAGAACATTCTAAAGGAAGCAGCAACAAGAGAAGTGTATGAAGAAAAAAGTGAAGAAACAAGAACACTATGAAGAAAACAAAACGTTTTGAAGCAACAAGAAAACGATTTGAAAGAAGAAAACAACAAAAGCAAATATTCAAGATAGCAACAAGAGGATATGTTGAAGGAAACGGCATCAAGAAAAACATTTTGAAGGAAGCAGCAACAACAGGACATTTTGAAGGAAGTAGCAACAACGGAACATTTTGATGGAAGCAACAAAAATAATGCTTTAAAGGAAGCAGTGAAAGCAAAAACTTTTTTTTTTAGAAGGAAGCAGCAAGAAAACATTATGAAAATGAGCAACAATTTATTTTGAAGGAAGCAGAAGCATTATTTTATAGGAAGCAGCAAGAGAACTTTACAAAGAAGCAACAAGAACACTTTATGAAGAAAACAGATTTGAAACGTCAGCAAGAAAAACATTTTGAGTGAGGCAGCAACAACTGAACATTTTGAAAGAAGCAGCAAGAAGAAAACATTTTGAAGGCAGCAGCAAGAAAATGTTTTGAAAGAAAGCCACAGAAATAATGTTTTGAAGGAAGCAGCAAAAACATTTAGGAGAAAGCAGCAGTTAAACATTTTGAAAAGGCAACATTTATTTTGAAGGAAGCACCAACAAGAGAACAATTTGGTTTTGAATGAAGCAGCAAGAGAACTTTATGAAGAAGCAACAGGAAAATATCTTGAAGGATACAAGAACGAAGCAAAAATAAATTCTCAAGGAAGCAACAAAAGATCATTTTGAAGGAAGCAGCAAAATATGTTTTGAAGGAAGCAACAACAATTATTATGAAGAAGCAACAGCAGAACGTTTTCAAGGAAGCAGAACAAGAAAAGTATTTAAAGGAAGCAGAAACAACACAACATTCTGAAGAACGCAGCAACAGAACATTCTGAAGGAAGCAGCAGCAACAAAACATTTTGAAGGAAGCAGCAACAGAACATTCTGAAGGAAGCAGCAACAACAAAACATTTTGAAGGAAGCAGCAACAACAGAACATTCTGAAGGAAGCAGCAACAGAACATTCTGAAGGAAGCAGAAGCAACAGAACATTCTGAAGGAAGCAGCAACAACAGAACATTCTGAAGGAAGCAGCAACAGAACATTCTGAAGGAAGCAGCAGCAACAAAACATTCTGAAGGAAGCAGCAACAACAGAACATTCTGAAGGAAGCAGCAACAACAGAACATTCTGAAGGAAGCAGCAATAACAGCACATTCTGAAGGAAGCAGAAGCAACAGAACATTCTGAAGGAAGCAGCAACAACAGAACATTCTGAAGGAAGCAGCAACAACAGAACATTCTGAAGGAAGCAGCAACAACAGAACATTCTGAAGGAAGCAGCAGCAACAAAACATTCTGAAGGAAGCAGCAACAACAGAACATTCTGAAGGAAGCAGAAGCAACAGAACATTCTGAAGGAAGCAGCAACAACAGAACATTCTGAAGGAAGCAGCAACAACAGAACATTCTGAAGGAAGCAGCAACAACAGAACATTCTGAAGGAAGCAGCAACAACAGAACATTCTGAAGGAGGCAGCAGCAACAGAACATTCTAAAGGAAGCAGCAACAGAACATTCTGAAGGAAGCAGCAACAAAACATTCTGAAGGAAGCAGCAACAGAACATTCTGAAGGAAGCAGCAACAAAACATTCTGAAGGAAGCAGCAACAGAACATTGTAAAGGGAAGCAGCAACAACAAAACATTCTGAAGGAAGCAGCAACAGAACATTCTGAAGGAAGCAGCAACAGAACATTCTGAAGGAAGCAGCATCATTCTGAAGGAAGCAGCAACAACAGACCATTCTGAAGGAGGCAGCACCAACAGAACATTCTGAAGGAAGCAACAACAACAGAACATTCTGAAGGAGGCAGCAGCAACAACAGAACATTCTGAAGGAGGCAGCAGCAACAACAGAACATTCTGAAGGAAGCAGCAACAGAACATTCTGAAGGAAGCAGCAACAACAGAACATTGTGAAGGAAGCAGCAACAGAACATTCTGAAGGAAGCAGCAACAACAGAACATTGTGAAGGAAGCAGCAACAAAACATTCTGAAGGAAGCAGCAGCAGCAGAACATTCTGAAGGAAGCAGCAACAACATTCTGAAGGAAGCAATAAAACATTCTGAAGGAAGCAGCAACAACATTCTGAAGGAAGCAGCAACAGAACATTCTGAAGGAAGCAGCAACAGAACATTCTGAAGGAAGCAGCAACAGAACATTCTGAAGGAAGCAGCAACAACAGAACATTCTGAAGGAAGCAGCAACAGAACATTCTGAAGGAAGCAGCAACAGAACATTCTGAAGGAAGCAGCAACAGAACATTCTGAAGGAAGCAGCAACAACAGAACATTCTGAAGGAAGCAGCAACAGAACAGTCTGAAGGAAGCAGCAGCAACAGAACATTCTGAAGGAAGCTGCAACAACAGAACATTCTGAAGGAAGCAGCAACAGCAGAACATTCTGAAGGAAGCAGCAACAGCAGAACATTCTGAAGGAAGCACAACAACAGAAATTCCCTGAAGGAAGCAGCAACAGCAGAACTTTTCTGAAGGAAGCAGCAACAACAGAACATTCTGAAGGAAGCAGCAACAGCAGAACATTCTGAAGGAAGCAGCAACAACAGAACATTCTGAAGGAAGCAGCAACAGCAGACCATTCTGAAGGAAGCAGCAACAACAGAACATTCTGAAGGAAGCAGCAACAACAGAACATTCTGAAGGAAGCAGCAACAAAACATTTTGAAGGAAGTAGCAACAACAGAACATTCTGAAGGAAGCAGCAACAGCAGAACATTCTGAAGGAAGCAGCAAAAACAGAACATTCTGAAGGAAGCAGCAACAACAGAACATTCTGAAGGAAGCAGCAGCAACAGAACATTCTGAAGGAAGCAGCAAAAACAAAACATTCTGAAGGAAGCAGCAACAACAGAACATTCTGAAGGAAGCAGCAACAGAACATTCTGAAGGAAGCAGCAACAACAGAACATTCTGAAGGAAGCAGCAACAACAGAACATTCTGAAGGAAGCAGCAACAACAGAACATTCTGAAGGAAGCAGCAACAACAGAACATTCTGAAGGAAGCAGCAACAACAGAACATTCTGAAGGAAGCAGCAACAACAGAACATTGTGAAGGAAGCAGCAACAGAACATTCTGAAGGAAGCAGCAACCACAGAACATTCTGAAGGAAGCAGCAACAACAGAACATTCTGAAGGAAGCAGCAACAGAACATTCTGAAGGAAGCAGCAGCAACAGAACATTCTGATGGAAGCAGCAACAGAACATTTTGAAGGAAGCAGCAACATTCTGAAGGAAGCAGCAGCAACAGAACATTCTGAAGGAAGCAGCAACAACATAACATTCTGAAGGAAGCAGCAACAGAACATTCTGAAGGAAGCAGCAACATTCTGAAGGAAGCAGCAACAGCAGAACATTCTGAAGGAAGCAGCAACAACAGAACATTCTGAAGGAAGCAGCAACAACAGAACATTCTGAAGGAAGCAGCAACAACAGAACATTCTGAAGGAAGCAACAACAGAACATTCTGAAGGAAGCAGCAACAACAGAACATTCTGAAGGAAGCAGCAACAACAGAACATTGTGAAGGAAGCAGCAACAGCAGAACATTCTGAAGGAAGCAACAACAGAACATTCTGAAGGAAGCAGCAACAACAGAACATTCTGAAGGAAGCAGCAACAACAGAACATTCTGAAGGAAGCAGCAACAACAGAACATTCTCAAGGAAGAAGCAGCAACAGAACATTCTGAAGGAAGCAGCAACAGAACATTCTGAAGGAAGCAGCAACAACAAAACATTCTGAAGGAAGCAGCAACAAACATTCTAAAGGGAAGCAGCTGCAACAGAACATTCTGAAGGAAGCGCAACAACAGAACATTCTGAAGGAAGGAGCAACAACAGAACATTCTGAAGGAAGCAGCAGCAACAGAACATTCTGAAGGAAGCAGCAACAACAGAACATTCTGAAGGAAGCAGCAACAACAGAACATTCTGAAGGAAGAAGCAGCAACAGAACATTCTGAACGAAGCAGCAGCAACAGAACATTCTGAAGGAAGCAGCAACAACAGAACATTCTGAAGGAAGCAGCAACAACAGAACATTCTGAAGGAAGCAGCAACAACAGAACATTCTGAAGGAAGCAGCAACAGAACATTCTGAAGGAAGCAGCAACAACAGAACATTCTGAAGGAAGCAGCAACAACAGAACATTCTGAAGGAAGCAGCAACCGAACATTCTGAAGGAAGCAGCAGCAACAGAACATTCTGAAGGAAGCAACAACAGAACATTCTGAAGGAAGAAGCAACAACAGAACATTCTGAAGGAAGCAGCAACAACAGAACATTCTGAAGGAAGCAGCAACAACAGAACATCCGAAGGAAGCACCCAACAACAAAACATTCTGAAGGAAGCAGCAACAACAGAACATTCTAAAGGGAAAAGCAGCAACAACAGAACATTCTGAAGGAAGCAGCAACAACAGAACATTCTGAAGGAAGCAGCAACAACAGAACTTTTCTGAAGGAAGCAGCAACAACAAAACATTCGGAAGGAAGCAGCAGCAACAAAACATTCTGAAGGAAGCAGCAACAACAGAACTTTCTGAAGGAAGCAGAAGCAACAGAACATTCTGAAGGAAGCAGCAACAACAGAACTTTCTAAGGAAGCAGCAACAACAGAACATTCTGAAGGAAGCAGCAACAACAGAACATTCTGAAGGAAGCAGCAACAACAGAACATTCTGAAGGAGGCAGCAGCAACAGAACATTCTAAAGGAAGCAGCAACAGAACATTCTGAAGGAAGCAGCAACAAAACATTCTGAAGGAAGCAGCAACAGAACATTCTGAAGGAAGCAGCAACAAAACATTCTGAAGGAAGCAGCAACAGAACATTGTGAAGGAAGCAGCAACAACAAAACATTCTGAAGGAAGCAGCAACAGAACATTCTGAAGGAAGCAGCAACAGAACATTCTGAAGGAAGCAGCATCATTCTGAAGGAAGCAGCAACAACAGACCATTCTGAAGGAGGCAGCACCAACAGAACATTCTGAAGGAAGCAACAACAACAGAACATTCTGAAGGAGGCAGCAGCAACAACAGAACATTCTGAAGGAGGCAGCAGCAACAACAGAACATTCTGAAGGAAGCAGCAACAGAACATTCTGAAGGAAGCAGCAACAACAGAACATTGTGAAGGAAGCAGCAACAGAACATTCTGAAGGAAGCAGCAACAACAGAACATTGTGAAGGAAGCAGCAACAAAACATTCTGAAGGAAGCAGCAGCAGCAGAACATTCTGAAGGAAGCAGCAACAACATTCTGAAGGAAGCAATAAAACATTCTGAAGGAAGCAGCAACAACATTCTGAAGGAAGCAGCAACAGAACATTCTGAAGGAAGCAGCAACAGAACATTCTAAAGGGAAGCAGCAACAAACATTCTGAAGGAAGCAGCAACAACAGAACATTCGAAGGAAGCAGCAACAGAACAATTCTGAAGGAAGCAGCAACAAAAACATTCTGAAGGAAGCAGCAACAGAACATTCTGAAGGAAGCAGCAACAACAGAACATTCTGAAGGAAGCAGCAACAGAACAGTCTGAAGGAAGCAGCAGCAACAGAACATTCTGAAGGAAGCTGCAACAACAGAACATTCTGAAGGAAGCAGCAACAGCAGAACATTCTGAAGGAAGCAGCAACAGCAGAACATTCTGAAGGAAGCAGCAACAACAGAAAATTCTGAAGGAAGCAGCAACAGCAGAACATTCTGAAGGAAGCAGCAACAACAGAACATTCTGAAGGAAGCAGCAACAGCAGAACATTCTGAAGGAAGCAGCAACAACAGAACATTCTGAAGGAAGCAGCAACAGCAGACCATTCTGAAGGAAGCAGCAACAACAAAAAATTCTAAGGAAGCGCAACAACAGAACATTCTGAAGGAAGCAGCAACAAAACATTTTGAAGGAAGTAGCAACAACAGAACATTCTGAAGGAAGCAGCAACAGCAGAACATTCTGAAGGAAGCAGCAAAAACAGAACATTCTGAAGGAAGCAGCAACAACAGAACATTCTGAAGGAAGCAGCAGCAACAGAACATTCTGAAGGAAGCAGCAACAACAGAACATTCTGAAGGAAGCAGCAACAACAGAACATTCTGAAGGAAGCAGCAACAGAACATTCTGAAGGAAGCAGAAAACAACAGAACATTCTAAAGGGAAGCAGCAACAACAGAACATTCTGAAGGAAGCAGCAACAACAGAACATTCTGAAGGAACCCAGCAACAACAGAACATTCTGAAGGAAGCACAACAACAAACATTCTGAAGGAAGCAGCAACAACAGAACTTTGTGAAGGAAGCAGCAACAGAACATCTGAAGGAAGCAGCAACAAACAGAACATTCTGAAGGAAGCAGCAACAACAGAACATTCTGAAGGAAGCAGCAACAGAACATTCTGAAGGAAGCAGCAGCAACAGAACATTCTGATGGAAGCAGCAACAGAACATTTTGAAGGAAGCAGCAACATTCTGAAGGAAGCAGCAGCAACAGAACATTCTGAAGGAAGCAGCAACAACATAACATTCTGAAGGAAGCAGCAACAGAACATTCTGAAGGAAGCAGCAACATTCTGAAGGAAGCAGCAACAGCAGAACATTCTGAAGGAAGCAGCAACAACAGAACATTCTGAAGGAAGCAGCAACAACAGAACATTCTGAAGGAAGCAGCAACAACAGAACATTCTGAAGGAAGCAACAACAGAACATTCTGAAGGAAGCAGCAACAACAGAACATTCTGAAGGAAGCAGCAACAACAGAACATTGTGAAGGAAGCAGCAACAGCAGAACATTCTGAAGGAAGCAACAACAGAACATTCTGAAGGAAGCAGCAACAACAGAACATTCTGAAGGAAGCAGCAACAACAGAACATTCTGAAGGAAGCAGCAACAACAGAACATTCTCAAGGAAGAAGCAGCAACAGAACATTCTGAAGGAAGCAGCAACAGAACATTCTGAAGGAAGCAGCAACAACAAAACATTCTGAAGGAAGCAGCAACAGAACATTCTGAAGGAAGCAGCTGCAACAGAACATTCTGAAGGAAGCAGCAACAACAGAACATTCTGAAGGAAGCAGCAACAACAGAACATTCTGAAGGAAGCAGCAGCAACAGAACATTCTGAAGGAAGCAGCAACAACAGAACATTCTGAAGGAAGCAGCAACAACAGAACATTCTGAAGGAAGAAGCAGAAAACAGAACATTCTGAAGGAAGCAGCTGCAACAGAACATCTGAAGGAAGCAGCAACAACAGAACATTCTGAAGGAAGCAGCAACAACAGAACATTCTGAAGGAAGCAGCAACAACAGAACATTCTGAAGGAAGCAGCAACAGAACATTCTGAAGGAAGCAGCAACAACAGAACATTCTGAAGGAAGCAGCAACAACAGAACATTCTGAAGGAAGCAGCAACCGAACATTCTGAAGGAAGCAGCAGCAACAGAACATTCTGAAGGAAGCAACAACAGAACATTCTGAAGGAAGAAGCAACAACAGAACATTCTGAAGGAAGCAGCAACAACAGAAACATTCTGAAGGAAGCAGCAACAACAGAACATCCTGAAGGAAGCAGCAACAACACAACATTCTGAAGGAAGCAGCAACAACAGAACATTCTGAAGGAAGCAGCAACAACAGAACATTCTGAAGGAAGCAGCAACAACAGAACATTCTGAAGGAAGCAGCAACAACAGAACATTCTGAAGGAAGCAGCAGCAACAGAACATTCTGAAGGAAGCAGCAACAACAGAACATTCTGAAGTAAGCAGCAACAGAACATTCTGAAGGAAGCAACAACAACAGAACATTCTGAAGGAAGCAGCAACAACAGAACATTCTGAAGTAAGCAGCAACAGAACATTCTGAAGGAAGCAACAACAACAGAACATTCTGAAGGAAGCAGCAACAACAGAACATTCTGAAGGAAGCAGCATCAACAGAACATTCTGAAGGAAGCAGCAACAACAGAACATTCTGAAGGAAGCAGCAACAACAGAACATTCTGAAGGAAGCAGCAACATTCTGAAGGAAGTAGCAACACAACATTTTGAAGGAAGCAGCAACAACAGAACATTCTGAAGGAAGCAGCAACAACAGAACATTCTGAAGGAAGCAGCAACAGAACATTCTGAAGGAAGCAGCAACAACAGAACATTCTGAAGGAAGCAGCAACAACAGAACATTCTGAAGGAAGCAGCAACAGAACATTCTGAAGGAAGCAGCAACAACAGAACATTCTGAAGGAAGCAGCAACAACAGAACATTCTGAAGGAAGCAGCAACAACAGAACATTCTGAAGGAAGCAGCAACAACAGAACATTCTGAAGTAAGCAGCAACAACAGAACATTCTGAAGTAAGCAGCAACAACAGAACATTCTGAAGGAAGCAGCAACAACAGAACATTCTGAAGGAAGCAACAACAGAACATTCTGAAGGAAGCAGCAACAACAGAACATTCTGAAGGAAGCAGCAACAGAACATTCTGAAGTAAGCAGCAACAACAGAACATTCTGAAGGAAGCAGCAACAACAGAACATTGTGAAGGAAGCAGCAACAACAGAACATTCTGAAGGAAGCAGCAACAACAGAACATTCTGAAGGAAGCAGCAACAACAGAACATTCTGAAGGAAGCTGCAACAGAACATTTTCAAGGAAGCAGCAAAATATATTTTGCAGGAAGCAGCAAAAAATACTTTTAAGGAAGCAGTAACAACAGCAAAAACCAAAAATTTATAAAGAAGCAGCAAGAAAACATTTTGAAAGACAGCAACAATTGAACTATTTGAATTTGAAAAACTATTTAAACCAAAGAAGCAGCAAGAAGAAAACATTGTGAAGGAAGCAGCAACAGAGTGACATCATACATTGGCAACAGGACATAAGTTATAGGGGCTGCAAGAAGATATTGTACAACTGATGAATAAGACTATGATGACTTTACACACTAGAACTTTGTGCAGCAGTGACCATGATCATGTAAGGACATTATACAACTTATGAATCCACTTCTGATCAGCTTTACATAGTAGAACACAAGCTTTACATGGTAGAACATAAGCTTTACACGCTAGAACATAAGTTTCCCACACTAGAAGCTTGTGCAGCAGTGACCAGTATCCTATCTACCAGATTTCAAAAACTTCTTCACCAATTGGGACACTGGACTAAATAGAGATGAAAGCTAGAATTTTGCCATGGACTGAATTATCAGGACTAAATGGTAAGCTCTTGATCAGAAGACCCCCAACAGCCTTGTACAGTTGATCACCAGACTATGGAAAGAAACATCAGGGGCTTGTCATAAAGAGGCACATCAGCACCTCGTTGTAGAATCATCACTTAGACCTCACCTTAAAATATAACGTAGGAAAGTAAGAACTGTTATGAAACTGGCTTTTCTCTCAAAAAATTATACTGTTCAAAAACTAGCACAATACTAAAGAATATACTGGGAGATTTTTGTTTTCTATGCCTATGAAAAATCGATCTGAACCACAGAAAACACAAAATTTTTAAAATGTAAAGGTATCAAAAAATGGACCCCCCCCCAAACAAAGGAAAAAACTCCCCATCCCCCCCCCCCCCCCCCCCCCCCCCCGAAAATGTGCTTCATGATCTGCTTGTACAAGGCCCACCCCTTGATAAAATAGTGTAATTGTAAACAGGACAGTATGATGTGTATTTCTAAAGAACAGTGGGATGGACTGCACTGTTTTTTCTGAGTGGCATCTTAATGTGTGAATTTCAATTTCATTCGTGTGAAATTGTACATATGAAGCTGATCTTTTGAATATTATCTTTTCAAACATGATAGGAAAAAGAAGAGATGCTTGATTTTGTGAGGCTTGGAACTTAGTTTTTTCCATACAATCAAGGTTTTTTTCATTAAAATATTCGCTCTAAAAAACAACCCTGGTTCTGGTGCATTTTTTGGTCTAGTGTCATCCCCCCCCCCCCCTAAAAGATACTCGTTTTAAAAATCCTATTTTCCTTTCCATTATCTGTTCATTTTTTCTCTACATCTTCATTGTAATTGAAATATTTGCAAGAGAATAGTCGATGAAAAGTGAAGGCAAACAGAACTGTGTAGGTTGGGGGGATGCATCTTTATATTTTTTTTAAATCTTTGCAATTTATTTTTTTCTTTGCATTGAGGAATACCTAAAACAGATCTATAGACTTTGAAATATTCAGACTGTTGGCAAAGCTACGATGGTCTGCTGATGGTAAACCTTTTGCATATTTTAATCTATTGTGAAGAACAAAAGCCAAGATCATACAAGTGCAGGGTCATTTAATTAAAAAGTTTGTAGAAAAAAAAACATAAGCAAGAGAGGTTTACATAGCTTTCATTGAGGTGGTGTTTAAGGAATATCTATGTAAGAGTGGAAACTGAAGGAATTTGAATGGGGTGCAGGTATTAATGTCTAAAAGGAAGCAGTGTTTAGGAAAAAGCATCTAGAAGGGGGAGGATGTTGGTGCTGTAGGGTAGATTAGGGTTGTTGAGCAGGGAGAAGTACTGAGGGTGGGGGCGACAGGTTTGGTAGGGTAGGAGGTTAAGAGGGTATCTTAGAGAGGAGGATGGAGGTCCTAAGGCATTGTAGGGAAGGTATGTGTTAGAGAGGAGGATGGAGGGACTGAGGCATTGTAGGGTAGGTGTGTGTTAGAGAGGAGGATGGAAGGACTGAGGCATTGTAGGGTAGGTGTTTAAGGGGTGTTAGAGAGGAGGATGGAGGGACTGAGGCATTGTAGGGTAGGTGTTTAAGGGGTGTTAGAGAGGAGAATTGAGGTACTAAGGCATTGTAGGGTAGGTGTTTAAGAGGTGTTAGAGAGGAGGATGGAGGTACTAAGGCATTGTAGGTAGGTGTTTAAGGGGTGTTAGAGAGGAGGATGGAGGTACTAAGGCATTATAGGGTAGGTGTTTAAGGGGTGTTAGAGAGGAGGATGGAGGTATTAAGGCATTGTAGGTAGGTGTTTAAGGGGTGTAAGAGAGGAGGATGGAGGTACTAAGGCATTGTAGGGTAGGTGTTTAAGAGGGTATGGAGGAGGAGGCGGTAGGGTGGATGTGTTAAGGTATTGAATGTTTACGAGGAAGATCTATTAATGAGGTGGATGAAGGTATTCTAAGGTACATGTTTAAGAGGAAGGGGTGTTTAGAAGAATGAGCATGGATACAATAGGGTAGGCTATATGTTTAAGAGGAAGGGTGTTAGGGTGGAGAATGTAGCAAAAACAAGCGTGCAGCATGGAGGTACATATGCATTGTAGGGTAGATGTTTAAAGAGGTTGGGGTCAAGGGGGAAGTCTATATGGGGAGGTATTTACAGGTATTGTTTGAAAGGAGGGGGTAGAATGCATGTTGGGTAAAATGGGAGAGGAAGAAAAGAGGGATGGATGAAAATTTTCTCACATGGGTTACTTTGAACTTAAGTTTAAAAAAAGAACATTCTGTTAAGATTTAAAAAGCAAAAAGGTATTTGCAAGGTGAAGCATTTTTGGCTCAGAATCCAAGCAGTGCTACCAGTAAGCTGTCTTCATAGGTGTAATTCATAATTGAGTACCCTGCCCACGTGTCAATACACCGTTGTGTCCACACGCTTTCATACGTACATAACACACAGACAACACTTAACCCAATACTAAATCTTAACCCTAACCCTCTTGGACTAAAACCTAATTTTAACCTTGCATGAAAACACAAAAGCAAGTGGACACAACGGTTTATAAACACAGAGGTAGATGTCTCAAAATTGGTTCAGGGAAAAGGGGGAGGAATGTAGTACAAGTTCTGATCTGCAGGATTGGGAGGTACAGTTAAAGACCTATGACATGAGAATACAGGAGTGGGTGAGCCGATTTTTTTCTTATAATAAGGGGTAGGGGGCATTTAAAGAGAAAAATTGGTGGGGGGTCTGTGAAAATAGGAGAGAGGGGAAGGAGGGATTAAAGGTTATAGAATAGGGATAAGGAAGCAGGGTAGTCATAGTTTTTCTGTTAATTAGGTAGGAAATGTGTTGGAGAAATGGCAAAGTTATGGGATTGAACTTTGGGAATTGGAGAAGGTGGATCAAGTTGTATGACATGGGAAGAAGGGAGCGGGGCAGCGTATGTCGACTTGCAGTTGGAAGGAGGGAAAAGAGGGAAGTTTGAAATTGTTTAGGTGCTGGAGAATAGAGGGAAGCCAAGAGGGATACAGGAATACAATGTTTTTTCTACTTCTAAGTGCAAGTGTGTGTTGTTGGGTTGTTGTTGTTGTTGGTTTTGTTTTTGTTTGTTTTTTGGTGTTTTGGTTGTTGTTGGGTGTTTTTTTGGGGGGGCGGGGATGCTACATATTTCATATTAGGAATTGAGGATAAAGGGACAGAAGTGCTGTTCAGGTCAGTGACAATGAGGAAAGAGGGTTAGCAATTTGTGGTACAGTGGTAGAAGTCAGAATATTGTGGTTTCTCTCCCCTAAAAAAAACCCTAGGCTTGAACGTGGTAAGGGTGATTGGCGCCACAGGCAGGTTAGTGCATTGGTCTACCATTGGTATGCCTTCATAGATTTGACAGCAGTCAGTTGGCGCCACAGGCAGGTCTGTGCATTGGTCTACCATTGGTCTGCCTTCATAGATTTGACAGCAGACGGTAGTATTGTGTTTTGAAACCTGGGCATGAGCTGTATTACTTGAGCTACTTTCTTTTAGTAGAAAATGTATGTGCACATAGAAATGTGCAAACTTGTACTTGTTGGAAGAAAATAGGAACTTTGCTTAAAAGATTGTTCAAAGCTGTAGATTTGGAGGAAGCCAGGCTAGCTAATTCTTTTCTGAATTTTTTCTTTTTAATCGGATTAAAAATTGTCCCCTATATCTGCAGCAGCCCTGAAATATTTGCTGTTGATAGGGCTGGACTGTTGCAACTAGATCCCCCCTCCCCATATGTTGATGGGGCTGAAAAGTGTTTTGATTGTATACTTTTCCTCCATTTTACAATTTGTTTTGGATTAATCAAGTTTGTTTTGAAATGCTGTAGTCCTAAAATCAAGTTTATTGTTGATAGGATAATGGATTTGTCATTTGTCAAGAGAGAAAAGTATTTAAATCATGTGGTTAATTTGATTTTATCTTAATTTCTTGTCTGATCTAGTCGGATTTGTTTTGAGATCCTGTTGACAGGATAATTTTCTTATAGTGAAAGAAGCGGGGTTTTTATGTATACTTTTCTTCATGTGGGTGTTTGTATGATTTGGGTACTTTTTTTTTTGTTGGATCAGATCAATCGATTTGTTTAGAAAGGGTATAGTTTTAAAGCCTTGTTTGTTGGCAAAATGGTCACTTTGTTTTGGAATGACTGCAGATTTTTAAAAAAAAAGATGATGTAGAGGAGGATGAAATAAATGGAAAGAGAAGTATGAATTTTTTAGAATGAAAATGTAAAGCATCCCCTTCCCCCAAAAGAAAAAAAAAGGTTTTCCATGAAGCACCCTTAACAAAAATATTCCCTGAAACAACCCCCTCCCCCTCCCCACCCACAAAAAAAAGGTTCTCCGTGATTTGCAACCGTAGGCAACTTGGGCTTAATCTAAAAATAAAAACAAACGCGCACTTTTTGTGTGAAGTTTGGTTAGATATAAAGTCTGAAAATGTTTTATTATTGGTGGGTTAAGTTTGTTATGGAGAACTAAAATGTTTTTGATAAGGTTTATTTCAGCAGATAAAAACTTGTTTAAAAATCATTGTCCAGAAATATTCTTATTTGAAAGATTTTCATTTTTCATGGAGAGATGAATGTGCTTTTAGCTATAGTTTATCCCCCTTCCCTTTTTTTTTCTTTTTTTTGAGTTGTCTGTCTTGGTCAGATTTGTATTCAAATACCATAAACCCGAAATTGGCTTTGTTCCAAGGTAAAGGTATTAGGGAGAATGACATTAATGATGTGGGTTTTTTCTTCTGAAATTGGATCAAATTTGTTAGGAAATGTAGTCCAGAAATAATGTTTAACAAGTTTGTTATGAAAAAGAGGAAAGGGGGTATTTTTTTTTGCATCTCCACTCAGATGAGTGTTTTGCTTTTTGTGGGTTATTTTTTCTTTGGGGCTTTTTATTTTCTCTTTTTTTGAGGGGGGGAGGGGGTGGTTTCTTTACTGTTGGATTTGTTGTATCAATTAAATATGTTTACAAATAAAGTCATAAACATGTTTGCAGCTGGAAGGATAGATATGTTATGGAAAGATGTTTAGATAAGGCTTTAACTGATGTAGTTTAGTTTACCTTAACTCGGAAGTTTATAAACATTATAGTTCTAAAATGTTTATTACCATTATTTGTGTGTGTAATAGACCATTTAGATTTTTAGTGGTAAATGTGGTGAAATATTGGTTGAATCAGGTCTACTGGTGGCCTTGATGTTGCAGTAACATTGGCATTAGTTTGTGCTGCTTGCAGATTTCTGCAATAATTTACCAATAGTAGACCAGTGCAGATTTTAATAGCAACACTGGGCTGACATGAACTTGTAAGAGAGACATAGTGTTTTGGGGGCGTTAGTTGTCTTTTGGTTTGGATTGTTTTGGTGGGTTTTTTAATTGGAGTTTTTTTGTGCTTTTTGGTGTGTAGGCTTTTTTCATTTGTGTTTGCGTTGTAAAATGTGTAAAGAAAATTATAGTACTGACACGTGTCTATAAATACTGTGTGTGAATTGGAACATAACTTTAATTAGACTGGCACTGAGAGAACGATTTGGATTTTCTGCGTTTTAAGGTGCTTGGAAAGGTGCTTGGCTGTAACTGGAAGGATAGGGTTGTGTGGTTCTGGGAGATGTCACAGGGAAAGGTTATTACTAGGGTGGGAGCAAGACAGGTTAAGTAAAGTACATTGGTGCTTCAGAGAGAGGGTGAGGCTATGAGGGATGTTTGTGACAGGCAAAAGATGTAAAGTTTGAGTGTATGTGCAGAGGCTTTGAAGTTTAGTACTAGAATTATCGAACTACTTTCTGAAGGGAGAGTGAGTGTGTGTGCTGGCAAATCTATGCTCTGATCTATCACTGGTAGATTACAGCAGGTTTTACAGTAACATGTGAACATTGTACTAAAATGCAAACAAATACTGATCAGAATACACATGTTTTGTCCA
The DNA here is from genome assembly GCA_028751875.1 of Rapana venosa. Taxonomy (NCBI): domain Eukaryota; kingdom Metazoa; phylum Mollusca; class Gastropoda; order Neogastropoda; family Muricidae; genus Rapana; species Rapana venosa. The sequence goes on along the minus strand of CM054150.1, from coordinate 56,409,878 downwards.
TGAAAAATTGGGGGGGGGGACTGGAGATTTTACAAAATGCTATTGTGTATGAGAAATGTACATAATGTGTGCACATAAAACACTGAAATCATGTTTGCAACCACAAAGACTGGAAATTTATTTTGAAAGATATATACTGAAATATTTTATGTGTAATAGAATGTTGTACTGTAAAGTTTTATATGTGGAACACTCAGACAGCAACATTGTCTGTCATATGAGCGAAAATGCGTTGTGCTGCCGTTAAGCGCCTGACAATTGGGGCCCTGTACATCCACTTCAGCTCACTGTAAATAGGGAGACATTAAAAAGTATTTTTGAAATGACCTGATCCTGAAAAAACTTTTGAATTTTTAGCAGAATTGGAGAGGATTCATTTTGTGGTGTTGGAAAATTACTTAAATAAGTTTGATCATTAATAGGTCATGACAGATTTTTTAAAATGCAGGTACTGTGAGTCCCAGTTAATTATGCCAAGGTATATTGTCACTAATGTCCCCAGAGTTGGAGTGCAGCTACCTTTCTCGGGGGATGGGTGGGGGGGGGGGGGGGGGGGGGGGGGGGGAAGGTTGCTTGGTTTTTTCCCCCTTATTTTTTTTAGATAAGATTTTCAGTTTTCTTATTGGGTAGCTACCTCGGTGTTAAATAGTCGTCTATGCAAAATCTGACCAGTGGTGAATCTTGGTGCTCGAGCCATGGAACGAAAATAAAATCTCTAATAATGTCATTGAAAGTTTGACATGGTACTTTTTTTTTTTTTTTTTTTTTTTTGGGGGGGGGTATTTTTCTCTAATGTATGGTGTTCCTGGCACATATTTGTGCTGATTTTAATCTTATGAATTGCTTGAAACCAAGGAATACATCTTCTGTGTGTATGTTTTTTTCTTCAGAGAAAAATATATTTGCAAAATGATAGGCATTTTTGCAAATGTTGATCTTTTTGTGGTTATCTGTGCTTCATAATTTGTTTTGTATGTGAGAGAGGGAAGGGCACATGAGAGGGACAGCAAAACACGAAATCATCAAAGTACATGTAGTATTGAATGTGTGATGTCATGTGTAAACGCAAAAGTCTTTTTTTGTGGTTGAACGTGTGTATTTCTGGCAAATGTTTGTAAAGGAATAATAATGCAGATTTTGTACAAAAGAATGATACATAATTTTTATGTGTACTCTTTCTAAAACTTTGTAGTGTCTCTTTCTGGTGTGTGTGTTTTAAGAGGAAAATATAGTCTAAAGAATTATGATGTGATATGCATTTTTGTAAAGTTGTTTAAAAGCTGTTTGTATTTCATGATTTCGGTTTTGTATGTGGGAGAGGGGAGGGCAGATGAGACACTGCAAAACATGAAAGTATATGCAATAATAGTTTGATGTAATGTTTAAATGCAGTGGCGGTATTTTTGTTTTTTGATAGACTTTGTACTGGACAGTTTTGGAGCAGTGTTACAGATTTTGTACTGGAATAATGCTACAAATGTTGTCCTGGAATAATTAAAGAGTGAGTGTGCTGAAATAATGTTACAGATTTTGTTCTGGTAGTTTTGCAGGTTTTGTACGACAGTTATGTAACACAGTTTGACCTGGAATCATTTAGAGACTTTGTACTGGAATAATGGTGCAGATATTTGTACAGGAATTGTGGTGGATTTTATTCTGGGATAATGCTAGTTTGTACAGGAAAAATACTGCAGATTTAAACTGGAACAGATTTTGTACTAGAATATTACATGTACTGGAATAATGGTACAGACTGTACTAAAATCCTCTATTCTCAAACCAGTGCGATTGTTAATTTTTTAGGTGTGTTCTTACAGGACTGTAAAATTACAAAGATTATAATACGCAATTTCGTGAATGTTTAATATATTTGTTTCATGATTTCTGTTTTGTATGTGGGCGAGGGGAGGGCAGATGAGAGATACTGCAAAACATGAAATCGTGAAAATGAATGTGTGATATGTTTATATGCCACCATTATTCATATTTTTCACTTTGCTACATCTGACAGTATTGAGTTAACAACTTTTATGATTTTAATGAAAAAAATGGGCATGTGGGGTTTAGAGAATACAAGCTGGTGGGTTTTTGTTAAGGGGGTGTAGTGTGTGTGTGTGCTTTCCCATTTTGTGGAGAGCTGCTTTCTGGCATGTCATCAGTGTTATCTGCTACAACACCAACACACCTCTCATCAATTCTAACCTGCTGCTCCTGCTTTAGGTAGAGTGGCACCTCTCCCATCCAAATTTGGTAATCCAAATGAGTGGTGGTTTTGTTCTGGTGACATGCCATGGTGGATTTTTATTTTGGTGACATTAGTCAATCAGATAACTTTTTTTTTTTAAATCAGTCTGTAAAAAGTGTTCGTGTGTGTATGCTCTTGTATGCGTGCACACAAGTACACATGGCACACTCCCACGCACCGAAATGCACACACACACACACACACACACACACACACACTCTCTCATACACATTTTTCCACACCCACACCTACCCTCCTCCACCCACCCACCCATTTGCCCACCCCCTCACCCCTATCCAGAATGTTTTGTTTTTCATTCCTGCCCAGCAAAAGAAGAAAAGCCCTGCTCTGCTTTCAAGAGCAGCAGAGTTATGCGTGGGTGGGTGGGTGGAGGAGGGTAGGTGTGTGTGTGGAAAAATGTGTATGAGAGAGAGAGAGTGCGTGTGTGTGTGTGTGCGTGTCGGTGCGTGGGAATGTGCCATGTGTACTTGTGTGCACGCATACAAGAGCATACACACACGAACACTTTTTACAGACTGATTTTTAAAAAAAAAAGTTATCTGATTGACTGAAGTAAAGAGTAGCTGCCTAAGGAGGGGGCCTCCCTCACCTGTTTGCTAGGTAAGGAAGGAGCCCGCTGCTGCTGCTGCTGCTGCTGCTGCTGCTGCTGCTAGTGTTGTTAGCGTGTACAGTCAAAGCGAATCCAGTCATTCGAAACAAAATGCCATAGAAAACTACTGGGCATATCCTGGAGAGAACGAAAGACCAATGAATTTGTCAAGAGTCAAATAACACGGCTGGCAGGTCCACAGGAACCCCTTCTCACCATCGTCAAGAAGAAAAAGCTGACATGGTTCGGCCACGTCACCCGCCACAACACTCTGCCCAAAACAGTACTGCAGGGAACACTCGAAGGTGGCAGAAGGAGGGGAAGACAGAACAAGTCATGGATGGACAACATCAGAGAATGGACCAGGATGAATGACTCGGCACTACTGCGCAGAGCCGAGGACCGAGATAGATGGAGGAGGCTTACCACGGCATCGTCTTTCATGTCTCCCCCACGACCGCCAAGGTCACGGGTCTGATGATGATGACAGTCCAGCCATACACATTGCCAACCCTCCCAGTCACACACCTACCTGATTGACGGACGGACGCTAGGGTCCAGTGGTTAAAATCATTCTTCAATCCCACGGGTCCATGAAGGTGGTGGATAGGGGGGGGGCGTATTTGCTTTTGGTTTTGTTTTGTGATATTAGTCAATTTGAAGATTACTACATAAAAAAAACCCACCAAAGTAATCAGTCTGTAAAAATAGTCTGTGCATGTGTGCGTGCGTGTATGTTCTCGCATGCGCACAAATACTAACAAGGTAATTCATGTCGGCGTTTTGGTGGGTTACCGAAACGCGAACATACCCTGCATACATCTTGGCAGTTGCTAGAGGGCAGCGCTACGCATTTTCAGTCCTAGGACAGACATTGATGGATGGTTGCTGTCTGAGCGTTCAAACAAGAAGAATCGGACATCTCTTTCCGGACGTGAAGAATCATAATCATACCAACAGCAGCCGCACGTACAACATAGCATGGCATGGCGTAGCATAACACGGCACGGCATGGCATGACATAGCATAACATGGCATGACATAGCATAACATGGCACGGCATGGCATGACATCGCATAACATGGCACGGCACGGCATGACATAGCATGACATGGCATGGCATGACATAGCATAACATGGCACGGCATGGCATGGCATAGCATAACATGGCACGGCACGGCATGACATAGCATGACATGGCATGGCATGACATAGCATAACATGGCACGGCATGGCATGGCATAGCATAACATGGCACGGCACGGCATGACATAGCATGACATGGCATGGCATGACATAGCATAACATGGCACGGCATGGCATGGCATAGCATAACATGGCTCATCCATCTTCTGTGAACAAGTAGGCCAGCTAGGGCTGGCACACACACACACTCACTCTAACACACACTCGCGCACGTGCACATACACACACACACACACACACTCTCTCTCTCTCTCTCTCTCTCTCTCTCTCCTCCACTCACACACACACACACTTGCGCACCCACGAACACATACACACACACACACACACATACACACACACACACACATAGAGGTAAGACAGACCATGGGGGAAAATGACCAACTGTTGATTAACTTTTCAGTGGATACCTCCCACTGTTCATCATTCCCTGCTAGCTATCCATTCTCTCTCCTCCCCCCCCCCCCCCCACCCCCCACCCCTCACTGCCACGCCCGCCCTCCCCTCTCTCCACTCACAATTCTCAGTGTTCTCTATACCTGTCTGTCTGTCTGGCTGTCTGTCTGTCCCCTTCGCCTCTTTTAACATTTTACTCAGCACCCCAACCAGGCCAATGGCTCAAAGAGAGCAGTGGCTCTATTCAAAAATACCCCCACCCCTCCCTCCCTCTCCCACTGTTAAACGAGAGGAAAGGTGGGTAGCAGGACTGCTTAGATGTCCACCTGCTGCTGCCTTACAAGTAAACCGTCAGATTCTGGCTTCTTACTTTCTTGTTGGGGGTTTATTGTTGTTTGGTTGGGTTTTTTTTTAAACAAACCCCTGTGTGTGTGTTGTGTATCTGTGTGTGTGAGGGGGTGGGTGAGAGAAGAGGAGAGGAGAGGGGGGGGGGGGGGGGGGCTGAAAATTTCAACAATCAACTTTGTTAAAATGGTCTTTTTTTAAAATCTTTTTTTGTGGGGTGGGGGGTGGTGTTCTGGATTCGATTTCCACCCAGCCTTCTTGCCTTCTATTCCCAGGTTGACTGGAAAATCGAACTAAAATTAATGTGAAGTCTTTCAGAGGAGACTAAACCAGTAGGACCCGGGTGCTTACGGACTTATACACCTAAAAAAAAGGAAACCAACCCAAAATCCATGACCGTTGAAAATCGGAAAGAGCAGGGAGGTACCTCCCGACTGTCCTGGCAAAATTGGTAGGTTTTGTTCCCAGCTGTAGCCCTGAAGTCGGGATGCGGCTACCTTAATGGTGGGAGGAGTTGGGGGGGGGGGGGGGGGGAGTAGGATGTCGGCATATGCAAAACCTTACCAGTAGGGAACCTCGGAGCTTTAGCCCAGGAACGGAAAGAAGAACCCCAAACAAACAAGGAGCACAACCTGCTGTCCCTTTAACAATCCACCAGACCCACTTCCCTTCCTTAACAAGGAGAGAGGAGGAGGAGGAGGAGAACAACAGCAACACACACACTACACGCGCACTCACAAACACACACACGCGCGCGCATGGCTTAATGAAATAAAGCATTTGTTACTGCTTATTCAATATACCATCTGGGAATAAAAGTTTGACTTGGACTTTGACACTGACTGATTGCTTTCCCTATACCAGTATATAGTATGTCCCCGATAGAACAGATGTACAGGGGCTGGAAGAATAAAAGGCGCGTAATGTGTGTGCGTGTGTGAAAGAGAGAGAGAGAATTCGAACTCAAACTCGAACTCGAACGATTTATTCACAAAAAAGGCCATTGATCCATACATGAAGGGGGTTGCCGAACTACGTAGTATGTTAGAAAAATAAAGAAAAGCACACAAAAAAATGTTATATAACCACAATCTATCTATCTATCTATCTATCTATCTGTCCTGTAGTCTGACGACTGTGGGGGCACCCTCAAAGACTCAACAACCAGTTCCCTCCATTCCTCTGTTCTGCCTTTCTCAGGGTTTTGTTGAGTTCTAGGCCTGTCCATTCGCTGATGTTATCCTCCCAGCTCTTCCTTGGTCTGCCTCTTCTTCTTCCTCTTTGGACAGTGCCTTGTAAAATAAAAAAAATATTGTCTTTGCAAGTCCTTTGGATCTTGTGACATGCCCATACCATTTAAGTTTACGCTTTTTCACGATCGTTAGAAGGTTCTCATAGGGTCCAATGGTTTGCTGGATTCTGTTATGCACGCTTTCGTTGCTTATGTGGTCTTTGTAGGAGATGCCAAGGAGTCTCCGAAAGCATCTCATCTCCACCGCCTGTACTCTTCTCTCCAAATCTGCAGTCAGGGTCCATGATTCACAGGCATACAGAAATATGGATATGACAAGGGAGCGCATTAGTCTGATCTTGGAGATAAGTGAGATATTTTTATCTCTCCAGATGGTGTTTAGTTTTGACAGTGCTTTTATTGTCTGTGCAGTCCTGCATACTACTTCTGGCTTGGATCCCTGGTCTGATACAATGGCTCCCAGGTACTTGAAGCTTTGAACTGTTTCCAGCTTCATAACCACAATCACCACAACAAAAATCAGTTACAAAAATATGACTTAAGAAA
>CM054150.1:56393278-56398278 GCA_028751875.1 Rapana venosa | reverse complement strand
TGATAGCCACCATTTTCCACTCTTCTGATCCCAAAGACTACTTCTAACATGAGCATCCCTGTATAATGACACTAATGCAATCAGGCGACAGAAGCAAGGCAGCCAGACCACAGCCAAGCAAGGTGTCATCGCCTCAGGCCTCCCTCCTCTCCCCACAGGGCCCTGTGCCAGTGGGCAGTAGGCTACAGTAGATCAGATTCCTGCTGCCCTTGACGCTATTACGCACGTGCAGCCTTCACACTTCATCTCCCCCAACACCTTCCTGCTCGATGAGCTTAGCAACTGCAGCTGTCATTATATCTCCTTGCATCCTCTGCCCTCTCTCCCTCTCTCTCTCCCAACCCTCCATTTCTCGCCATACCATCTCTCCTGGTTGGCGGAAAAGCGGAAAAGCGCGTGCGCTCATGCGAAAATGAGGCAATGATGAACGCTTCCGACGTCAGCCAATCACAGGCCAGAGATCGATGAGGTCAGAACGACAAGGGGGTTCAAGGTGAAGGTCAGGAAGAAGCTGCTCTCTAATCGTGGGAGGAGAGAAAAGGAGGGGGGGGTGAGTAGGGAGGAGTGTGAAGGGTAGAGAGAGGGGGGGGGGGGGTTATGCTGAGAGAGAGAGAGAGGTGGGCATCAGAAGACAAATGGCTGGATGCCGGGACAGATAGGAGGAGCAGCTCAGTGGCAGTTCCGCGCCCTGTCAATTCCCCAGCCTGGTTCTCGGGCTCGGGTTCCACTCAGCCCCCTGTCGTCCCACAGCCAGAGCCCAGTTTTGCATTCATCATCCATCTCCCTCGAAGCCGCGCTATTTAACTTGTCCCTCTACCATTTCCCTTAATTCAATCCCCGCCACAGCTCAACGTCTCCGTTATTATCCAACTGACTGAGGTCCTGCTAATTTCAATCCATCTGGCTGACTGAAGCCTCCCTCCTCTGCTGCCAGGCCACTGCGAGGCCTACTCCGCTTTTAAGTCATCAAGTTGACTGTGGTCGTGGTTCTGCTTTATCTGCACGATTATCGGGGATGGAGTTTTCTTGTTGAATTTAGTTATCTGGTGTAACGTGAGGGAGAGGGGGGGAGGGGGATTGATTGTTGTTATAATCAGTCATGTTGGTTCGTGTTGTTTATCTAAGCCACTTGTCTTATTGAAATCAAACGTCACGTATGTCGTTCAACTCTTCTCATAACAGATGAATCAACGGACGTAATAGCCGAGTTGGTCAAGACCGTTGGACTTCAATCCCATGGGTCCATGAAGTTGTGCATTCGAATCTCGACAGCGTCTGGTGAATTAAGGGTGGGGATTTTTATCCAATGTCAACTTCCAGTGCAGACCTGCCAGTGCCTTGATTCCCTTCGTGTATAAAATATGCAGGTTAAAGATGCTGTTATTCAAGTGAGCTCGGAGCTAAAGCCAAGGAGCGAGAAAAAAGAGAGTTGAATACAGAAGTTGTGATATGAATGAAACCTCAGACAGAGACTTTTACAGAGCTGTAACAGTGCTGGAGGAGAAGCCTGCATAGTGAGCTGAGAGACTCCAGCCTGACATGGGAAGAGGCCAAGACCCTTGCCAGAGACAGGAGAAGGTGGAGGGACGCTGTTGAGGCCTTATGCTCCTCCGCTAGGAGCTATAAGGACTAAGAAGAAGAAAAGTGCTAAAACCAGGTAAAAGAGATGCAGACATCATTACCTGTGCTTGAACAGACTTGAAAATAACTGGGTCAGTGGTGATAGGGTGTCAGGTGATTGACTTGTTGCAAGATTTTTGAACGGTAAGTGGGGTGGAAAAGGAAACCAAAAATATCTTCAACAGATATAGTTGGGTAGTGTGATTTATTTATTTATTTATTTTATTTTATTCTTTTTTATCGAGGATAAAGGAATAAGCACTTATGTGCTTTTTTACATCCATTCCCCGTGTGTATGCGGTTTTGTGAATTCTGTCATCTGTTCCCACCGGCACACAATGGCCTGCTCTTACGAAAAGCGGAACAGGATTTAACGTGTGCGCAAGATGTTCTGCGTGCGTTCGCACACAGGGCCTCGGTTTATAGTCTCATCCAAGGAATGGGCGCGCGAGCGCGCGCACACACACACACACACACACACACACACACACACACACACACACAGAAGAAAAAAGCAAATGCATTTCTTCTTGTGTGTACCATCTGGAAATGAAAAAAGCCGACTTTGACTTTGACTTTCACAGAGAGAGAGAGAGAAATGACAATGACAAATTCTTTTATTTCGATGATAATGAATAAGCACCTATGTGCTTTTTTACATCCATTCCCCGCCCGCTGGGATACATACATCTTAATGATAAGCCCAAGAGAGAGAGGGGGGGGGGGAGGGACTTAGACCAGTGAAGGAAGACACATGACGATGAGATGGCCGTCATGCTGTTCACTAACTGCAGAAACAAGACATGAATTGTGTCTAATATCACCTAATGTGAATAGACGTTAAATTGAAGAACAACAAGACCTGAATGTTGATAAACAGGCTACATGAAAACAGGTTGGAGAACGAAGAACAGAAAGGTGTATGTATATTCCGTGAGGATAAAGTTGGGGAAAAGACAGAAAGTGTAATGAATACTTTCAGATTTTTTTTTAACTTCATTTTTCATCCTCTTGTTCTTGTTCTTGTTTTTTTTAGTTTTTGTTCTTGTTCTCTTCTTCTTCTTCTTCTCCTCCTCCTCCTCCTCCTCTTCCTTCTCCTGCCTCCTCTTCACATAAACGCTATTAATATCCTATTACTTTTTTTTTTTTTTGGTTATCTGTTCTCATGTAACATTCAGAATTAATGGCAAAAGTCTTTTTTTCTCTCCAAGCGGAGCGGAGCGAGCGTGAGAGATAAATTAATATCTACACAAGCCGGCGGCGAATCGCTGTAGCTGTCCTATGATTTAAGCAGGGCCGTGGGGAGTTGGAAGGGGAAGGCTTGCTTCATCAATTATCCCCCTGCCTTTGCATTAGACCTGTCATCTGCCGCTACCGCTGCTGCTGCTGCTGATGTGGCTACGCTGCCGCTCTCTTCTGGCATTACATGAAGGGGGAGGGAGGGAGGGAGTGGGGGGGGGGGGGGGGGGGGAGAGAGAGAGAGAGTGTGTCTTTCCATTTAGACCTGCAACGGAGTGGCCTGGGTCCCCCCTGCTGGCCTTTTTCTCGCTCCAGTGAAGCGAAGAGTCGAGTCCTGCGGACGGGGGTTTGTGTCATCATCTGTCCTGTCGCTTACCTCAGCCTCTCCTCTTCTCCCCTCTCCAACTCTCCTCATCTTCCCTCCTCCTCCCCCGATAAAAGTGGACTCTGGGTGCCAGAGACATGTGAATGGGACAGCGCGGGGGGGGGGGGGGGGGGGGGGGGGGGGGAAGGTTGGAAGGGGTAGGGGGTGGGGGAGGTGTGAGAGATTGTTCTGGGCTTCACTACTGAAAGCAGGCAGGAAGGAGGAGAAGGGGGGGGGGGGGGGGGGGGGGAGAGGGGGGGGGATGGGAGGGGGAGGGAGGGAGGTGGGGGGGGGGCTTAGATTTTCCCCCTTGAGGGGTCGTAACGGGGAGCTAACGGCCAGCCAGCCTCTCTCCTGTGCCCCGACCCCTGACTGTGTGGGCAGCAGCAGAGGGCTTCAAGAACAGGAGAGAGAGAGAGGTGTGTGTGTGTGTGTGTGTGTGTGTGTGTGTGGTGTGTGGTGTGTGAGAGTTGTGTGTGTGTGTGAGTGTGTGTGTGTGTGTGTGTGTGGGTGTGTGTGTCAGTCAGTGAGGCTGCCGCTGTGACAAATGCTGCAGGCCTGCCTGTCTGCCTCGCGAGGTTGAGATGTCTGGGACTCTAGAAGCTGGTGGGACTGTTGGGTGTTGTGGTGACATAGGCTACCGTGAAACAGTTCTTATATTAGTCAAGCCAGCTGAACGCCCACCTGTCTTCATGTCTTGAACGAAGAAGTCCTTCGGATGAGACTATAAACCGAGGCCCCGTGTGCGAACGCATGCAGAACATCTTGCGCACACGTTAAATCCTGTTCCGCTATTCGAAAGAGTAGGCCATTGTGTGCCGGTAGGAACAGATGACAAGCATACACACGCAAAAAAAAAGGTCATCTGAGCGCTTTGATTTGTTGCTTTACAAGATTCAGCGCTATATAAATTCCATACATTATTATTATTATTAGAAGGAAGCTGCCAAGCGTAGACATGGTTTTGAGGTAGGAAGAATCCGCATCACCTCACCTCGCCTATCTCGTAGTGTAGGCCTAGTAGACCGTTGGGGCCCCACTGAAGATTTGGCAAACTGTGAGGAAGGTGACCTGCACTTGTTTTCCTCCACCACTATTTCTGCATTAAAACGACGAAAAATGATGCAGCAAATGTAAAAGAAGAAAAAACCCACTAAAAGACAACAACACAACTAGTTCAATCCTCTCATTGAATCTGATCCAGGCCTGTAACACTGTCTTCATTTAAGACAAACAAACAAACGATCAAATCAACAGTCAGTTTTCTGATTCCGCTACCCTACCGTTTCTCATGGATGTTTTAATTTTCGGTGATGTCTTACCAGCGAAATATTGCATTCTAGACACTACACTGGACACACTTCATCAACTGCATAAGCGGATTCGCTGGTGAAGTCTGGAGTTCGTGCATGCTGGGTATTTCTGTGTCATCTGTGATGTCAACCATTTTTGGCCTTCAAGACTTCACAAGATGTTACATGTGCATTCCTACACGGGACCTTGGTATATGGTCATCCAAAAACACACACAAAACCAACCCACGACTCTCTCTCACATACATACATACATACATACATATATACATACATACATACACGCACGCACAAACACACACATACGCGCGCGTGCGCGCGCACACACACACAAATGTACATAAGTTCATACATGCATGCATACATACATACATACATACATACACACACATACATACATACATACATACATACATACATACATACATACATACATACATACATACATACATACATACATACAT
>CM054150.1:56363278-56388278 GCA_028751875.1 Rapana venosa | reverse complement strand
AATACTATCAGTTCTGTTATGTGCTGGGATGAATGAATGAAGGAATGAAGGGAGGGAGGAAGGAAGGGAGGAAGGAAAGAAGAAAGGAAGGACGGAAGGAAGGAAGGAATGGAGGAAGGAGAGGGAGGACAAGGAGGAGGAAGGAAGGAAGGAAGGAAGGGAGGGAGGAAGGACGGGAAGGAAAGAAGGAAGGAAGGAAGGAAGGAAGGGAGGGAGGGAGCAAGGAAGGAAGGAAGGAAGGAATGGAGGAAGGAAGGAAGGAAGTAATTTATTTTTTTTAGTAAGTGAATGCGTGACTAGATAGTGCATGCATGCATGAATGAATGAATCAAACAAGTAATAATCAATGAAGGATGAATGAACGAATGAATGAATCAATCAATCAGTTAGTCAATGAATTGGTGAATGGTCAATAAACGAATGACGTTGTGTTTCGGATGATGGCTCTGACATTGTTGAGTTAGAAAAAAAAAGTATACATGTATACAAACACTAATGTGAAATCAACAGACAAACAAGAAGGCATATACTCTGTGCAAACACTTCTGGCACAGACTTGTGGAGGTCTTCAGACTGTTGCAGGTCACTGAAGGAACAGAGAACAGATGGAGAGACATTTACTCAGCAAAGATGAGATGCCAGACATAAAAGACAGACTGATTCAGTTGTGGCGCTGTGTGCTGTTTGTCTCACAACGCTCTTGGTGTAGTATCAGCTGTTTGGGGCCAAAAGTCACTAACACTGAGTCACGTGGATAATCCATCTATAATTCAATTTGTTCCAGATAATTGTTAAAAGAAAAATGTAAGCAACTGTGTAAGTGGTAGTAGAGGAGACTTCTATGAGAAAACACACACGCATACAACACAACACAAACACAACACACACACAACACAACACACACACGCACGCATACAAACACACACAAAACCACAACACAACACACACACAACACGCACACAACACACACAACGCGCACACGCACACACACACACACACACACTCAACACAACACACACACTCAACACAACACACACACACACACACACACACACACACACACACACACACACACACACAAGACAACACACACACACACACACAGACAACACCACACACACACACACACACACACACACACACACACAAGACAACATAACTACACACACACACACCACAAGACAACATAAACACACTAACACACTCACACAACAACACACACACACACACAACACACACACATCACACACTCACACACACACACACACACACACACACACTCAGAGGTAAGCTCAAGGCCTACACTACCACTAATAATTATACTAATACAACAGACAGACAGAACCTACTTCAAACCCTGGCTAGGGACAGACAGACAGACACAGACAGACAGACAGCCCTGACTTCAAACCCTTGGCCCTGAGGGGGACAGACAGACAGACAGAGACAGACAGACAGACATGGCATCCCTAAGGACAGGGGGGTAGGGCAACATCTGGCCTCGTTAGTTACAGCAGCCATGGTCCTGTCAGCTGCCCCTCAGATTCCCCCTGATAAAGGCAAGGCATAGCCTAGGCCTAGCAGGCAACCCTGTGCTGTGCTGTGCTGTGCTGTGCTGTGCTGTGCTGCGCTGTACTGCGCTGTGGTGCGCTGTGCTGTGCTGTACTGCGCTGTGCTGCGCTGTGCTGTGCTGTGCTGTGTGCTGTGCTGTGCTGCACTATGCTGTGCTGTGCTGTACTGTGCTGTTCTGTGCTGTTCTGTGCCGCGCTGCGCTGTGCTAGTGCTGTGCTGTGCTGTACTGTGCTGCGCGTGTGCGCTGTGCTGCGCTGTACTGCACTGTGCGTGCTTGCTGTGCTGCGTGTGCTGTGCTGCTCTGTAGCTGTCTGCGCTGCGCTGGCTGTCTGTACTGTGTTGCGCGTGCTGTGCTGTGTTGTGCTGTGGCTGTCACTGTGCTGTACTGCGCTGTACTGTACTGCTGTGCTGTGCTGTACTGGTCTGCGCTTGTGTCTGTTCTGTTCTGTGTTGTGCTGTGCTGTCTGTTCTGTGTGAAGCTGTGCTTCATGTTCTGTGTTGCTGCTGTGCTTCACTGTTTCTGTGTGTGCTGTGCTTCACTGTCTGTGTTGTGCTGTGCTGTGCTGTACTGTTCTGTGTGTGCTGTGCTGTACTGTACTGTTCTGGTCTGTGCTAGTGCTGTGCTGCCTGTCTGTGTTGTGCTGTGCTGTACTGTGTCTGTGTCTGTGCTGTGCTGACGTTCTGCTGTTGCGCTGTGCTTCACTGTCTGCTGCTGTGCTGTGCTGTGCTGTACTGTTCTGCTGTTGTGACTGTCTGTACTGTCGTGCTGTGCTTGCTTGCACTGTCCTTGTTGTGCTGCGCTGTACTGTTCTGTGTTGTGCTTAGCTGTGGCTGTACTGTCCTATGCTGTGCTGTGGTTCTGTGTCTGTGCTTCGTGTTCTGTGTTGGCTGCTCTGTCTGTTCTGTGTTGTGCTTTACTGTACTGTGCTGTTGTGCTGTGCTGTACTGTTCTGTGTTGTGCTGTGCTGTACTGTTCTGTGTTGTGCTTCGCTGTTCTGTGTTGTGCTGTGCTGTACTGTTCTGTGTTGTGCTGTGCTGTACTGTTCTGTGTTGTGCTGTGCTGTACTGTTTTGTGCTGTACTGTTCTGTGCTTGTGCTGTGCTGTAGCTGTTCTGTGTTGTGCTGTGCTGTTATTTTGTGTTCTGTGCGGGTACTGTGTCTGTGTTGTGCTGTGCTGTCTGTTCTGTGTTGTGCTGTGCTGTACTGTTCTGTGTTGTGCTATGCTGTACTGTTCTGTGTTGTGCTGTGCTGTACTGTTCTGTGTTGTGCTGCGTTGTGCTGTGCTGTGCTGCCTGCTACCCCCATCCTCACTACCACTCCTCATTTCTCATTCACTACACCTTCACTGTGGGTCTCTCTTTATGTCTGTCTGTCTCTCTCTCTCTGTCTGTCTCTCTCTGTCTCTGTCTGTCTCTCTCTGTCTATCTGTCTCTCTCTCTGTCTCTGTCTCTATCTGTCTCTCTCTCTGTCCTGATGTTCAAGGTATGTTCAATTGAGAGGTGTTACTATCATTGTTTTTCAGCATTCATTTATGCATGGTGCAGATGAGCAAAAGCAACCAATATTAACAACTAAACCAAACCAAAAACCAAACCAAACCAAATCAAAACAAAACAAAACAAAACAAAACAAACCAAACCAATACCAAATCAAACCAAATAAAACCAAACAAAACAAAACAAAACAACAGATACAAAACAACAGAACAAGACCAGGAACAAGTCCAACCAAACAGCTTAACAACCAACCTAAACCAACCCGCCCTAAAGCCAAGACGAGCAAACAAACACTTTTGGAAAACCAAACACAAAAAATGGTTGCTTGATGTGACTTGCTTCTCCTTTAACACCCTTTGAGATCACTGGTTTCATGTCACTGAATTGTTCACGCAGTGTTCATAGAAAAGTTGAATGTGCCACCCCTGCCTTCTCCCGAAACTCCTCTACAAATGTTGTCATCAACATTCTTTTCTCTATATCTTATACATAAAAAAGGATATCATCTCCTTTCTCGTCCATGAAATATTTACAATGCACGTATTAAATGTGAAAGCGTTGAATTCAGAAGGACCGTTTTGCAATGCTACCAACGAGAGCATCTAAGCCGCATCTTTCACACTAATTTTCGAACTGCTTCATATTTTCAACAAAGCCAACCAGCCATTCTTCTTCTCTTCTTTTTCTTGTCCTATCTTCTACTGCCCTTCCTTTTTTAGCTTCTTCTTCTTCAGTCTCTCTTCTTTTTCAATCCTCCACCTCATTCTTCTAGCTTAGCTCATCTTTCTTCTTGGTTCGAATCTTCTTCAATTTTCTACATCTCTTCTCCTTCTTCTTCTTCTTCTTTCCTCTATTTCATTAACGTTCAGACAGCAACTATTGTCTGTCAAATGAATGAAAATGCGTTGTCCCTCCGTTAAGCACCTGACAAGTTAGGACCAGCGCATTCGACTTCGGCGTGAACCAACCAGTGTAAAGCCCAAAGCCAAAACAATGACGCAAACAAAACGCTAAAACCTAAAGAAAAAATCTATTTAGCCCCACCCCCCCCCCCCCCCCCCCCCCCCCCCCAAAAACAACAACAAAAAAACAATAACAACCCTGATAACACCATTTCGCATCTCACGCAGACACCAGCACTGGATAATGTTATAATTCAGATCTACAGAGAAGTGGAGGGTGAATATCCAGCACCACTCTCGTCAGTGACAGACCGACAGCTTCAACACAGCCAGTGTGCCAAATGCTGCAATGTGCAGGACAGCCTTGCTAGCTGCTGTGCAGCAAGCAATAACTGCTGCTGCATCACTTTTTCAGTTTGTTTCTGCAATTGATGGCCAATATTTGATTTTACTTTATTCATTTTCTCCCATGGGGATGCCGGGCGGGGGCTGTCAGTATAAACAGCATCCCCACCTTCTGGAAATGATGTGCTAGGAATTCCCTCTTTTCTATCCCTCTCTTTCAACTGCTGTTGCATCACTTTTCAGTTTTTTGCAATTGATGGCTAAGATTTGATTTTGGTTTATTCATTGCCCCAGGCGGTCTGTTGGTATAAATAGCATCCCCACCTTCTGGAAACACTGTGCTAGGAATCCCCTCTTTTCTATCCTTCTCTTTGTTTCTGCCTTGTTCCTTTTCTTCCTATCACTTCCTTCTTGTCTATTTTCTGCCTTCTTGGTCCATTCTCCTGCCTTTTTTCTCAGAAAGACGTCAAAGATTACAATGCTCTCCCACGCCCAAGTAAAATGCGCTGGGCCTGACTTGCCAGGTGCTTCATGGCAGAGCAACGCATTTTTGCTCATAATGACAGACAACTAGAGCTGTTGTCAAGTCAAGTCAAGTCAAAATTTTATTTCCAGATGGTACATTGAATAAGCAATACATTTGCTTTTTTTCATCAAGCCATCTATCTAAGAACAAATTTCGTAATGATTATACTAAGACACTACATTATTGCATCGTTTACCATTAAATTAAACCAAGGAAAAAATCGATAAGGAAATGTTGTGTGTATATGTGTGTGCATGCGTGGGTGCGTGCACGCGTGTGTATGTGTATGTGCGCGTGCATATTTATTCTACTGCGTCTATCCCATTGGTGCGTTGCGTGGCGTACGTTGGTGCGAGCGTGTGTGTGTGTGTGTGTATTCAGCGATTCTGTTGTGAACAAAAACGCACATGTCCCAGAAGACAGGACTAACTTGAGAGTGTAGTGAGACAGCTGAGAGTCACCCCCCTCCCCCCTTCCCCCACAATCCCCCTTCCCCCTCACCCCTCTTCTGCAGTTTCTTCCAGCCTCCCTCACTCCCTCCCTCCCTCCCTCCCCCCATCATCTTCAGAGGAGACCTCTTCACTTTGGTGGCTTCAGCAATTGTTTTGCTGGCAAAATGCTGTTTGCTGCCAATACGTGTCTGTGTGTTCACTTCCCCCCTCCCCCTTCCCCCCTCCCCACCACCACCACCACCCGACCTGGTGGGACAAGGGGAAGAAGAGGTGGGGGGGGGGGGGGGGGGAGGAGGTTCAAGGGGAAAGTGGAAAGGGTGTCAGGTCAATGCCCGGGACCTTGACCCCAAAAGTAGGTCAGAGACAAGTCATCAGAGAGGGTTCCAAAGGGGACGCACTGGGAGAGCCTTGTACAAGCACTGGGGGCTGCTTGTAGACTGAGGGTAGGGTAGGGTAGGGTAGTGTAGGTAGGTGGGTGGGTAGGTGTTGTAGGGGGGAGTCTGCCTGCACCCCTCAGACAGGTTGGTACGCGAAGGACGAGCGAGATAAGGAGAATGAGAAAACCTCATCTCTCCACACTTCCCTGCCTTCCAGCCCAAATGGATTTCCCTGAGTTCAGCCAAAAAAATAATGGAGCTGTTATCTTTTCTTGTTTTCCTCGTTGACTCTGTGTGTGTGTGTGTGTGTGGTTGTTGATTTTTTTTTTTTTAAGGAAATGCATGACTTGAGAAAGTGTTTGTTTAGGAAAAAAAGAAAAGTCATGTTGCCAAGGGTGGATGTGGGAAACGAAAGTTGTTTGAGAAATACTGTTCTTCTTCATCATCTTCATCATCCCCATCATCGTCTCCTTCATTTTCTTGGTTTTCTTCTTCTTCTTCTTCTTCTTCCTCTTCTTCACCATCATCATCACCATCATCGTCATCATTTTTGCTTTGATCTTGATGGTTCGCGACGGTTTTGATGGAGGAACAACAGAAGAGTTGGTTAGAATCATATTCTATCTCCGAAGTCTGAATGTAGCTACCTTCATGAAGGGTAATAACGGTCGCAAAGGCCAAATCTCACCATTGGTGATCCTCGGAACTCTGGCAGAGAAACGAAAAAGAAATCTGTACAAAGCTGCACAGTTTTCGTCTGATGATAATAACGTGACAGACCTGATACAGCCCCGTGGTCGGTGGGATTAGGATTAGATTGTATTTCCTTCTTCAAGTTGTCATAAGCTGAATCGACTTGAATTAGATTGAATTGAATCACTCACTGGCACGGAAACCCTGGAGGTCCTGACAATGGCCTCTGTCCGCTGGAGACAGAGCAGAGGGGCACAGGTATTCCAGACATCCATTTCCACAGGCCAGGTTTCTGTTCTGAAGTTCTGATGCACGGGACAGTCCTGCATGGATGGGACAGTCCTGCATGGATGGGACAATCCTGCGTGGATGGGACAGTCCTGTATAGATGGGACAGTCCTGCGTGGATGGGACAGTCCTGCATGGATGGGACAGTCCTGCATGGATGGGACAATCCTGCATGGATGGGACAGTCCTGTATAGATGGGACAGTCCTGCGTGGATGGGACAATCCTGTATAGATGGGACAGTCCTGCGTGGATGGACAGTCTGCATGTGGAGTCTGCATGTGGCACAGTCCGCTGGATGGGACAGTCTGGTGGATGGACAGTCTGTATAGTGGGCAGTCCTGCGTGGATGGACAGTCCTGCTGGTGGACAGTCTGCTTGGATGGGACAGTCTGCATGGATGGGCAGTCCTGTTAGTGTGACAATCTGCATGGATGGACGTCTGAGGAACTGTTTTACAGTCATATATTGTGATATCTGTGCTGGGGTGTTCTTTCTGTGCTTGTTTTATCTCGTGATTGGTCTAGTCGTGCTCAGTTTGACAGCATGGTGTGTTAGATAGTGTTACTTTGCTTGTATCTTTTGCATGGATGGTCCTTAATATACACGGGTTGAACGCTTTGCATCTTCAGCCAGGTACTTCCTTCGTGCCATTCGAGGACAGTCCAAACCGCCGCAGGATTCAAACCTAACATTTCCAGCTTTCAAGATGGGCGTTTTACCTCTTGACCACCAAACCACCCAGACCATCAACGCCCCCTACCTCACAGTGGTCAACAGACAGAGGTCAACCCAGGAGGGCGGGTTTGGGTGTCCAGTTATAGACCTGTGTGTGTGTGTGTGTGTGTGTGTGTGTGTGGTGTGTATATGTGTGTGTGTGTGTGTGTGTGTGATGGGGATGGGAGATAGAACCCTGGACAAGGCCAGAGCTCTGAATCAGCAACAATAGATATTGGGGGGGGGGGGGGGGGGGGGGGGGGGGGGGGGGGTGAACACTGGACAGCAGGAGGTGGGGAGGGGGGGAGGGGGTGGACATGGACAGCAACAGAATGGAAGGGAGGAAATTCACTGATTGAGGGATGATGGTAATGGGGGAGGGGGGGGGAGGTAGGGGAAGAGAAAGAGGAGTTCAAATAGTCAGAGGTGAAAGAAAAAAAAAAACACTCCCAGAGTGGCCTGTTACTGGGGGGAAATGAGATGGTTGGCTGTGAAGTGGTGTTGAGTGTGCTGTGTGGTGTGTGTGGTGTGGTGTGGTGTGTGGTGTGGTGGGTGTGTGGTGTGTGGTGTGGTGTGGTGGTGTGGGTGTGGTGTGGTGTGGTGGTGTGTGTGTGGTGTGTGTTGCTGTGCTGTGGTGTGCTGTGTTGTGGTGTGGTGGTGTGGTGATGGCTGTGCAGGAAACAGGTGCTGGCTATTGTGTCCCCCCCTGGACCTCCCTGTCCCTGTGCTGCATTGTTGGGGCTGGACAACTGATAATGACCAGGTCCAGTCTCCCCCCTCCCCCTCCTCCTCCTCCTCCTCCCCTCCCCCTCCCCTTTTCTGTCTGTCTCTCTTCCTGTCTGCTGAAATGCTGACTTTGCGTTTTAACTTTTCTGTGGAAGGCCAGTGGTTGTTATGGTTTTAATAACAAATTACTCTACCATTTTTATGTCCAAAGTGTGCGTTGTGGGACAGGGGATGGATGCCTGGTGTGTGATGAACATTGTGTGTGTGTGTGACAGAGAAAGAGAAAAGAGAGGAGAGAGGACAGCAAAAAGGACAAAAAAAGGAAAACAGTAAAAGGGGGAAAAAAAGGGGGGACTTTTAAACTAAGGCTTTCCCCTGATTTAAAAAACCCCAAATTTTTTCCCCCCACCCCCCCCCCCCCCCCCCCCCCCCCCCCCCCACCCCCCCCCCCCCCCCCCCCCCCCCAAACCCCCCCCCCCCCCCCCTTTTTCTCAAAAGCGAAAAAAAAAATTCTTTTACTGTTAACATCCCTTTTTATAAACAAAAAAAAAACCAAACAAAAACAAAAAAAAAAAAAACAATGTTAACAATGGGTCAAAATACCACCATTTTTTTTACACAACAAATTTAAAGTATTCCCATTTAACTAAAAGGGAAAACCACGTCTTTGGGAAAGTGTTTTAAAAAACTTTTTTAAAAAAAAAAAAGGGGTCAAAGGGGTAAAAAATTTAATTGGGTTTGGGCAGGAAAAAGGGGGGCCCGGGGTAGGGGGAAAGCCCTTTTCCCCCGTGAAACCCCAGCTGGTTTCCAAAGGGGGGACCGTTTGCCGGTTTTGGCTTCAGTACGTCCCCCATTCCCCGTTTAAATGGGTACCGCCTCTTTAGGACCCTGGAAGTAAAGAGGAGGGAGAGGAGATGGGCGCCGCCCTCAATATGCTGGCCCCTAGAGAAGCTGAGGTCTCTGATGCCTCGCTCCCCTCTGACCACATAGGTTATGGGACACCTTTACCTTTTACCTTTTAAAAACAAAATCTGAACTACAAAAATAAATATGTTCATTCCTCGCAGGAGCTTCAAGGCCAGGTCCTCCAATGGTGCTGAGATTCTGCGCATGCGACCAGTTTTACCCACCATTGAGGCAGCCGCATTCCGACTTCGGGGAACTAACAATGCAATTGGGTTGTCATCTGCCACATGTCATTGCCATCTGCTGACAAATGGCTGCCATCAGGAGACCAGACAGGCAAGGGGAGGTCACGTCAGAAAGTGATGGACAAGAAAGCATCACCACTGACAGACAGACAGACAGACAGACAACCTGATAGACAGATAGCACTGCGTGGCATGGCAGGGCATGGAGACTTCACAGTGGTAACTGGCAGAAGACTAGGATTCTACTGGGTTTGCTGCTTGAGCCGTCCCTGATGACAGCAGACAGGATGGACAGGAAAACAGCTTTTCTCTTCTCCACACGTCGCTTTTTAACACCCCGCCCTGTTGAAAAGAGAAGAGGAGGAGGCAGAGGAAGAAGAGGCAGAGGAAGAAGAGGAGTAGGAGGGAAGAGAGAAAGGTGCTGCCGTCAGCAAGAATTTGATAGCTGGGGAGCCTGTACTCGGCTACTGCTGCTGTCTTCCAACACTAGAAGAACAAGTATAGTGGGGCCTACTATAACACCATGGATCCTAACCTACCCCCTCCACCTCTCCCTTCCCCTCCCTTCCCTTCTTTTTCCAGCCCTCCCCCCCCCCCCCCTCTCTTCCCCACTCCTCCCCCATTTCCTTCGGCTACAACCCACACCTGAACTCTGACCCCGTGACCTCAGAGGTTCAGCATGGCTTCCTGAGAGCTAGCAGATGATTATCGGCTGCAGACTGCAAAGCGCGACATTTTTTTTTTTTTTTTTTTGGGGGGGGGGGGGGGGGGAGGGAAAGTAAGACAGAAAAAAAAGTAGAAAGTACAAAAAGTAAGGAGGGGGGGGGGGGGGATACCTTCAACAGATAAGAACACAGGCCTCAGGCCAAATGTGACTTCCTATTCATTTCTTGAACCCCTCCCCCCTCTCCCCCCCCCCCCCCCCCCTTCTCAGAGCTCATAGATTCATCAATGGCAACATTCTTGCGTATGCAACCGTGTTTTTTTTTCCCACCTTCACCATTAATTTTAGGTAGCCACATTCGTACTTCGGGCATGGTGTCTAAACACGACGCCTGTGTGCGTGTGTGTTGTTTACAACGTTGTTTTGAATGACCTGCGAACGAAAGAACTGGATCTTTATTGGTAAAACTGTCTGCAAATTATCATAGATTCCATTTTCAAAAGTTGGTTAACTTCGGCGTAGGAAGTTTGTGCGTGTTCCTTTTGTCTTTTTTTTTCTGTATCCTTTTGTCAGTAACCGAGGAAGAGTGAAGGGCCAGCAGTGCTGTTAGGTGTCTTCTAACCTTATCCAAAACAAAACAAACCGAAGGTAGAAAAGGTTCAGTGTGTACAGGGGTAAAGTTGAATGGCATCAGCATGCACACATTTTCTGGAGTGCCTGCAGTCTGCAGTGGCATCATCTGGCAGCTAGTCTAGATATTCATCTGAGGATAAGGATCAGAATAAATCAGTCCCTGGTTTGAAATATGTCTACTAATGTGTTTGAAATTGATTTGCAAGGAAAATGTCTGTTTCTCTGTCTCTGTCTCCCTGTCTCTATCTCGTGTCTCTCTCCTCTGTCTCTGTGTCTCTGTCTGTCTTTCTTCCTCTTCTCTCTCTCTCTCTCTCTCCTCTCTCTCTCTCTCTCTCTCCAATGCTGTGGATGTCCATGCCCTGCTGTTCATTTGGGTTGTCATTGACTGTGTTCTTTTCCAATAATTATATTATGTGTGTTGTGCCCAGTCCGCGTTCCTCTGTCCCCTTGTGAATGGCGTAAAGCTTACCACAATAAACAAATTTCTCTCTCTCTCTCTCTCTCTCTCTCTTCTCTCTCTCCTCTCTCCTCTCTCTCTCTCTCTCCTCCTCTCACTTACTCGCTCTCAGCTCTGAGTTCTGAGTTCTCAAGATGTAGTCTAATTCTGTCCAAATAACTTTTTGCTTGGATACAAATTCTTTTTTGAAGTGTGCACACTTCAACTCAAATAATTAAACAAAACAATAAGACACGCAGCTTAACAATTGCACACTATGTCAAATAGCGGATTTAATGTAAATAAATAAATAAATTTCAGCTAACAGGAAGTCCACAAATTTGCCGGAAGTGGAAATAGAAATATCATGCATGCCCAGCGCAGCATAGACATTAGCCAGCCTCTTGAAGAATTGTTTGTCAGGCAGGAAAGGGAGAAGACAAATTGAAGGGAGGGAGGGGGATGGAGAGTAGGGGGAGGGGGATGAGAAGAAGGCAGAATGGCAGGCAGGCCATGTGGCAGGAAGACTAATTAGGTGTGGGTGGTCCTCAGGGTACATCTTCACCCAGTCTGTCCTGGGCAGTGTGTGGTGTCCTCAGTGCATGCATTGCTGTCAGTAGGGAGAGCTAGAGTTGGCCTAGGTAGTCTGATGTCAACACTCTGTGTGTGTGTGTGTGTGTGTGTTGTGTGTGTGGTGTGTGTGTGTGTGTGTGTGTGTGTGTCGCGTGTGTGCGCATTGGCTCAGAGAAATCTGTTGTAACAGGACATTGCTGATCAATACAAGACAAGAAGATATTATGATACCATATGATACGATACAATACAATACAATACAATATGACACAATGTATATAAAACCTTTCGGAAATTATTTGAGGCATATGATTTTGTCAGATTTTGTTTAGTTCATAAAATATATCAGCAATTTTAGCCCCTTGTCATATTGAAACAAATCTGGTAGCAAAACAATAGGAAAGAAACAGACAAGAGAAAGAGACAAAAGCCAAACAAACAAAACAAAAATAAAATAAGATGACCATTTTGGACAATGATCATTTCAGAATTGGGATTCAGGGGTTAGAATGACGTTTGAGCCACCTTCAAAGTGCACAAAGCTGTGTCAGACCAGGTGTGAAGCCAATAATGACCAAATAAGAAAATGAATGTGATCGAAGATTACTTCTGTATTGAAGTCAGTGAAATTTTGATCATCATCATTGGACCCATTACCATCATCACCACCACCACCAACACCACCACCACTACCACCACCATCATCATCATCAACACCATCATCATCATCATCATCATCATCAACAACAACAACAACAACAACAACGTTCATAATAACTGCTGCATTTCTCAAGGTTTTTGCCTTGATGCCAAGAGATCAAACAACTAACTCTCTGTGACCTTTATTTTGTCATCACATGATCCTGACAGCCAATCACCATTCTGCTAACAAAGAAGAGCGGTGATTGGCAGCAGGGTGACACGTGCTGCTCACTGTGGTCTGCAAGAGTGGTCAGTGATGGGCTTTGGTCAAGCTGAAAGGGGAAAGGTGACCATCAGGATGGCTGTCAAGAGGGAGGAACTTAAAGAAGGAAGGGGGAGGGGGAGTGAGGGAGTGGGGGTGGGGGGGGTTAATCTCCCTGATGATTGTGAAAACCCTGTCATCTGTGGGAAGCCCCTGTTATCTCCCCTTCCTCTCCAAGCACATAGTTACTGTCTCTGTGAGAGGACAAGGTTTCATCTGAGGAAGCTGACATTCCTCCTTGGAGAGAGGCTGTGTGGGCAGAGGCTAGTATAGCAGGAGTGAGTGGGGGGAGCTGTGGAGGAGGGCTTGTTGTTACTCCTGTGACTTGCACATTGCTGAACCAGTGTCTGTGATACAGTCCAGATCTGGGGGTTTTTGCTTGTCCCTTGTGTTGGGGACAGGATAGCTCAGTGGTCGGGGCACTCGCTTTTGCCCAGCCAATGTTAATTAAGCAGCATCGAGTGTAGTTACCAGTTGGATGGGTGACTGTTTCTGCACCTTGACTTCAGTACAGTCCCCCAGTTCACCTAGCTGTAAATGGGTACCGGCCTCTTTAGGGTCAGGGAAGACAAAGCAGCGAGGGAGAGGAGGAGGGTGCTGCCTCCAATATGCTGGCCCCTGGAGAAGCTGAGGTCTCTGATGCCTCGCTCCCCTACGACCTTTTACCTTTACCGTCGTGTTCTGTGATGACCTCCAACACAGCAAAGTAGGCAGCTGATGTTTCGGAAACTGGGCAGAAACTTGATTATAGTGGAGGTGCCTTGCCCACAGTACATCCCCACTCTCTCGGCCAAGAGGATATAAGGACGGTCAGCGTTGGAGATGTTGTCCAAAGGCCGGCTATCCCCCAGGGCTGCAGTACGTAAGAACAGTGTAAGTCAAGCCTCTTAGTCAGAGTCAGAGTCGATCACTGAAGACTAAGCTGTAAAGTGGAATTCCATGAGTGGGAAAGCCACTGATCATACAGCCTCTCACTTTGCTGTTGCCCTCAGTGTCACTGATCAAATCAAGAACTGTGAGAAAGCCCAGGCGCTGAATGCATTTCTAACTGCTGGCACCTCCCCCTCCCTAATCACCTTCTTCCCAGAAAAAGTGTCTTTTATTTAAAACTTTGTCGTGACCTTTCGTTGCGTTAATAATCGAGGTTAGTCTAGAAGATGAAAGATACCACAATAAATGAACAAACAGCCCCCCCCCCCCCCCCCCCAAAAAAAAAAAAAAAAAAGAAGAAGAAGGAAAGACACACTATAAACAGGATTTATCTATAAGACAATCCAGGTCTTTCAAACCACTAGGATGCCCCGAGACACAGAAACGGTGATAGGTTAGGCGCTTTTCGGGCCATTTATCATTTGCATTTGCACAAGTCATTTCCCTACCACAACTATGCCTCCAGCACACCAGCAAACAACAGCATCAGCATAATGGATGCTACATGGACAGTGGATCGGTGGTCTAGAGGTAACGCACCTGCCTAGAAAGCAAAATGTCCGGGTCCCCCCCCCCCTCCCCAATCCATTAGACCATAGTGGTAGTCTTGGTACTAGTCTTTTGGATGAGACGATTAGCCGAGGTTAATGTGTTATACAATTATTTAGAGCACATAAAAGAACTCACGGCAACAAGAGATTTGTTCCTGGCAAAATTATGTAGGAAAAAGCCACTCTGATAGGGAAACAAATGCAGTTTCAGACAGGGAAAAATACTGAGTGGCCCTGCTCTTGTGGCGACTCGCTCTCCCCGGGGAGAGCAGCCCGAATTTCATGCAGAGAAATCTGCCATGACTTAAAGTGTATAAAATAAAATAAATAAAATAAATTATGCGCTTATCTTTCTGACTGGAGGCACCGTGGTCGAGTGGTTTAGGCGGTCAACTCGTGATCCAGAGGTCGCGGGTTCGATCCCCGCTCGGCTCGGTGTTGTGTCCTTGGGAAAGACACTTTACTCCTATTTTCCTCACTCCACCCAGGTGTACAAGTGGGTACCAG
Source organism: Rapana venosa (assembly GCA_028751875.1). Classification (NCBI taxonomy): domain Eukaryota; kingdom Metazoa; phylum Mollusca; class Gastropoda; order Neogastropoda; family Muricidae; genus Rapana; species Rapana venosa. The sequence goes on along the minus strand of CM054150.1, from coordinate 56,373,776 downwards.
CTCTGCTGGGGAAGTATCTGGCGACAGACTAGCGTCCTGTCACAGGGGTGGTGAAAAACCATCAGTTCGCTTAACGCTACAGAAACCGGGATAAGCTCCGGCTCTATGGGCCTTCTGGCTCGAAAGAACATACTTTTTACTTTTCTTTCTGGTCGGGCCATTTATCATCTTTGCATGGACATATGTCATTTCTAGATCCACAACTGTGGCATGAGCATACCTGCAGACAGCAGTATCAGCATAATGCTGGCGTGGAATGTCAGATGAAGTGGACAAAGCAAACAACAGCAACGTACGTCCACTCACACAGCCTGGCTGAAATCAAAACTATCACGCAATATTTATCAACCACGATAGATTTCTGGTTAAGGGAAGGATACTGGCATGGAACGCAGAGAAACTGGCCGTTGTAAACGATAGCAAGGTACACTCAGACAACACGACTGACACCAAAGCTACCACGCAGTATCTATCAACCCAAACTCATGACTTTTTTTTATGGGAGGGATGGTGGCATGTAGATGTTAGAGAAACTGGCCATTGTAAACAACAGCAAGGCACACTCACACAGCCTGGCTCCATTCAAACCTCTCCAGCAATATTTGTTGTCATTGATTAATTGTGACAGATTTCTTTTTACGAGATGTTCGCATGGAATGTTAACATGTTGGATACACTGGATATTTCAAACAACAATACTGCAGTATCCTCAGACAGCGAGGTTGGAGCTAAACCTGTCCAGCAATATTGTCATCTCTCAATGGTGACAGATTTTCCTATGGCGATAGATACTGACCCTTACTGTGTCCTGAAACTGTAGCATCCAGTCTTGACACCTGTCTATCTCTCTGTCTGTCAATGCTTTCATAGTGTCCTCTTCCATCTATCTGCTTCCATCCACCCCCCCCTTCCCTCCGGCTCATTTCTTCTCCTACACACATGCGCGCGCACACACATACACGCACAAGCAAACACACTCCCACAAACGCACTCACGCGCGCGCGCGCGCACACACACACACACACACACTCACTCACCCACTAACACACATACAGACATACACACACCCACACACGCACGCACGTGCACACACAGTCACACACATATACACGCATAAACACACACACAGAGTAACACACACACACACACACACAGTAACACACACGCAGAGTCACACAGTTACATACACACAGAAACACACACAATAACACACACACACACACACACACACAAGTCACATACACACATACACACATAACACACACACAGAGACTTACACACACCCATACACACACACACACTCTTACAGACACACATGCGCGCACACACATACACACACCCATCCCATTCCCCCCCCCCCACTGCCCCCCCCTCCCCCCTCCCAAAGCCCCTGTCTCACCCCCTGCCCAAAGGGTCAATGGAGGTACTTTATAATTATAACCTTGTCCCTGTCACTCCTGTCCCTCCTGCTTTCATGCAGTGCTCTACGCTATCTATGGTCATCTCTTCATAAGCGCTCTACGCTATCTATGGTCATCTCTCATGCAGCGCTCTACGCTATCTATGGTCATCTCTCCATGCAGCGCTCTACGCTATCTATGGTCATCTCTTCATGCAGCGCTCTACGCTATCTATGGTCATCTCTTCGTGCAGCGCTCTACGCTATCTATGGTCATCTCTTCATGCAGCGCTCTACGCTATCTATGGTCATCTCTCCATGCAGCGCTCTACGCTATCTATGGTCATCTCTTCGTGCAGCGCTCTACGCTATCTATGGTCATCTCTTCGTGCAGCCCTCTACGCTATCTATGGTCATCTCTTCATGCATCGCTCTACGCTATCTATGGTCATCTCTTCGTGCAGCGCTCTACGCTATCTATGGTCATCTCTTCATGCATCGCTCTACGCTATCTATGGTCATCTCTTCGTGCAGCGCTCTACGCTATCTATGGTCATCTCTTCGTGCAGCGCTCTACGCTATCTATGGTCATCTCTTCATGCATCGCTCTACGCTATCTATGGTCATCTCTTCGTGCAGCGCTCTACGCTATCTATGGTCATCTCTTCGTGCAGCGCTCTACGCTATCTATGGTCATCTCTTCATGCATCGCTCTACGCTATCTATGGTCATCTCTTCATGCAGCGCTCTACGCTATCTATGGTCATCTCATCATGCAGCGCTCTACGCTATCTATGGTCATCTCTTCATGCAGCGCTCTACGCTATGGTCATCTCTTCATGCAGCGCTCTACGCTATGGTCATCTCTTCATGCAGCGCTCTACACTACGGTCATCTCTTCAATCCCACACTGACGAAGACCAGCACAGCACAGCACAGCACAGCAGTTTTCCCGTTCCTCTCGGCTAGAGCACCGAGGTTCCCCAATGGTGAGATTTTTGCGATTGCCACCGTTGTTTGCCCACCACGAAGGTCGCCGCATTCCGACTTCGGGGGATGTATGCTGGGTGTTGTAATTGCCCTTCATGGGATGATTAAGTGTTTTTGACTTGACTTGACTATGATCGTGTTTCCGTAACCCACCGAATGCTGACATGAATTAGGGGATTTTTAATGTGCATAGTTGATATTTTGCATGTGTATTTAAACATACAAGAAGGGAATTAAGGCACTGGCAGGTCTGCACTTGAAGTTGGCCTGGGAGATGGTAAAAACTCCCACCCTTAATTCACCAGACGCCGCCGAGATTCGAACCCACGACTTCGTAAATCCATGGGATAGAAGTCGAACTGTTGTAACTACACAGTTAGAGCATCCATGGAACTTGAAAAATGAAATATAAAATGTCATCAACAATATTTGCGCGCGCGAACGCGCGCACGCGCGCACGCACACACACAACACACACACACACGTACACACCACACACACACACCACACACACACACACACACACACACACACTATACACACACACGCTACACACAACACACACACACTACAGACAGTCAGGTTTCAGACACTCACGCAAGAGAATCGGAGCTATCTTAGCATAATATGGATGAATTCAAGACAGCGATAGACAGGAGTTCAGCTTACAGACAGACAGAAAGACAGAAACAAACAGGCAGACAAGCAGACAGACACACAGTCAGACCAACAACAAAAAACAAACCCATACACACTGACAGATACGGGGTTGAAAAGGCAGGACACACATACCAAAAGTTGTTGTTTTTTTTAAAAGGAGGGGGGGAGGAGGAGGGGAGGGAGTACAGGGGAAGGGAGGATGGAGGAGATGGTGAAGCACTAAACTGGACCCATACTGACGTTTATACCCCCCCATCCATACCTGAAATATCTAGCATGGCAAGTAAGAAAGTGACGGTATAGCCTGAGGAAAGAAAAGTGGGGAAGGAGGGAGAGAGGGAAGGGAAGGAGGGGGGGGGGGAAGGAGGGGGGGGGTGTGGGGGGGGGGGGGTGGAAGGAATGAAGAATCAGTGTCTTGTGGCAGGTGGAGGGAAGGGAGGAGGAGGGGGAGAGGAGGGTTGTGTGTTGATGTTGTCTTGACAGAATGACACCACTGCTGCCTTCGATGGAGACAGATGGCAGGCACCCTCCCACCTTCTTGGGAGGGAAGGGTGAAGAAAGGGAGGGGGGGGGGGTGGACAGGTAGGGGGAGGGTACAAGGAGAGAGAGGGAGAAGAGGGTGGTGGTGGTGGTGGTGGTGGTGGTTGTAGATGGTGAGTGACCAAGAGGTATTGGCCTGTCTGTCTGTGTGTATGTGTGTCTGTCTGTGTCTGTGTCTGTCTGTGTCTGTCTCTGTCTCTTTCAGTCTCTCGCTCTCTTACTGTAAAGCTCTCTGCCTGTCTGTCTGTCTGTGTGTTTGTCCGTTCCCCCCCCCCCCCCTCTCTCTCTCTCTCTCTCTCTCTCTTGTTCGTCCCTTCGTTTCTTCTCTGTGGATCAGGTTCTATTTTCTTTGATATTAACCAGTCAATCGTGGAGAGAATGGATTATATGTGTGTTTTTTTTCTTTAAAATGAGTTTCCACACTATAATACATTGTTGCCCCCCACCCACCGACCCCCACCACCCCCCTTCCCCTGTGTCAAAAGACCTTCATTAAAACTGACAAGGAGCAGTTTCAGTGTCTCAGTATTCTCTGTCTGTATGTCTCTGAGTGTCTGTCTGTCTCTATGTGTCCCTACATCTCCCTCCCCCCCCCCCCCCCTCCCCTACTCTCTCCTTTCACTGCAGCCTTGGTCACTCATCACCACCTCCCTCATTCCTACTCTCTTACACTACACTAACCACCACCCCAAATACTGCCCCAGAGGCCCAGACAGCTTGAACCCCACCCCACCCCGCCCCTGCCCACCCCTGCTGGGGTGAAAGGGGAAACAAATGACCCTGCCCTGTGTGTTAGTCGGCCGGTGACAAACATCAATCCATCATGAAGTATCTCCTCCTCCTCTCCCAAATCTCCCCTCCCCCAAATCTCCCCCCCCCCCCCCCCCCCCCCCTCCCCTTTCAAAACTATGCACCCTCCCCCCCCCACTTCTAACTGTCCGAGTCCAGTGGGGTCTGTACTAATTGAAGACAGCCTCTCTTATCTCCTCCAACACTCCTTCCCGCCACCCCTCCCTACCCTACCCTCCCCAGTCCTCAAGTCCCTGTTACTGCTATCCCGCCCTCTCCCCCATCATCCCCAATCCCCAATTTCCCCCCCTCCTTCCCTTTCAAAATCACCTCAGGCCCCCCCACCCCCACCCCCCTCCCATTATTTACAGAAATGTAGGTATGTGTGTGCACACAGTCATACAAGCATGCAGTATAATATAATGCATATAATATGTGTCCGATATATGTTATAATGCATGCAGAGGAGCGCGCGCGCAGAGAGAGAGAGAGAGAGAGAGAGAGAGAGAGGAGAGAGAGAGAGAGGAGGGAGAGAGAGAGAGAGAGAGAGAGAGAGAGAGAGAGAGAGTGAGAGAGAGAGAGAGAGAGAGGAGAGAGAGAGAGAGAGAGAGAGAGAGGGCAACAGGCATGTGATTTAGGATATTTCGTTTCGAATTTAGGCTATAAAACGCTTTGTAGTACTGGGCATCACTAGTAGTGGGCTAAGTGGGTCATGTGTAATAGGTCTTTTTGTTTGTTTGTTTTTTTTAGTGTTTCTTTCCTTTGTTTTTACTGTGTGAGTGTATGCGTATTGGGTTTATTATTAAGATGTATCCCTACGGGCGGGGACTGGATGTAAAAAAGCAGCATGAGTACTTATTCATTATCCTCGAAATAAAAGAATTTGTCATTGTCACTGTCATGTGTTTGACATTTGATCTAAAGGTCTCGGAGTTCGATTCTCAGTGTTGGCCACAATACCAGGGGGTTGGATGGGACTTGGCACTTCGGGAAGTTCTTGTTTTTGTGCCGGTGCCCGGTCCCATTCAAGTTCTTGGGAGGACACATGTCATGATTTTAATAAGCCCAGGTCCCTCACCTTCGCCTATCCCCTAGTCTTGTAGACCGTTGGGGCACCACTGAAGATTTTGCAACCAGCTTCCTCCACTCCTCACATGAGTGTCCAAACGACAAACTGACTGATTTGGTCGACTGAGTGAGTGAGTGGGTGATTGATTGATCGATCGATTGATTAAGTGATTGATTAATTGGTTGGTTGGCTGGTTGGTTGGGTGGTTGATAGGTTGGTTGGTTGGTTGGCTGGTTGATCCAGAGGCAGATAGATCTCGCCCACATTTCTTCTTTCTTCCCTCTATTTCTTTCTTACCAAGCTCCTAACAATGCTGCAAAAGGAAGGTGAACTTCCCGACTACTAAAATAAGGAAAGGAAAGGAAAGGGCAGGACAGCAGTGAAAACCCTTGCACAGGTAAACAGACCGATACTTCCAGACACTGTGTACCAAGCTGGAGATGAAGATATCATCAGCTGAACTACAAACAACACGCCTACTATACACCTTGCTTTGTGGCCTGGTCAACAGGCACACAGAGCTGATCCCGCCCTATACTGCTAGCTCGTGCTTACTGTCTGTTGTCCCTACTCCCTAAACAGCATAAAGTATATAAACTGTTGGCCACTGCAGGCATAGGAAGAGGGCTAAAGACTGCAGTCTTCCTGATGACAAATACACTACTTGTCAGCGTCACTGCTAACCTAGCGCATGCGCTGTACCTGTACGCAACACACTAAACGACTTTTCAGATAATTATAAGAGCAGAGGAAGAAGAAGACATCAGTAATTTACACAGTTTTTGGTCTTGGCCATTAACAATAGATGATTATGATATCTTAGTAATGTTAATGACATTCATGGCGCCCAAAGTTATGAACAATTTTAGAAGACTTTAAAATGATAAGAATAGTGATATAAAGACTTTTTATAGCCCTGCATCTCGCAAAGTAAACAAAACAAGGCCCTTACATTCCACAAGCTCTTCGGACCCCTGGAGGTCTTTCCTTCCTTCCTTCTTCCTTCCTTCCTTCCTCCCTCCCTTCAGCACTGCACACAGCGCATTGTCAGGACCCCCAGAGCTGCTGCTGTCTGAGCGTTCCAGAAAGGAGGACTGGAAACATCCACACCATACACCCTTCAGAAAAATAATCAATCAACACAGTTTAGATTTAGACACCCACAAACGCGCACGCGCGCACGCTTACACATACATACGCACGCGCGCGCGCGCGTGCGCACACACACACAACACACACACAAAACAACACAACAACAAAAAACAACACAACACACACAACACAACACAACACACACAACAAAACTCAACACACAGACACCGCACACAACACACCACACCACACCACAACACACACACACACACACACACACACACACACACACACACACACACAACCCAACGCAACACAACACACGCAACAAACATCACCACACACACAACACACCACAACACACACACACACAACACAACACAACACAACACACACACAACCCAACACACACACAACCCAACACAACACACACACACACACACCTAACACAACACCACACACACACACACACACACACACACCACACACACACACCACACACACACACTCCACACACACACACATACACACACACACATACACACACACACCACACACACACACACACAACCCAACACAACACACACAACACACAACCAACACACACACACACACACACACACACACACACACACACACACACACACGCGCGCGCACACACACAACGTCCTAATCCAGACAGATGGAGATAGAGATGTCCGTTGAAAGGAGAAACAGATAAACAGTGGTGTAACTGTGAGGGAAGACCCCAGGTCGACAACAAGTGTATCTTTTAAGTCCCAGGTTCGAATCTCGACTATGCCTTGATGTTTCCTGCGAGACACTGATAGCAGGGTGTGATAGTGGTCCCTGATGTCCTATATAAAAATGCCAGTTGATAATGGGTGGGGGGGGGGGGGGGGGGGGGGGGGGGGGGGTTTACGATTTTCCAGCTCAGCTTACCTGCAGATTTGCTACAAACTAAATCTGATTGTGTGTACGCACATGCCCAAAAAAAAATGTACAGATGGGTGAGGGGTGGGGGGTGGGTGGGGGGGTTATTGTTGTAAGGATTCTGCAATAAAAGATTATCAGTGTTTAAAGGTGGGTGTGTGTGTGTGTGTGGGGGGGGGGGGGGGGGTGTAGGGGGAGGGGGGGTTACTTTCTTTAATTTACGTCTGTTCACTCAAGGTGATATTAGTGTGTGTGTGTGTGTGTGTGTGTGTGTGTGTGTGTGTGTGTGTGTGTGTGTGTGTGTGTGTGTGTGTGTGTGTGTGTGTGTGTGTGTGTGTGTGTGTGAAAAGTTCTGTAATAAAGGGTTAGGTCTATCAGTGTTCAAGTGTGTGTGCGTGCGTGTGTGCGTTTGAGTGTGTGTGTCGGGGGGGGGGGGGGGGGGGGAGGGGGGGGAGCATGGGGTGTGGGAGGTTGAGCGTGTGTGTGGTGTGTGTGTGTGTGTGTGTGCGTGTGTGTATGTGTGTGTGTGTGAGTGTGAGTGTGAGTATGTGTGTGTATGCGCGTGCGCCCGTGTGTGTATGTGTGTGTGTGTGTGTCTGTTTGTGTGTGTCAAGTCAAGTCAAGTCAAGTCAAGTCAAAATTTTATTTCCAGATGGTACATTGAATAAGCAATGCATTTGCTTTTTTTCATCAAGCCATCTATCTAAGAACAAATTTCGTAATGATTATACTAGGACACTACATTATTGCATCGTTTACCAAAAAAATTAAACCAGTTAAAAAAAAAATTTTTTTTAAATAAAAAATAAAAAATAAAAAAGGAAAAAAAAATCGATAAGGAGATACATTGAAAATACAAATTACCACATATACATATACACGCACACACATACTCATGCACACCATGAGCGCGTGCGCGCCACGTCCACACACACATTTAAATAAAAAATGTTTTTAAGATTAAAAAAAGAAAATCATAGAACGTCAGGACACACAAATTACTTCACTTACTGTTTCAAATCCCTTTTTTCACGTTTATACTTTAGATAATAAAAAGATACAGGAATAAAACGTTAGAAAATACTAGGCATTCGTCATTACTGAAATATTACCTTCAATGACCTCCCTCCTCTCCTCCTCCACCCAGCAAACGTGTGCTTTTTATGCGCTCATACTTTTCAAATAGCGCTTTTTTTTAAAATGACATATTCACACAATAACTATCCAAGCAAGCGAAGTCAAATAAGATTACAATAATGATTATTATAATAGCGATACAATTATAACAACAATCACCCATCACCCATCATGTGTGTGTTTATGTGCGCGTGCGCGGGTGTGTGTATGTGTGTGTGCGTGCTTGCGCGCGCGCGCTGCGCGCGTGTGTTTATGTATGTGTGTATGGAAAATGAAACTTGCATAGCTAATACAATCGGGAGCACTGCCATCAGGCAGGATTTGACTTGATGCAGGCACCCCCCCCCCCCCCCCCCCCACTGCTGGCACCCCAACCCCCCCCCCCCCCCCACCCCCCCCCCCCCCCCCCCCCCCCCTCTCCTCTTTCCTTTTGGAGGAGATTAGGCTGTGGTGGATCCCTGGTCTACAGGTCACGCGCCTGTCTACAAAGCCAAAAGTCCGGGTCGGAAGTGTGTGGTGGTTCCCCCATCCATTAGACCATGAGTGGTGGACTGGGTGCTAGTCTTTCGGATGAGACGATAAACCGAGGTTCCGTGTGTTACACAAAAATATTTAACGCACTTTAATTAAAGAACCCACTGCAACAAGAGAGTTGTCCCTGGGCAAAATTCTGTAGGAAAAAAACACCACTCTGATAAGGAAACAAATACAGTTGCAGACAGAAAAAGAAAAAAAAAAGGGTGGCGCTGCTCTTGTGGCGATACGCTCTCCCCGGGGAGAGCAGCCCGAATTTCACGCAGAGAAATCTGCCGTGACTTAAAAAAGCTAGAGCTCCGAAGTTCAACAATGGTGAGATCTTGGCGTATGCGACCGTTTTCCCCACAACCCGTTAGGTAGCCTCGTTCCGACTTCGGGGATGGCGTCTGAACAGGACACCCCTATGCATACGCGTTTTAAAATAAAGATTGTCATCCTTTCCCACAGGCACAAAATGGCCTACTTTTCGGGAAGGCGGAAGGGGTTTTAACGTGTGTTCAAGATGTTCCGCGTGCATTCCCACACAGGGCCCCATTCGAAATGACTTTAACGTTCAGTTCGATTTTCGTCGTTAAACTGGGGAAAGAAAGGGCAAGGCTGAGAATCGAACCCAGAACCTCTAACAGTTTACTTGTTAGGAAGGTGAACGTCTGAACCGTGCAGCCACCTTCCTTCTTGGATTCCGTGTGGTTGGTAGGGACTGTTTATCAGTGTGTACATTTGCCTGCTTGTGTGTCTGTTTCATGTCATTGTTTCTTTGTGGAAGCCACGCTGTAACAAGAGTCGCGTCCAAATCTTTGAGGAAAGTCCAAGTAGGGGCAGAAAGAGCTTATAGATATAGTTATATATTTCACAGTGTCATATTTACACCAACCACCACCACTTGTCTGGTGTACTATTTGAAATAGTTGATGCATACGTGAGTGCACGCGTGGGTTTGTGTGTATGTGTGCGTGTGTGTAAGCGCGCAGGCGCGCGTGCCAACCTTCTGCGCGTGTGTATGTTAGCGTGCGTGCGCGTGTGTGCTTGCAGATGCCTTTGCGTTGCAGGTGATGTGCTCTGAGAGAGAGAGAGAGAGAGAGAGAGAGAGAGAGAGAGAGAGCGTGCAATGGATTGTTGATGTATCTAAACATCATACTGACTTATTGTTCCTTTCCTGTATTGTGAATGTGCTTCCTTTTTTCATATCCACAATTTGTGCTCTTCATTTTGGAATGAATTTGTGTTGTCAGTACTTTCACACCACGCCCACATCTGCAAGTCGTGATTTTGTTAAATTTCATGTACCCCTTGAGCTTTTTTTTTTTGCTTTTTTTACTTGAAATAAAACCTTGAATCTTGAACCACCACCA
>CM054150.1:56348278-56358278 GCA_028751875.1 Rapana venosa | reverse complement strand
CCTCACGTCACACAGTCACCGTCCTGCCCCTTCCCTCACGTCACACAGTCACCGTCCTGCCCCTTCCCTCACGTCACACAGTCACCGTCCTGCCCCTTCCCTCACGTCACACAGTCACCGTCCTGCCCCTTCCCTCACGTCACACACACAGTCACACAGAGTTTATACGGCAGCAGGCGATTGCTGCCACAGATAAACATCATGGTGGTGTTGGTGTTGTTGTTGTTGTATTTACGTCCCAGCGGAGATTTCCGATTTAGGGACTGGTCCCTCATGTCACAGAGTTTATACAGCAGCAGGGGAACACTGACACAGACAAACATCATGGTGTAACTGTTGTTGTTGTGATTACAGTTACGTCCCAGCGGAGATTTCCCATTGAGGGAGTTTTACACAAACATCATGTCACACCCTGTAGAGTTTATATAGCAACAGGTGAATCCTGCCTCAGGTAAACTTTATGTTGTTGTTATTATGATTCTAGTTCCATCCCAGCGGGGATTTCCGATTTAAAGACTGCTCCACAAATATCATGTCACACAGTGTATAGTTTATATAGCAGCAGGTGAACAGGAATATGCAACAAACGCGCACTCCAGAGTGCATGCACTATGTTGAGAGAAAGAGAGACAGAGACAGAGAGACAAAACAGACAGACAGACAGACAGACACAGACAGACAAAGACAGAGACAGAGAGACACAGAGACAGAGAAAACAGAGAGGACACAGAGAGAGAGAGACAGAACAGAGAGAGAGAGAGACAATGACAATGACAATGACAATGACAAATTCTTTTATTTCGAGGATAATGAATAAACACTCATGTGATTTTTTACATCCAGTCCCCGCCCGTAGGAATACATCTTAATAATAACCCAACACTTATCAGTCTCACAGTAGAAACATGGGAAATAACCCTTGTGCGAGAGAGAGAGAGAGAGAGAGAGAGAGAGAGAGAGAGAGAGAGAGAGAGAGAGAGAGAGAGAGAGAGAGAGAGAAGAGAGAGTTCGTGATCTGCTGACCGGGGTTCGACTCCTGATGAAGGGAATACTTTCCCCTGGAATTAACATCAGTGCCAACTCCCACCCCTCCCCCCCCCCCCTCAACCCCCCCCCCCCCCCCCCCCCCCTTCCTCCCCCACAAATCCTTCGGATGACACTTTTAACGGAGGTCCCGTGTGCGAACGCACGCAGAACATCTTGCGTACACGTTAAAACCTTCACTTTTCGGAAGTGTAGGCCATTGTTGTGTGCCGGTGGGAACAGACGACTGAATTTACAAAACTGCATACACACGGGGACTAGATGGGTTTTTTTAAAAAAGCACAGGAGTTCTTATTTCCATCATCATCAAAATAAAAGAATAAATAAAGAGAGAAACATTCTACAAACACTAAAAAAAGAAAGAGCAGAAAAAAATCAGACAGGCAGACAAACCAATGAGTGATAGATGACCCCAGCCAAGCAATGACCCCCCCAACCCAAAACAACCCCCAGACAAAAGACTCCTCAGACAGAGTGGAAGCGTGGTCAGTCATTGACCACAGGCCTCTCTCTCTAAGACCCTGTCCCTCCCGCCCTTTTCTTAGAAAGGCCATTTTCTCACCCTTCCCCCCCCCCCCTCTCCCCCCCACCCCCCACTGTCCAGCCTGTTCTGTGCTGGGATTTGCTGAGGATGCAGAGTAGCGGTGTGGACAAAAGTTGGGAACCCCTGGCTGATGACCATTGAGGGATCAGAGAGGTCAGGAGGTCATCCATCACACACAACTACTGACCACACTACCGCTCGCTGTCTCCTTTTTTTAAAAAAAAGTTATGTTCATCTGCTGTTTTTTCTGTCTAGTCTTAGGCCGGCAGCCCAGCGAGAGATAGACCGCCTCCTTGTCTTTGAGTTATAGGCCCTATATCGGAAATCTCCGCTGGGACTTTGATATACTCTTACCAATAAGTTTGTACAGCCACAGCTATTTTACACCGTGCTTTTTTGTTGGTTTTCTGTTTGGGATGGGGGGGGGGGGGGGGGGGGGGGGGGGGGGGGGGGGGGGGGGGGGGGGGTGGTTGTTTTTGGTAGTTGTTGGGGTTTATTGGGGGGGGGGGGTGGGGGGGGGGGGGTTGGTGCTTTTTTATCTTTTATTGTTGGTGTTGTTTGTTTTGTTTGGGCTTTTTGTTGTTGAGGGGGCTCTCAAATGAGTGTTGTTGAGTTTTCCTGTGTGGTTTATTGCGTTCTGAAACAATTTTAATATTCCACAGAGGTGGTAGACATTCAGAATGATGTATTTTTAGCAATGTTAGATTTGTATTGTTTTTATTCTTTAACAACAACAAAATCTGAAAGAACACACACACACACACACACACACACACACACACATATGAAGCAAAGATTTTTTAAAAGTCTTTTCTATGGTGTACTTTATAGTGTAGCTTTAGTGCAGAAACATGGAACAAATATCACGACGGACGTGCTCCCAGAAGCTATACTAGTTAGCTTTTACAATACTGCATACACACGGGGACTTGATGTTTTAAATTTAAAAAAAACCCACATGGGTGCTTATTCCATTATCCTCGAAAGAAAAGTATAAAATAGAAAAAAAAAAGTAAATCAAGAGCACGCCCACATCAGTGTGGTGTGGAGGTGTAACTAGGGAGTTCCCCGCTCTCCTGACCCCAGACAGGGGAGTGGGGGATCTTCCCAGAGCCCCACCAGTCACAGATCCCACTTCAAAAAACCATCACACCATAAAACGTCCATCACCCACACACAGTGTAGCCAGCCCCCTGCTATGCTATGCTGTCAAGTCAAGTCAAGTCAAAATTTTATTTCCAGATGGTACATTGAATAAGCAATGCATTTGCTTTTTTTCATCAAGCCATCTGATGACTGTGCTATGCTATGCTATGCTATACTGTACTATACTGTGCTATACTGTGCTATACTGTGCTATGCTATGCTATGCTATACTGTACTATACTGTGCTATGCTATGCTATACTGTGCTATGCTATGCTATGCTATACTGTACTATACTGTGCTATACTGTGCTATACTGTGCTATGCTATGCTATGCTATACTGTACTATACTGTGCTATGCTATGCTATACTGTGCTATGCTATGCTATGCTATACTGTACTATACTGTGCTATGCTATGCTATGCTGTGCTATGCTATGCTATGCTGTGCTATGGCTGTCACAAGTAAAGGGAGGACAAAAAGGGAAAAAAGGGGAGGCCATCCATCCACAGCTGGCGATGTTATCAGCAGACAGACAGGGTTCAGAAGGAGAGGAAATGCGGATTAAGCTTCACACCCACCACTGGCCATTAAATCCACTGGCTGTCCATATTAGAAAAATGTCCACAGCCTCCTAATCTCCTTAAAGCAGGTAAGTAAGCAGGTAGGTGATCAGCCTCCATGACACAGAGGTCAGAGCCTTGGGTTACCACTGGAAGCTGGAAGCATTCATGGTATGTTATGTGGGGGACCAGTGTGGAGAAGAGCAAAGGAATGGTAAAACAGCCCTGCTACATACCTACACCAGGATATTCTTCTCCTATATTCTTGTTCTGAGCGACCAGCAATTATTGTTGTCCGTTATATGAGTGAAAATGCGTCAGGCTGCCGTTAAGCGTCTGACAAGTCAGGCCCAGCGCATCCGACCTCGGCATAAGAAAGAATTGTTATCTTGTAAGTCTTTCTGGGGGAAAAAAGCAGAAGAATGGACCAAGAAGGCAGAAAATAGACAAGAAAGAGATGACAGGAAGAAAAGGAACAAAACAAAAACAAAGAGCGTGATAGAAAAGAGGAACAGGGGTGTTACCGTCAGCATGGTCACGAATGGTCCACAACATCAACAAAGTAAACCTAAGGGTAAACTGTTTTAAAAATTCAGTGCAGTGCCTCAAGAACTTCTCAAGGAGTTTTGGGGGAAGTCAAGTGAGTTAAACACACACACACACCACACACACACACACACACACACACACACACCACACACACACACATACACACACACACACACTCACACACACAGGATTGTCCCAATCTGACGATCCGGTTCGATTCCCGTTCAAGGGGATATTTTCCCTTGGAGTTAACATCAGTGCAGACTCCACTCTCCCCAAACGTCTTTCGGATGAGACTATAAACCGAGGCACCGTGTGCGAACGCACGCAGAACATCTTGCGCACACGTAAAAACCTGTTCCGCTTTTCGTAAGAGTAGGCCATTGTATGCCGGTGGGAACAGATGACAGAACTGATAAAACCGCACGCACGGGGACTGGGTGTAAAAAAAGCACATAAGTACTTATTCCATTATCCTTGATATAAAAGAATAACATAAAGAAAATGGACTAGCACTGTGTGACATAGCGCTAACTAAGTACCTGCTGACAGGCCCACCTGCCCTCTGAATGGGTGGACACTGGGCTTAAGGGACGAAAGCCAAGTTATGACCACTGGTGTAGTAGTGTGTAGCGTGCAGGTGACAGACTTCTAACCCCAGTGGTCATAAAGTCGCATGCCCCGAAGTCGGAATGCGGATACCTTAACTGTGGGCAAGAACGGCCGCGCACACGCGACAATCTCACCAGTTAGTGAACTTCAGAGCGCTGGCCAAGGAACAAAAGATAAAACAACACAACAAACGCTACAAGATAGCATGGCAGACTACCAGCCACCTGTCTTTGAATGGGCTAGATCCTTCGGGTGAGACTATAAACCGAGGCCCCGTGTGCGAACGCACGCAGAACATCTTGCGCACGCGTTAAATCCTGTTCCGCATTTCGAAAGAGTAGGCCATTGTGTGCCGGTGGGAACAGATGACAAAATTTACAAAACCGCATACACACGGGGACAGGATGTATAAATTTAAAAAAAAGCACATGAGTGCTTAATCCATTATCCTCGATATAAAAGAATAAATAAATAAATAAATAAATAAAACAAATAGATCTCTTCACCACCTCTGCGGAAAAAACTGTTACTAATAGTATCACTGGTGATCAGCCAACGGCACAGTGCAGTGCAGTGCAGTGCAGCGCAGTGCAGCGCAGTAAGCTGGCGGAGGATCCAGCCTGGGTGTTGATCCTGTTCTTTTTGGAAAGTAGGCTAGAGTTTTGCTACCCACCAAACACAGGGAGGTTTTGACCATCTCTTCTGACAGCTTGAATGCAGGCCTGCTTGTGCCTTATCCTCCCTATCTGTGTGCCTGTGTGTGTGGTGTGTGTGTGTGTGTGTGTGTGTGGTGTGTGTGTTGTGTGTGTGTGTGTGTGGTGTGTGTGTGTGTGTGTGTGCTGGTTTCTGTCTGTCTGTGGCTGTCTCGTCTGTCATCTGTGTTTCTTCTTCTTGTCTCTCTCTCTCTCACTCCACTCTTTTTCTCTCTCTGGGTTGGATGTTTTTAAAATAAAAAAAAATCTTGTAATTATTCTATTACCCTCAGAAAAAAATTCGTTGGTTGTTGCTATCTGATTGTGTATGTCTGTCTGTCTGTTTATCTTTCTACCTGTTTGTCTGTCTGTGCGAGCGTGCATGCTCACTCACGCACAGACGTGTGTTCGTGCATGCTGCTGTCTGTCTGTCTGTCTGTCTGTCTCTCTCTCTCTCTCTCTCTCTCTGTCTCTCTCTTGTCTCTCTGTCCCTATCTGTCTCTCTGTCTGTCCGTTTCTCTCTCTCTCTCTCTCTCTCTCTCTCTCTCTCTCCTCTCCCCCCCCCCCCCTCCCCCCCCCCCTTTCTCTCCTCTCTCTTTCTCTCTCCCTCTCTTTCTTCCCCATCTTTCCCCCTCCCTCTCTCCCACTCTCCCCCCCCCCCTCTCTCTCTGTCCATCTATCTGTCCAAACCTGACGTCAGTGTAGTGACCCAGACTTTCCTTCTCACTCTGCTTTCCTGCCCCCTAAAAACCCATTTGGCAAGGAGTCCGCTTGCTTCCAGTGTCAAACCAGCTGAAAATAGAAAGGGGATGAGAGATTTGACCCTACACTATTATACCTCTCTCCCTCCCTCTACTGACAGGGAGCCAAGGGGCCCTCTTACACTTCTGCCCCTGTCTAATGCTTTGGCTTTGACCCCATGCCGACCTCCAGGGTCCATGGGTAGATCTGTGTAGTGTAGTCTGTAGGGTCAAGCTGTGGTCAGTGCTGAGATGAACTGACCTGTCTGTCTGTCTCGTCTGGTCTGGGGCGTTGAAGGTTTGCCTGGTAGCGAGCGAGCAGTCTGCTTGCTCTCGTAGGTAATGTCTGGCGCGTGCACGCATGAAAACATACACATAATAGACGCGTGCGCGTCACACACACACACATACACACATATACACAGACACGCACGTGCGCGCGTGCGTGCGCACACACAGATATACACACACATACTCATATACTCATTCACACTCTAACACACACTAGATAACATATATATACGCGCTCGCCCGCTCACGTGTGCTCACACACACACACACACACACAAACACGCACGCACGAACGCTCGCTCGCACACACACACACACAGAATACAAAATCAGTGAGTGTCAACAAACCTGCCACTCCTGCCTGTCTGTGTGTCTGTCTGCAAGTCAGTATTGTTTGTGTAGCCTACTTCACTTTTCGACTTTTGGGGTACCACCATTATCTTACCCTATTTTCTTTTTCTTTACATTTTTTTCTTGTAGTTCTTACTCTTGACTGAGATTGTCAGGGGGGAAAAAAGTGTGTGTGTGTGTGTGTGAAAGAGAGATTATTTTGGGTGATTTGTATTTTGTGTTTTGTGAAGGTGTGATGGTGTGTTTACGTTTTAGTGAAGTGCATCCTGAGTTTCACAAATAAATCATACACTTTGTAAAAGATAACGAAACAGAAAATGCGGAGTAGAAAGACTAAGAGACGTAGAATGTGACTGAGAGACAGAAAACTGAGCAAAACGAAAAAACGAAAAAGCACAGACAGACAGACAGAGAGACACATACACACAAAAGGAGAAGGGGTAAACAGATAGAAAGAGAAGAGACAGACAGGCAAGCAGACAGAGGAGAGAGACACACAGACACAGACACACAGACACACGCAAACAAACACACAGAAGAAGACAGACAGAAACAGAAAGAGAGAAGAGTAAAAAAAAAAGTTAAAAAGTTAAAAAAGCTAATCCTGTGATAATGGTCGTGTGCTCACTCATTCATCTGCAGACAGAAGGAAGGAAGAAAAAAAGAAAGAAAGAGAAAACTCCCTCCAGGGAGAGAGGGGGGCGGGGCCGAAGCTTCTAAACGAAGGGAGGCCCAATCTAAATTATGGCCACAATAATGGCACAGCGGATGGCAGGGGGTCAGGCGGGGTCAGGCCAATCGATGATGACGTCTTCTCTCTCTCCTGCACGTGCTCCCCACAGCTCTGCCCTCCAAATCATAGCCCCCCCCCCCCCCCCCCCACCTCTTCTGCTTCACTTCCTGCTGTGCGCGCACACATGACATGCGCGCGGTTGCATGCACGCACGCACGCACACGTACACACGAATGAACGAAGCACGCACATACACATACACACACGTCCACACACACATGCAGTCACGTATGAGCAGCCGCAGAATATCATCAGCAGTATGAGCAGCAGCAGAATATCAGCAGCAACATGAGCAGCAGCAGTATGGTTAGCAGCAGCGTGGACAGCATCAGCATAACCAGCAGCAGTATAATCAAAAAAAGTATGTTCTTTCAAGCCAGAAGGCCCATAGAGCCGGAGCTTATCCCGGTTTGTGTAGCGTTAAGCGAACTGATGGTTTTTCACCACCCCTGTGACAGGACGCTAGTCTGTCGCCAGATACTTCCCCAGCAGAGCTGGTACCCACTTGTACACCTGGGTGGAGTGAGGAAAATAGGAGTAAAGTGTCTTTCCCAAAGCCACAACACCGAGCCGAGCGGGGATCGAACCCGCGACCTCTGGATCACGAGTTGACCGCCTAAACCACTCGACCACGGTGCCTCCGCAGCATAATCAACAGCAGTATAACCGGCAACAGCACGAGCAGCAGCAGTATAATCGGCAGCTGCAGAATAATCATCAGCAGCAGCAGTATAATCAGTAGCAGCAGTATAATCAGCAGCAGCGGTGGAATTAGCAACAGCAGTATAATCAGCAGCATCATTGTAATCATCAGCAGCAGTCTAATCATCATCAGCAGTGTAATCAGAAGCAGTGTGAGCAGCAGCAGTATAATCAGCAGCAGCGTGAGTAGCGGCAGTATAATCAGCTGCAGCATGAGCAGCATGCATATGCTCACTCATCATACATACTCACGCACTCATACACACACACATATACACGTGTACACAGAAGGGATCGGCGGTCTAGAGGTAAAGCACCCGTGTAGAAAGCGAGAAGTTGAAGGTTCGATCCCCAGTTGAGTCTGAGTTTTTACTGCATCTGTTCCATCTTGAATGGGGATCTGGGTGCTAGTCATTCGGATGAAGTGATAAATCGAGGTTCCCTTTACAATACATTACAATACATGTTTAGTGCATGGGAAAGAGCCCACAGCAACAAGAGAGTTGTCAGTGGCGACATTCAGTAGAAAAAGGAGTCTTTCATTGAGAAGCCAATAGGCATGCAGACAGGGAAGAGAGAATGAATAAATCATTGGCAGCGCTGCTTTTGTGGCAATGTGATCTTCCCGGGAAAAGCAGCCTGCATTTCACACACACATATCTGTTGTGTGTGACCGACCCTGCTAAACAATAAAACAGATACGCTCGCACACACACACTCGCACACACACATGCTTTTTGATGGAAAAAAGCAAATTTAATGTATTCCTTATTCAATGTACCATCTGGAAATAAAAATTTGACTTGATGAACGCGCGTGCACAAACACAAAATACACACACACACACACAAACACACACAAACACACAAACACACACACACACACACACAAACACACACACACACACAAACACACACACACAAACAAACAAAACACACACTCAGAGAACATCTTGCGCACACGTTAAAACCTGTTCCGTTTTTTGGAAGAGTAGGCCAGTGTGTACCGGTGGGAACGGATGACAAGATTTACAAAACTACATACACAGAGGGACTGGATGTAAAAAAAAAACATGGGTGCTATTCCATTATCCTCGAAATAAAAGAAGAAATAAATTATTTTTAAAAAGACACACACACACACACGCACACACGCACACACACGCACGCACATACACACACACGCACGCACGCACAAACACACACACACACACAAAACACACACAACACATGCACACTACAATTCACATCAATTATAGAAGAAAGATCTTAAATAATATCTGATTGTATTCAATATTTCTTTCACTGGAAAGCAATACAGCAAGCAATAAACAAAAGCAAAACAAAAAAGTAATGTTTTGGGAGACTTGTGTGAGATGTGAGAGAGAGAGCAACAGCAAAAAAAAGCAAAAAAAAAAGTTATGTTTGTTTGGTTTGGGGTTTTGGGGGGGTTGTTGTTTTGGGATTTTTGAGGGGGTTGTTGTTTTTTTGTTTTTTTTGGGGGGGGGGGTTTGGTGCGCGCGGGGGGGGGGGGGGGGGGGGGGGGGGGGCTTTAGACAGACAGACAGAGACAGACACACACACACAGACAAGACATACAGACACAGACAGACAGGGAAAAAAGGGATAAACTGAATACAGAACAAGAAGAAGTAAAAATTAAAAAAAGGGGGGGGGGGGGGGGGAGTGGGGGTTCGCAGTGGTGATGGTGGTGGTGGTAATAATAGATTAAGGGGGGGGGGGGGAGACTGTTAAAAAAATTGAAGAGGTGGAGGGGGGAGGGTGGGGGTGGGGGGGGGGGGGGGAGGGTAAGGGGGCTTAAGGCTAGGGGTCTAGGGGCGACAGATGGTGCATTGTATCTCCACTTCCCTGTTGTCTATCTGAGGAGGGGGGTGGGGGGAGAGAGGGATGGAAGGGGGGAGGGGGATGAAAGAAGGAGGATAACAACACAGAAGAGGGATTTAAAGGGAGGA
>CM054150.1:56318278-56340778 GCA_028751875.1 Rapana venosa | reverse complement strand
TGTAAGCTACGGACTGGGAAGGCAGGTAAGATGTTTTTCAAATCTCTGCATCGTAATAGAATATGATCATTGGTAAGATTTTCACCACAGATACATGTTGCTTTTAAAAAAAAAAATTGTTCTAAAAGCATTGAGCTTAAACCTGTATATAAGAGATACAACATTTCTATATTCATGTAAAATACGATATTTTATCTGTGCGTGCGCACGCGTGTGTGTCTTATTTTATCATTTTTTATTCTTTTATTTCGATTGTAATGGAATAAGCACCCACACATGTGCTTTTTCTTTTAAAATCCAGTCCCGTGCATATGCCGGTTTTGTGTTTTTTAATTTGTCATCTGTTCCCACCGCCACATAATGTGTGTGTGAGATAGAGACAGACAGACAGAGAGACAGACAGAGAGACAGACAGAGAAGTCATCATAGTCGAGAAAAGGAGGGAGGAAAAAACTGTAGATAAAATGGAAGGACTAAGTTGCATTACACAGCCAGAAGGACTGAAGCGCAGCAACGATTCTGAATAAAACAAACCAATACAAACTAATACCAAAGCAAACAAGAGAGAAAAACAAAACAAAAAAAAACAGGAAGGGGGTGGTACACATAGGGGAGGTAGGGGGGGGGGGGGGGGAGAGAGGAAGAAAGGGAGGGAGGGTATGGGTGTGAGGGTGGACGGCAGTTATGGCGCGTGCCTACCCTATAAGGTCGATCCCTCCCCCCTCCCCTCCTGTTTTTTTTTCCTTGCTATCTTGTCAAAGGAAAGAAGACTGTTCCTCTTGTGTTTGGTCTCTCTCTCTCGCTCTCTCTCTCTCTCTCTCTCTCTCTCTCTCTCTCTCTCTCTCTCTCTCAATAGTTAAAGGGAAGGAGAGGGTGGAAGAGGGGGGTTGAAGAAAAGAAGTGGGAGAAGGAAGGGGGGGGGGGGGGGGAGGGTTGTCTGTGAAAGTGGCTGGAAAGAATTAAGGGGTGGGGGGTGGGGGGCAAAGGTTTGCTGAAGAAGGCGACAAGATAGGAGAGAGAGAGAAGAAAAAAGAAGAAAAGAAAGAAAAAAGAAGAAGAAAAAGGGACAGACTAGGTGAGGAGTGGGGTGAAAAAGCCAAGTGAAAAGAGCGGGAGCTTTCGGGGCAAAGTTTTTTTGGTTCCTTTTTTTTTCTCTCTTTTTTTCTTTTTCTTTTCTTTTTTTTTTGGGGGGAGGGGAGGTATTAGTGTCCCGCCTCTACTTGAATGTATTGGGTCTGACAGGTGCGATACGTGGTGTGTGTGTGTGTGTGTGTTCGTTGTGTGGTGTGTGTGTGTGTGTGTGTGGTCGGTGTGGTGTGTGTGTGTGTGTGGTGTGTGTGTGGTGTGTGTGGTGTGTGTGTGTGTGTAGGTGTGTGTGTGTGTGTCGGTGTGTGTGGTCGTGTGGTGTGTGTGGGTGCGTGTGTGTGTGTGGTGTGTGTGTGTGTGTGTGTGTGTGTCGGTGTGTGGTGGTGGTGTGTGGGTGTGTCGGTGTGTGTGTGTGTGTGGTGTGGTGTGTGGTGTGTGTGGTGTGGTGTGGGGGGGGGGGGGGGGTGGGGGGGTCGTGTGGTGTGTATGGTGTGTGGTCGTGCGTGGTGTGTGATGTGGTGCGTGGGGGGGGGGGGGGGGGGGGGGGGGGGTGTGTGGTGGGTGGGTGGTGTGTGGGGGTGCGGGGAGTTGGCGGGGGGGTCGTGTGTTCGCTGGCTGCAGTAGGTGGGGAGGGGTGGGTAGGGGGGGGGGGTGGGAGGGGGGGGGGGGGGGGGGGGGGGGGGGGGGGGGGGGGGGGGGGGGGGGGGGTGGTGAAGGTGAGTGTCCCATCCCGTGAACCTGTGTGACTATCATGGTCCTTGGTCAACTGCTTCACAACTTTCAAACTGAGTCGCTTTTGCCGGGAATACACGGGTACTTTTGTACTTTAGGGTTCAAACTTTTCGTCCTGAGAATTATTGATTTATTCTTCTTGTTCTTGTTCTTCTTTTTCTTCGCAATCTTTTTTTTTCTTCTTATCATCATCATCATCATCATCATCATCATGATTTGTTGTTGTTATTGCTTTTCTGCGTCTTCTTTCTGTCATGCTATCTTCTGCAACTGCTGCTGCTGCTGCTACTACTACAATTTTTATTTGTAGTATTATTATCATCATCATTATCATCATCATCATTATTATTATTATTATTATTATGGTTATTATTATTATTTATTATTATTATTGTTTGTTGTGTGTTGTTGTTACGACGACGACAATATGTACTAATTCTATAACATTTCTAAATACTTCTCTTCCTCTTCCTCCTCCTCCTCCTCTTCCTCCCTCCTCTTCCTCTCCTCCTCTCCTCTCCTCCTCCTCCTCTCCTCCTCCTCTCCTCCCTCCCCTCTTATCCCTACCTCCTCTTCCTCCTCCCCTCCTCTCCCTTCCTCCTCTCCTCTCTCTTCTCTCTTCCTCCTCCTCCCTCCTCTGTCTCTCCTCCTCATCTTCCTCCTCCTAGCCTCTCCTACCTTTCTCCTCTCTTCTCTCCTCCGTTCCTTTACTCTTTCCTCTCCTCCTCTCCTCCTCTTCCTCCTTCTCTTCCTCCCCTCCCCCTCCCCTCCCCTTTCCCCCTCCTCCTCTTTCTCCTCCTCTTCCCCCTCCTCCTTCCCCTCCTCCTCCTCCTCTTCCCCCTTCTCCCTTTCCCCCTCCTCCTCTTCCTCCTCTCCTCCTCCTTCCCTTTCCCCCTCCTTCCTCCTCCTCCTCCTCCTTTCCCCTTCCCCCCCCCCTCCTCCTCTTCCTCCTCCTCCTCCTCCTCCTCTTCCTCCTCCTCCTCCTCCTCCTCCTCTCCTCTTCCTCCTTTTCCCTCCTCCTCCTCCTCTTCCTCCTCCTCCTCCTCCTCCTCCTCCTCCTCTTCCTCCTCCTCTTCCTTCTCCTCTTCCTCCTCCTCCTCTTCCACCTCCTCCTCTTCCTCCTCCTCTTCCTCCTCTTCCTCCACCTCTTCCTCCTCCTCCTCTTCCTCCTCCTCCTCTTCCTTCTCCTCTTCCTCCTCCTCCTCTTCCTCCTCCTCCTCCACCATCTTCCTCTCTACAGCCGCAGGAGCAGCAGCAACGCCTTGTGTAGCTCATTGCAAACATGGCTGTCGTCATCCTCGTCGGCATTGCACAAGACCACCGCTTATGTGTTCACCCTTACGTGGTCCTCCAATCAATCAATCAATCAATTAATCGGTCAGTCAATCAATGAATTAATTATTCCATCCATCCATCTTTTTTTGTTCTTGAATACCGAGGACATCCGGAACTGTTTTGACAATACAATATGTCTTTGTTGTTGTTGTTGATGTTGTTCTGTAATGTATGTGGAGATGTCTGAAGCACCTGTGTACCTGTGTTCCATGTGTACACATGTAATCATGTAAGTCTCTCCCCTGCTGTATTGTTGTTTGCTTATGCTATGTCTGTACTGGATACATTATGTAAAAAAATTTTAAAAACCAAGCAAAGAAAAATGCCCACAGGGAGCTTACCAATGTCAGGCTGCCGTGGATCCACCAGCCAGAGAGTGCCCTGCACTGCTGCTGGGTCACTTTGGTGGTGTTCAGTGGGGCCTGTTCTGTGCTAACTTAGGCAGGACACCCCTTACAAAGTACCCTGCTGAGGGCAATAAAAGATTAGGCACACAGCCACACTGCCTGACACGCCCACCCGGGGTGGTAACCATTGTAACATCCTTCCAACGACTGTTTCCTTTGAACCTTCAACCCGGAAGGCTTTGACCCTCATCACAGACACACACCTGTGTGGAAAATCGAACCTGGGGTCACCATGAGACCAGAGCAGCCGGGCCACCGAATCAGAGACAATTGACTTGCCTGAGGATGGATGGGGATGATGTGACTATGCTGCTATGGAAGTGCATATGCTTTGAGACTCCATGACAGGGTTGTACTCTACACTTTCTATCCTAATGTATCCAGGCGGCAACCAGGCCCCGAGAGGTACAGACATGTGCAGTGTTGGTCAGGTCATTCGAGCAACACTCTCAAACCCGCATCCCTAAAGTGGATGAAGCTGGACTGTGTGGTTCCAAGTCTTTCCATAGTGCCCAAGCAAATCAGCTCTGAGCAGGTGACACCCCGAATCTGAAAGAATGCTATGACTCTGATGGATTCGAACTTACGACCTACAAGCCAAGATTTCTATACGCTAACCACTGCGCCATGCGGCTGGATGCGCTGCAAAGAACTGGCTGTCCATAGTCAGGAAGGCTTAACATGATATTCTTGTTTCTGTTATCAAATATCTGCAGGGTAAAGAAATACGCTTCAAGCTAAAAGTGTGTTCTTCTTAGGAACTTCGAATCAGAAGAAACTAAACGATAATTACATGCTGGCTTTTTAATATCAAGAAACTAGGAACAAAAACGAAAGAAAAAACCCTCTTTAAAAAAAAATTTACGTTTTCGAAAGCTAATATCAGATTGACACACATGAGGAGTAGCAACAGGAACAGCTTCTCTTCACCTTCTCTGAAAAGGTAGGGAGAAAATAAACAAAGCCGGAAAGAGAGAAGAAAACAAAACAAAACAAAGCTGCATCAATTTTCCTCCGCGTGTATAAAAAATCCACAATGATGGCCTCCGATTGCCGAAGAGTTAAGAAAAGGGAGATAATTGCTTCCCATTTTGCCCTGAAGGCAATATGATGAGGGAGAGTTGAAAGATCAATTTTGTTAATGAAACGGAATCGTCATGTCCCGTTTTTACCACATCTCCCCTTCCTTCGCTTCAGCTGCCCGTTATTCATTCCCAATAGAAGAGGGGACATTCAGATTGACTCACTGAAGGTGGAGAGTAAGGTGTGTGTGTGTGTGTGTGTGTGTGTGTGTGTTGTGTGTGTGTGTGTAGAGAGAGAGAGAGAGAGAGAGAGAGAGAGAAAGAGTGTGTTGTGTGTGTGTTGTGTGTGTGTGTGTGTGTGTGTGTGTGTGTGTGTGTGTGTGTGTGTGTGTGTGTGTGTGTGTGTGTGAGAGAGAGAGAGAGAGGGAGGGAAAGGTGTTTTTTTTATTTATTTGGGTTTTTTTTATTCTTCTATATCGAGGATAATGGAATAAGCACTCATGTGCTTTTTTTACATCCAGTCCCCGTGTGTATGCGGTATTGTAAATTATGTCGTCTGTTCCCGCCGGCACACAATGGCCTACTCTTACGAAAAGCGGAACAGGATTTAACGTGTGCGCAAGATGTTCTGCGTGCGTTCACACACGGGGCCTCGGCTCATAGTCTCATCCGAAGGACTATCCGAAGGGTGTGTGTATGTGAGAGAGAGAGAGACAGTGTTTGTGATGTGAGTGTGAGAGAGAGAGAGAGAGAAAGTGTGTGTGTGTTTTATAATTATTATTATCATGTGTGTGTGTATGTATAATCACACGCACTCAACACACACACAAACACACACATATACACATACAACACACACACACACACACACACACACACAAACACACACATTCTCTCTCTCTCTCTCTCTGTTAGAGAAAAGAACCTGTCAAGGTGAAGAAAGGAAGAAGACAGTAGCTACTAGGGCAAGGAGAGAGAGACAGAGAGACAGAGAGAGAGAAGCAAGGAGAGAGAAGGGAGAAGACCAACCAGGTAACAATACAACAACACAACAACACAAAACCCAAAAACCAAAAAGAAAGTAGAGGTTGAGTGTTGGCCAGCCAAAGGAACACCAGGCAGGCAGGGCAGGCAGGCAGGAGTGGTGTTGGATGACCAGCAGCCTAGTACAGTGTGGCCTGTCTGTGTGTGTGTGTCTGTCACCTTCACACACTCGACCATCTGCCACTCTGAGGGCTTGACATTCCTGTCCACACCTCCCTCTCTCGCGCTCTCTCTCTCTCTCTTTCTCTGTACTCTCTCTCTCTCTCTCTCTCTCGCTCTCCTCTCTTTCTCTGTCTCTGACTCTCTCTCTCTTTTCTCTCTCTCTCTCTCTCTCTCTCTCTCTCTCTCTCTCTCTTTCTCTGACTCTCTCTCTCTCTCTCTCTCTCTCTCTCTCTCTCTCTCTCTCTCTCTCTCTTTCTCTGTCTCTGACTCTCTCTCTCTGTCTCTGTCTCTGCTCTCTCTCTCTCTCTCTCTCTCTCTCTCTCTCTCTCTCTCTCTCTCTCTCTCTCTCTCTGCATGCTCTGGCTGTTTGTCTGTCTGACAGGTCCCCTTGGTCAGTTTGTGTGTGTGTGTGTCAATGTCAAAGTCAAACTTTCATTTTTAGATGGTACATTGAATAAGCAGTGCAAGTGGGTTGTTGTTGTTTTTTATCAAGCCATCTATCTTCTTCTTCTTCTACTACGACTACTACTACTACTACTACTACTACTACTACTTCTACTACTACTACTACTACTACTACTATTAATAATAATGATAATAATAATAACAATAATAATAATAATAATGATAATAATAATGGTGATGATGATGATGATATGTGTGTATACATACAAAAGTAAGCCTAAACAATAAGCCATACAAATCAGTGTGTTCTTTATTGGAATGTCTTTTCAGTTAAAATGGAATGTAAAATAGAAACTCTCTGTCTGTCTGTCTGCCTGTCTGTCTGTCTGTCTGTCTCTCTCTCTCTCTCTCTCTCTCTCTCTCTCTCTCTTCTCTCTCTCTCTCTCGCTCTCTCTCTCACACACACACACACAGAAGTAAGCAAGCAAGCGTGTGTGTGCTTGTGTGTGTGTGTGTGTATGTGTGTGCTCGCGCGCGCATGCATGCCCAAGAACATTCGCTATGATTAATGCATACATGCATGCCAACATGGGTGTAGGTACAAGCACATGGATGTGCTTAACCCCCCTGCTCTTTTCAAGACTTCTGCAAGAACAGTCCACTATCTGCCAGGTAGACTGTCACTAGAAAAGGTATACAGATTCTGTAGTTATAGCCTGTTGCCTTTTTTTTTTTTTAATTATAGAGAAATCTATACAATTTGTTGCATGCAGAGTTTGTTTCTCTTGGTTGTTGTTGTTGTTGTTTTGTAAAAACATAAGATTGATTGTCCTGTTATCAAATGTTTAAGAGAAATCGTCAAAACTTGTTTGTGCACTGGGTTTTATATAACATTAATCCCCAAAGTCGGAGTATGGCCACCTTCATGGCGGGCTCCAAATGGGTGGATGACACACATGTCCCCCATTGGTAAAGTAAACCCTAGAGCTCCAGCCTAGAATATGAAAACAAATTTAAATCAACAGTCCTACCAGCTATTAGATATTGCGGGAAAGTTGGCACAAACAAGGTTTATACACAGGGTTGTTACATAAGATTAACTGTTCTGTAATAAATCACTTTCCCCTGTGGGGATGCCGGGGCCTGTCAGTATTAATAGCATCCTGACCCTCTGGTCATTTTTTGTGCCAGGAATTCCCTCTTTTCCATCCCTCTCTTTGTTTCTGCCTTGTTCCTTTTCTTCCTGTCACCTCCTTCTTGTCTCTTTTTTGCCTTCTTGGTCCATTCTCCTGCCTTTTTAAAAAAAAAAATTCCAGACAGACTTAAAATATAATAAATCTTTTCCAGGCCGAAGTTGGATACATATTGACATTATGAAGTTAATATATTTATGCATTTTTTGGTTATTAACATATCTTCACACTCTCTGTCTCATACACATTGATGATTACCTTTTAAAACCACCAATTCAACACGGACAGCTACATGACAATTGTTCATAATAATTATTCTGGTTGGTAACGTGAACTCACAAACATTGGGTGGTCTTCCCTTTAACCCCCCCCCCTCCCCAAGCCCTCTACCCCCACCCTCCCCCCTTCTCCCCTCATTCCAGGGCCAGGACACAGTGGGCATACACACACCTCACACACACACACTACACACACTCAACACACACACATACACAACACACACACACACACTAACACACACACACTAACACACATTCACACACACACACATACACACACATCACACACACACAACACACACACACACACACACACACAGGGCACGTGCCCGTGCCGGCTAGGGCGTGTGTGGGGTTTGCATGTTCATGGGCAGTTAGCCAGAACAGCGATTTGATTTCAGGCCTGAACTCACGGAATAAGGACAGCGGGGACAAAACACACACAACCCACACACACCCACACCCACTCTCTCTCTCTCTCTCTCTCTCTCTCTCTCTCTCTCTCTCTCTACACCCCCACCTCCCACCCCCCAAACTCCTCCTCCTCCCTGTACCTGGTGTGTGCTTTCAGCCTCACTGCTTCCCTCCACCTCTCACATCAGACTGCTTCGTTTGTCTTCTTTTCGTTTGGGGGGCAGGGAAAAACATAATTATGGGGTGGTGGTGGGGTGGGGGGGTGGTTAGGGTCAGTTTCTTTGGTTTGAAGAGAGAATCTTTTTCTCGTGGGGTCACAGAACGTGTGATTCTTTTGTCATTTTTTCTTCTTCTTCTTCTCTCTCTTCTTCTTCTTCTTCTTCTTCTTCTCTTCTTCCTCTTCTTCTTCTTCTTCTTCTTCTTCCTCTCTTCTTCTTCTTCTTCTCTTCTTCTTTCTTTTTTCTTCTTCTTCTTCTTCTTCCTTCTTCTTCTTCTTCTCTTCTTCTTCTTCTTCTTCTTCTTTCTTCTTCCTCTCTTCTTCTTCTTCTCTTCTTCTCTTCTTCTTCTTCTTCTTCTTTCTTCTTCTTCTTCTTCTTTCTCTTCTGCTTCTTCTGCTTCGTTGGCGTCGTCATCGTCGTCGTCTAACTCTCCGATAGCAACTTTTGTTGTTATTCACATGAGCCAAAAACGCCTGACAAATCGGGCCCAGCAGATGGTGGTGGTGGTAGTGGTTGGTGGTGGTGTGTGTGTGTGGTGTTGTGTGTGTGTGTGTGTGTGTGTGTGTGTGTGTGTGTGTGTGTGTGTGTGTGTGTGTGTAATACATTAATACATCAGTTAGAAGGCATAGGTATTATAATAATACATAATTATCTACATATTATTATCCAGAGCAATCTGCACACCTGAACTTTTAACTTTGGCAGCTGGTCAACCCTGTCACGTCTGTCAGTCAGTCAGTGTGACAATAAAGAAGAGAGTTTTACTTGACAAGTGGATGCAGTATTCTCCATGTACATTACTTTACGGCGACAGACTAGCGTCCTGTCACAGGGGTGGTGAAAAACCATCAGTTCGCTTAACGCTACAGAAACCGGGATAAGCTCCGGCTCTATGGGCCTTCTGGCTCGAAAGAACATACATTACTTTACGATTAGCTTCTTTCTGACACTGCTGTTGTGCCTGTAACGGTTCTCAAAAGTGCAAGAAAAGTGATGTGGCTGTATCATCATCATCATCATCACCATTATCGTCGTCATCATCATCACCATCATCATCACCGCCATTGTCGTCATCATCATCATCATCATCAACATTATCATCACCCCATCATCATCATCACTATCCCATCAACAACACCATCACCACCATCATCATCATCAGCAGCAGCAGCAGCAGCAGCAGTAGTAGTAGTAGTAGTAGTTAGTAGTAGTAGTAGTTAGTAGTAGTAGTAGTTAGTAGTAGTAGTAGTAGTAGTAGTAGTAGTAGTAGTAGTAGTAGTAGTAGTAGTAGTGTTATTGTTGTTACCATTATTATCACTATCATCATTATCATTTCTATCATCATCGTCATCATCATCATTGTTCCTGCTTCTTTTGTTCTTATTCTTATCCCTCTCTTCGCAGTCAGTCGTTACTTCGTTAAAAACAGACATCAGCGCTTGTACCACCACTACCACCACCACAACAAAAACAACCAGCAACCCAAACCCAACAAAATCAGCGTCCACCCAGATTAATAATGATAATTTGCCAAGCTGCCAACTGTGCAGACCTGTAGACGAGGTGACCAGG
The DNA here is from genome assembly GCA_028751875.1 of Rapana venosa. Lineage (NCBI taxonomy): Eukaryota > Metazoa > Mollusca > Gastropoda > Neogastropoda > Muricidae > Rapana > Rapana venosa. Next base: position 56,330,910 of record CM054150.1, on the reverse strand, counting down.
CAGGTTGGTGGACACTCTCAGCCCTTGTGTAGGACTTATCACCCTAATGACCTCCCTGTAGTGTACTGACTGACTGACTGCTCTCCCCTCTTCATCAATTCTCCCACAATGCCCTGCCTAATGCAGGCAGGCCAACTTGGTCGCAGTCCACCTGACGTAGGCCTGTGGCCACGTGCTGTCCACGCGCCATCTGTGGGGTGGCAGGTGTTCCTCCCTTCCTCCCTCCTTCCTCCTTTCCTCCTCCTTCCTCCTCCTCCTCCTCTGCCTTCTGCTGTAGTCCTGTCCTATCGTGGGCTGGTGGCTGGCAAAAATGAAGTGGGAGGAGGCGAAACCCTACAGGTGACTGTTTTTACCCGGCCTCCTGGTGATTTGCGTTTTAGTTGCCGCTGGACTTCACTGGAAAACTTCACCCGAGCAAAAAAAAAAAAGTTTGTTTTTGTTGTTGGTTGTTTTTGTCGGCTTTTTTTGTTTGTTTTTTTTTGGGGGGGGGAGGCTATACTTGGAGGGTTGGGTTTTTTTTGGTAGTTGTAGGGTTTGGTGTATGTGTGTGTGTGTGTGTGTTGTTAGAGGGGGGTATAGGGGTGTGGAAGGAGGGGATAAGCTTGGGTGTAATCTCCCCTGTAGGTAGTAAGCACCTCGGTCAATTAATCATGAAACTGGACTTTTTTTCCCTAAGCTTTCTCTTTGTCTCTCTTCTTTCTGTCCTCGCGCGTGCGTGCGTGCGCGCGTGTGTTTGTGTGTGTGTGGGGGGGGGGGGGTGCCCCCCAGTTACTTTCACTCCATCTTTTCGTTGCTTTTTATCGTTGATGTAGTTTGGGTTGTTGATGTGCTTGTTGTTTGGGGGTTGGTTTTGTTGTAGTTATTATTGTGGGGGGGGGGGGGGGGGGTTAGTTCTTTTTAAAGGAGGTGGGACTTTTTTTTCCTTTAGATGGGTTGTATCATTTCATTTCAAACTTTTATGTTATCCTCACTGTCTCTCTGTGCCCTACCCCCTCCTCCCACCAGCGACCCTAACCCCTTACATACCCTCATACCACCAACCTCCTTCCTCCTACCCCTAAGTCCATCTGCTCCTCACCCCCCCCCCCCCCCCCCCCCACCCCCCACCCCACCCCTCAGTTTCTAAACTGGGCACGTGGCAACTGAGCCCAAAGGCGCCGACCCAAAGCAAAGAGCTTCAAACAGGAGTGACGGTTTTTTCAGGGGATAAGGTTTGAAGGTGGCTGGGTGGCTGTGTTGGAAGGGTGAGGGTGAGGTGGGGGGTGGTGGGGGGGGGGGTTAAGGAGGGGAAGGGGGTAGGGAGGTTAGAGGGACAGGCAGGTGAGAGGAAGCGGGTTGGTGAGGTATGTCGTTGACAGGTGGCCAAGAGAGAGAGAGAGGGGGGGGGTGGGGGGGGGGGGGGAGGGAGAAGGGAGAGAGGAGGAGGGAGAGAGAGGAGAGAGAGAGAGAGAGAAGAAACAGGCCTCTGCTGACAACACAGTCACTAAGAAGAGAGAGAGAGGAGGGGGAGAGGGAGACCCCCCTCACACACACACACACACACACCCATGCAGACACCCCATCCATTCCATATAGTAAGGACTCTTCCACTCTATATGACCTCTCTCTCCCCTTACATCCCTCCCCTCCACTACCCCCCCCTCCACTACCCCCCTCCCCCCCCCCCCCCCCAAGGTTGTTAAAAATAGCAACTACTTTTGACTGTTGCCTAGTAGCCCAAACTGTCTAGTCTGTCTATACAGTGTCCCAAAGACAAGAAAAAAGACAAACATAATAAAATACAACAAAGCAATACAGATATAAACACAATAAACAATGAATATTATAATTATACAAAGAGCAAACACACTAAAAACACATAGAGTGGTGATGGTTGGTTGGTTGGTTGGTTGGTTGGTTGGTTGGTTGGTTGGTTGGTTCGTTGGTTCGTTGGTTGGTTGGTTGGTTGGTGGTACAGTGCCAAAACTTGGAAAACTTCGCTAGGTCTGTAATACAACCAAACCAACTGAAAACAGCCAAGCCAGCAAATGAGATCTCCAACTTGAGGAACCAGAGTCATGAGCATCATAAGAATGGGATGCAGCATGCACAGCATACACCCTTCTGTCTCCTGGGAGTGAAAATGCTGAAACAAAAACGAAAACAAAAACCGAACTAACAGAAACTAAATACACCCCCCCCCCCCCCCAACAAAAAACAAAAATTAAAAACAAAACAACAACAAAAACCCCCAAACCCCAACCAACCTAACAAAAAACCCACCACCACCACCAAATAAAAAAACAACTACCCTACAATAACAAACTACAAAAAAAATCCCGCCTCTTTTGATCCGTTTCAATATTATTATAATTATAATAATAATAATAATAATAAAAATAATAATAATAATAATAATAATAATGTATGGAATTTATATAGCGCTGAATCTTGTAAAGCAAAAACTCAAAGCGCCCAGATGACTTCTTTTTTTTTTTTAATATCGAGGATAATGAAATAAGCACTCGTGTGCATTTTTTACATCCAGTCCCCGTGATTTGCTGATTACCGCTGATTATGGTGAGTTATCCTTTATCTCGAGGTCTACACAAAACCTCCTTTGTCACACACAGTCCCTGAATCGGAAACCTCCGCTGGGACGTCAATATAATCACAACAGAAAGTTGCCCTTCCACCTCCAACCTGCAGAATACAAAACAGATAATACAATATGATACAATATGATACAATATGATACAGTATGATACAATATGATACAGTATGATACAATATGATACAATATGATACAGTATGATATAATATGATACAGTATGATACAATATGATACAGTATGATACAATATGATACAGTATGATACAATATGATACAGTATGATACAATATGATACAATATGATACAGTATGATACAATATGATACAATATGATACAATATAATACAATATGATACAATATGATACAATATAATACAATATGATACACTATGATAAAGTATGATACAATATGATACAGTATGATACAATATGATACAATATGATACAATAAGATACAGTATGATGCAATATGATACAGTATGATACAATATGATACAATATGATACAGTATGATACAATATGATACAATATGATACAGTATGATGCATTATGATACAATATGATACAATATGATACAGTATGATACAATATGATACAATATGATACAATATGATACAGTATGATACAATATGATACAGTATGATACAGTATGATACAGTATGATACAGTATGATACAATATGATACAATATAATACAATATGATACAATATTATACAATATGATACAATATGATACAAGATAATACACTATGATACAATATGATACAATATAATACACCCCAACTCAATGCAGTGTAAACATGTGTGTTGGCTCTGTAGCAAACAATAGTCAAGTCAAGTCAAGTTAAAAACACTTTAATCATCCCATGAAGGGCAATTACAATACTGACAGGCAGATTGATACGAATCATAAACTTAAAAGACACAAGAAAGGCTACATTTCATATTGGTTTAATACATTTCAAGATAACTTCAAATGAAAATATCCACACACACACACACACACACACACACACACACACACACACACCACACACACACACACACACACACACACACACACACACACACAACTACGTTGGAATACAAAGTTATAACAAAGACCTTTAACTAGAAAAGACAAAATAGTGTGTGTGTGTGTGTGTGTGTGTGTGTGTGTGTGTGTGTGTGTGTGTGTGTGTGTGTGTGTGTGTGTGTGTGTGTGTGTGTGTGTGTGTGTGTGTGTGTGTGTGTGTGTGTGTGTGTGTGTGTGTGTGTGTGTGTGAACAAACGTGGTTTGAATATACATAGTCCTAAAACAAAATAAGTGCCACCAAAAAAAAAAACAGCAACAAAACGAGTATTTTTTTACACTAAATTTCTGGAATAACGGGAATATGATCTTCTCTGCTGACATCGAATGACTCTATAAGTACGTCTTGTACAGTCCAGTAGATCTGCATCGTTTGTATAAACATACACAACGAGGACAACGGTTTTTTTTCTGTCTCTTAAATTAATTTTCATACTCTGCTCTTACAAATCTCAGTTAAACTTGAAGATGGAAAAACGAACACAAACAGAAACATATCTGAGAATATTCTACCACACATAAAGAAAGCATTGACTAACACGGAAGTGAAAACATAACGACAACAATAAGCAAGTGATGGGTGAAGGGACAGGTTTGTAGTATGTGCATGTCGGTGTAGTGGTTGGAGTGTTAAGAAAAAAACATTTTTTCACTATTAATAACCTTGAAACTCAAGAAACTACATTACAAAAAGAAAAAAATGACTAAGCAAAGGAAAAAATCACAGACAACTTTCTAGCAAACACACACACACACACCACACCACACCACAACACACACACAACACAACACAACACAACTACAACCAACCAACACACCACACACACACACACACACACACCACCAACAACACACACACACACACCACACCACACCACACCACACCACACCAACACAACACAAAACAAACACACACACACCACACCACACCAACACACACACACACACACACACCACACACCACACACCACACACCACACCCCAACACACACACACACCACAACACACATTCACACACCACAAACCACACCACACCACAACACCAGGCACACACACACACAAACACAACACAACACAACCACAACCACAACCCAACACACCATACCACACCACAACACACGCACAACCCAACAACCACAACCACAACCCAACCCAACTCACCACACCACACCACACCACACCCACAAACACACACACACACCACCCCACACACACACCCCCACCACACACACAACACACACACCACACACACACACACCACACAACACACCACACCACAAACAACACACACACACCACACACCACCACACACACAACCACACAACCACACCACACACCAACACACACAAACACACACACACACACACACACCACACACACACACACAACACCACACCCAACACAACACAACAACACACACACACACACACACACACAACAAACACACACACCACACACACACACACACCACACCACCACCACACACACACACACACACACACACCACACCACAACACACACAAACACCACAACCACACCACACAACACACACACCACACACACACACACACCACACACACACACCACACACACCACACCACAACACACACACACACCCACCCACACAACACACAAACACACACACACCACACACACACACACACCCACCAACAACACACACACACACAACACCACACCACACCACACAACCCACACAACAAACACACACACACACACAACCCACACACACACACCACACACACACACACACACCACACACACCACACACACACACCCACACTATCCACAAGACCATCCAACAAAACAAAACAGTGCACCACACACACACGCACATCATCCCCCCAACCCACAACCAGACACACAGTCTTACAACACAAATACACACCTCAGACAAATGAAACACACACAACACACACATACATCCAAATACACACACACCCTCACACCACACTACACACCCCCACACCACACACACAACCACACACACACACACCACACTATGAATTAACTGTCAACATTAACTTCTCTCTGCGGAAAATGAACCTCCTCATTACTAGAGATCGATAAAGTTTACAACTGATATTGAATTTCGGCTGTATGGTGTGTTGTTTTGAGGGTGGTGGTGGTGGTGGGGGTGGTGGTGTGTGTGTGTGTGTGATGGTGGTGGTAGTGTGTATGTGAGGGGGGGGGGGGGAGGGGGAGTTGATGTATGTGTGTTTTTCTTTCTTTGATTCTGTTCACTCAGAGACATAAGACGAATGTGTGGTGTGTGTGTGTGTGTGAGAGAGAGATGAGAGAGAGAGAGGAGAGAGAGAGAGAGAGAGAGAGAGAGAGGAGAGAGAGAGAGAGGCTGGATTGCATTGCATTGTGATTAATTGTACTGTACTGTACTGTACTGTACTGTACTGCACTGCACTGTGCTGTACTGTATTGTATTTTCACAGCAAATGTCACTCTCCATGTCAACATTGATAATCCTCTTCTTGGATGGAGAGTGGGTCACACCACTGCCACGCCAGGTTTTGTCAGTCCTCCTGTCCGTGTGTTTGGTGTGCGTGCCCACATGAGCACACACACACACACACGCGCGCGCACATTTGTGTGAATAATCATATGTGTGCATGCTTCTGTTGTTACGTGTGTCAGCGCTCGCATGCGTGTGCGGACGTGTGTGTGCACACACGTGTGTGTGTTGTTTGTGTGTGTGTTTGTGTGTGTGTGTGTCTGTGTTTGTGTGTGTGTCTGTGTGTGTGTGTATGTTTGTGTGTGTTAATTTGTGTTTTGAGATAATAAAGTATTTAGAAGTGTGTCTGTGTGTGCGTGTGAATTTATCCGTTTTGAAAGAATAAAGTATTTTAAAGTGGAATTGGACTTGGTGAGTTTGTACGTGTTGTAGGTGTGCGTGAGTGGGTGCGCGCGCTCGCATGGGTGCACGCGCTTGCTTCTGCTCTTGCATGCGTGCCGACATGCACGTACGCTCACAGGCATAGTGAGTTTCCCCTATTTTTGCTTTTTTTTTGGTCAGTATGCTATTGCCCATGACATCCTCACACTGAACTGAAGGCTGTTCCACATCACAGCACACCCCATAAAGCCACCCGGGTATGTACCTACACACATGCCTCCACCTGCACACACACAGCAGCCAGCCTTTCCCCTGGAACAGCTCAGTGCACTGTGATCATCCTCACTGCCTGGAGACCAGTCCAGAAAGCTAATGCAGGAAAATGTATTCTAAAAAAACCGATTGAAACATAACCTGCACAAAACAGAAACACATTGAAATGTAACCGAAAACAGAATGACCAAACACACGTGTGTGTGTGTGTGTGGTGGGAGGGGGGGAGGGGAGGAGGGGAGGGGGGCATATATGTGACAAAAGTAAATCAGTTTTTAAAATACCCACACACATCTAAAAATGCTATACATGAAAAAAAAGTAAATCAATTCTGAAAAAAATAGATGCAAGTGAAAAAACAAAATTCACACACACATACAAGATATAACCTTTATTGTCCTCTTACATAATTATGGAAAAATGTCTCTCCACTGCACAACACGACGTAAAACACATTTCCTGATTCAAAATACACACACACACACACACTCACACACTCACACACACACATCTGATTGGTTAGAGCGTGGCACATTGTGCGTTGCGGTCGTGATCTGCTGACCCGAGTTCGAATCTCGTTCTAGGGGATATTTTCTCCTGGAGTTGACATCAGTGCCGACTCCACTCCCCGCCTTTGGATGAGACTATAAAAAATTATTTAACAGAGGTCCCGTGTGCAAACGCATGCAGAACTTCTTGCACACACGTTAGAACCCGTTCCGCTTTTCGAAGAGTAGGCCATTATGAGCCGGTGGGAACGGATGACAAATTTTACAAAACTGCATATGCACGGGAACTGGAAGTTTTTTTTAAAAAAAGCACACGAGTACTTATTCCATTATAAGAATAAAAAATAAAATAAAAGAAACACACACACACACACACAACCTCAGAAACAAACACAAACACAACTCAGACAAAACAGGGTGCCGAAAAGAATCGCACCACACGGTAACCCCCCACCCCCACCCCCCACCCCCACCCCACCCCCCCGAACCCCCCATCTCACTTCCTCAACGCAAACCAACAAAGCAGAACTAACTAACAAGTTTTTCCCCCCCATTCCAGCATCAGCAATGAAAAGTACACAAGTCACCCACTATAAAATCTGAACAACATATCAGTCAAAACAAAACCAAACAAAAAAACCCCAGAAAGAAATAGATATTTAAAAAGAAGAGAGAAGGGGGGTGGTAAAAAGCCCCTGAACAACATCTCAGTCAAAAAAAAACAACAAACCAAATAGAAATAGACAGTTAAAAAGAAACGAGAAAAAAATAAGGGGGTTGGGGGGGGTGCGGGGGGGGGGGGGGGGGGGGGGGGGGGGGGGGGGGGTCTAACGGCTGACAATAGCTGCCAGGCTCCATCCCCTAGGGAAAGCAGCCGGCGTTACCGTCTTCCGGAAATGTTCTGGAAATCGGAGACGAAATCAATAAGCAAGCGCTCCCTGCTGAAGACAGGCTTCATTATGCGTGCCTCAGTCAGGTCCATTGTCACAATACCAATGACACAGACACACAGAGAGACACGAGAGAGAGAGAGAGAGAGAGAGAGAGAGAGAGGCAGAGAGAAAGACGCACAGAGAGAGAGCAGGGGGGGGGGGGGGGGGGGTGAGGTAGGGGGAGAGAGAGAGAGACGGGTGAGAGAGGCACTGAGAGAGAGGAACAGAGAGAGAGAGGGGGTGAGAGAGAGACGCAGAGAGAGAGAGAGAGAAACACAGAGAGAGAGAGACACACACACAGAAAGGGAGAGAGAGTGAGTGAGAGACAGACAGGCAGACAGAGAGAGAGACACAGAGAGAGACACAGAGAGAGACAGAGAGACGCAGACAGAGAGAGAGAGAGAGTAGGCATCATGAGAGAGAGAGACAGAGAGAGACGCACAATCACAGAGAGACAGAGATAGAGAAACAGAGACAGAGAAACCGAGAGAGAGAAAGAGTAGGCGTCATAAGAAAGAGACAGAGAAAGAGACAGAGACAGACAGACAGACAGAGACAAAGATAGAGAGACAGAGAGTTAAGCGTCATCAGCGACGATGACTAACGGAGATGAATCTTAGCCTCTCATCGCCCTTCTCTTTTCCTGTCCTCCTCCACTAGGCTACCCCACTCCCTCACTCCCTTCTTCCTCCATCCCTCCATCCTTCCTCCCTCACTCCATCCTTCCTCCCTCACTCCATCCTTCCATCCTCCCTCACTCCATCCATCCTTCCTCCCTCACTCCATCCATCCTTCCTCCCTCACTCCATCCTTCCTCCCTCACTCCATCTATCCTTCCTCCCTCACTCCATCCATCCTTCCTCCCTCACTCCATCCATCCATCCTCCCTCCCTCCATCCATCCATCCTCCCTCACTCCATCCATCCTTCTTCCTCACTCCATCCTTTCTCCTCCCTCACTCCATCCTTCCTCTCTCACTCCATCCCTCCTCCTCCCTCACTCCATCCTTTCTCCTCCCTCACTCCATCCTTCCTCCTCCCTCACTCTATCCTTCCTCCCTCACTCCATCCCTCCTGCCTCACTCCATCCATCCCTCATCCCTCACTCTATCCTTCCTCCCTCACTCCCTCCTTCCTCCCTCACTCACTCCATCCTTCCATCCTCCTCCCTCATTCCATCCTTCTATCCTCCTCCCTCATTCCATCCTTCTATCCTCCTCCCTCATTCCATCCTTCCTCCCTCCATCCTTCCTCCTCCCTCACTCCATCCTTCCTTCCTCCCTGACTACTCTACTAGCCAGGCTGACCTTGTGCTAGTATAGAGCTAGTTAGGATGACTGCAGGGACCAAGGATCAATGATGCCAAAATTAAAAGGAATAAATGGGGGTGGAGGTTTGTTTGATTTTGGGTGTGATTACGAAGACTAGGGGCTGGGGGGGGGTTGTTGGGGAGGGGGGGGGGGGGGCTAGGGGTGGCGGGGGGTGGGGGGGGGGGGGCAGGGGTTATGAATGTGTGCACATTTGCACTAGGACGCTGATACATAGAGATGGATGCACGTAGGCGCGTGCGCGCGCGCACACACACACACAAACACACACACACTTACACACATGCACGCACATACGTACACACATACGCACGCACACACACATGCACACATGTACACATACACACAAACACACACACACACACACACACTTGCGGGCATCCCTGCGCACACAGCTGCTTTAAAATGCAAATAAGGATCAGTAATCTGAGACAACCCACACCCACCCCACCCCAACCCACCCCACCACTATCTCTCTCCCCACACATAATAAAAGAGAAAAGGATGGAGATGGAGAGGGGAGAGGGCAGGAAGGGGAAGGGGGGGGGGGGCAGAGGGGGAAAAGATTTTCCCTTTTCTGTGAAACATTGATTATGATGTTCGTTACATCAGCCACACAGCATGAACCCTGAGCTTTAGCAGCAGTTTCTTTTTACTTTCAACCCCCACCCCACCCTACCCCTTGAAAAAGCAGCAACAACAACAACAAAAATTATTGCAGCGATTATTGGACATCTGTGCTTTGCCAAAATACTTATGTGCATTCACTTCATTACATTTCTGTGCTATGATATTTGCATTCTAGTATGGTTAAGTAATATGACAATGTTGTGATGAACAATACGTATTACATGTCGTCCACAGGGATGAGTTGGTTCAATATGGATAACTCATTTTGATTCATTTTCTGGGTTTTGCAATAGTTACACTATTACACAGACCCACATTCTGCATCATCAGTTTGCATAGCAGTTGTGTTTGAAAAGTTACTGGTGTGTGTGTGTGTGTGTGTGTGTGTGTGTGTGTGTGTGTGTGTGTGTGTGTGTGTGTGTGTGTGTGTGTGTGTGTGTGTGTTTAGCAGGACATTGACATGGACGGAAAATATCCTATCAGAATATATCAACAATGTTGGAAGAAGATGTTTTTTGGATGCCTCATCTTCTGTGACGTCCCGTCCTGCTGTTCCCACGCGGCTCCTTTCAATCTCCCCGCCACAGCCACACCCTGATTCGATATGTGGCATCCTCAGGGAAGGAAGTCCACAGGGAGCCCATCAATATCGAGCCGCCGTGGGGCCACCAGCTGGAAGGGCCCTCCACTGCTGCTGTGTCACTTTGGTGGTGTTTTGTGGTGCCTGTTTGCAGGACACCACCTACTAAGCCCCCTACTAACGACAGCATCAGCTCAGTCGCCGAGCGTGTCGTTGACTCAGTCCTGAGTGAGTAGCTCACCTGAGGTGGCAACCACCACAACGTCCTTCCAACGACCGTCCCCCAAAAAACCCCAACCCCAAAGGCTTTGACACAACCTCACCACAGACACTGAAGTGTATGGGCAAACCGAATGTGAGGTCACCATGAGATGGAGCGCGAGCAACTGCGACCACTGAATCAGAGGCTTTTTTTATTGCATGATGATCAATAGTAATTAGGATGATGTAATGATGCTGCTGTGGAATTGCATATGCTTTGAGACTACTTGACAGGGTTGTACTCTACGCTTACTCTCATAATATATCCCGGCGTCAACCAGGCCCGAGAGATACAGACACCTGCAGTGTTGGTCAGGTAGTTTGAGCAACACTCTCAAAATCGCATCCGTTAAGTGGATGAAGCTCGACTCTGTGGTCCCAGTCTTCCCACTGAGCCCACAGCACACTCACTCTGGGTGGGAGCTGGCCGGAGTCCGAAAAATCCCTGTGACTCTTATGGGATTCAAACCCGCGACCTTCCAGTCCGAAATCCAGGGCGCTAACCACTGCGCCATGGCGACTGGTTGGAAGAAGACTGCTCAGCGAAATCATGAGGATTTTCTGAGCAGCTCCAGCATGTTCGGGTCATTGAGGCACTCTGCTTATCAGCCTGTCCCTGCAGGGGGTCTGGTTCATGGAACACTGAACACTGAAACAGTTCAAAGTCATTCATTGCTGACACGCGTCATTAGACAAGGGGGTACCCCGTGGAGATGCCTGGGGGTCTGTCAGTATGAATAGCATCCCCACCTTCTGGAAGTTCTGTGCTAGGAATTTCCTCTTTTCTATCCTCTCTCTCTCTCTCTCTCTCTGTTGCTGCCTTGTTCCTTTTCTTCTGGTCACCTCCTTTTCTTCTTTTTTTTTTTTTTTTTTCCGTCTTGATCCCTTCTCTTCCTTTTCTTCCCAGAAAGACTTAACAGAAGACAATTCCTTCCCATTCTGAAGTCGGATCCGCTGGGCCTGACTTGTCAGGCGCTTAACGGCAGCGCAACAGTAGCATTGTCGCTCATAAATATTATGACAGAAAACAGAAGTTGCTGTCTGAGCGTTTAACGAAGAAGAAAGAACAAGAAGAAGCCTGTTCGTTTTCTAATTCTGACATACACAGAATCACACAACTCTTCACATGAATCTCAACCAGGAAGAAAGCGTTACGTGGTTGTGTTCATCATGGATGACATCTCTGTCAATATTCTGAATAAAGTTTATTAATAGAAAGAACATGCAAGCGGAAAGTGAAGTGTTTACTGAGAAGGACTAAGAGATGCTACGTTTCAGAACGAAAATAAATGTGTTTTATTTTTAACTTCTTTACCAATACGAATTTCAGCTATGTTTCCTGCTACATTTTTGTTGTTGCTGCTAGTTATACCTTTACAATTTACCAGTTTATTTCTTTTATAAGGGTACGGGATAGCTCAGTGGTCGGAGCACTGGCTTTCCGTCCATCTCCTAGAGAAGCTGATGTCCCTGACACCTCACTCCCCAGCAGCCACATAGGTTATGGGAACACATTTACTTTTATCTTTTCCGTATAAGCTGGCTTGTTGGTGTATGTGCCAACCGATTTGTTGATATCCTCCGAACTTGT
>CM054150.1:56303278-56313278 GCA_028751875.1 Rapana venosa | reverse complement strand
CCATTGAACCGTGTGATTGGTTTTTCTTTTGTTTTGGGGGGTTTTATAGCATGGTTTATTTAGAACATATGATTTCTTTTGTCTTTTTGGAGTTTGGTTGTTGTTTTTTTGCTTTAGTTTTACCATGATATGAAAATCTTAGAGCCCCTGCTATTCTTCCCCGCCAACTTGCATTTCTCTCAGCGTCCTCACCCACAGTCCTGTTTCCAAATCAACCCCCCTTCCTTCCACTCTCCCCTGAGCTCCCCAGGTGACCATTTATTTCCAATGATAATCGTGTTTGTGTAGGCTGTCCACTCAGCAAGACAGTGCAACCTGTGGCAAAGGCCCAGCACAAGTCATATCAAGTCAGGCTTGACTGAAGTGCCCTCAAACAAAACTTCAAAAACAAGCCGCTGCTCCAAGCATACACACAAACACACACACACACACACACACATACACACCCTCCCCCCCCCCCCCCCCCAACCCCCACCCCCCCCACCTCCAGTCACATCAAACGGCCTGGCGAAATAATATATTGTATTATGTCTTTTCTAGGAGGGATAATTGGTGTGAGGCAAGGTGGGCCACTGTCCCCCGCTGTTGGCTGTTGTTGTCGTAGTTAGAAGTAGGAGCCAGTGTGCTAGCTAGCTCCAGCCAGGGCCGCGCTTTCTGATTGGTCCGTTCCGGCAGCTGCATGGGGGGTTCGGGGGCGCGTGCCACCCACCCACCCGGCCCCTGGGATCAGCCTGCCTCCAGTAGCACCTGCCAGTGACGTCACGTCCCCCCCCCCCCACCCCCCGACCCCCCTCCTCTCTCCCTCCCCACTTGTACTGCTTGCTGCCTTGTCACCCTGTGCTCTGTATGTATGTACTACTGGCCACCAAAGAGCGTGTGCCTGCCTGCGTGCGTGTGTGCGTGCGGTGCGTGTGGGGGGAGCGTGGAATGAAACCTGGCGCGTGGACCTGCCCTCAAACGGGACACGGAGGGAGGGAGGGAGGGAGGGAGCGAGCGAGGGAGGGAGGGAGGGAGAGTGAGTTTATCCCGTAAACTCGCCCTAGTTTGAAGAAGAGGGGGTTTTTTTGATGAAAAAGAAAAGCGACATGACTATGAGGCTGAAGAGTCCATTGCGATCTTCTGTGGGGGGAGGTAGTGGTGGGTTTTTTTGGTCTTTTTTTCTTTTCTTTTTTTTTTTTGTTTGTTGTTTTTTTTTGGGGGGAGGGAGGGGGTGGAGACCAGGGATCTAGCGTTGATAATTGGTAGGGAGCGGGGAGGTAGGTAGGTGGTGGTGGCGGTGGAAAGGAAGGAGGGGGACGAAGAGGGAAGGGGGGGGGGGGGGGAGGGAAGGAGGGACACCTAGAGCACACTTGAAACTGCAGGGATGTTTGCTTTTTTTTCTTCTTTTTTTTTTTTTGGTCTTTTCTTTTCAGGTTTTTTTTAAAACATAAATGCCCGATGGTCGTGTGGCGCGAGCATTAGGGGAGCGAGCGCTAAAGACGTTAAATAACCGTTTTTAGCAACCAGCGGGGCCAGCAGCAACCGCCATGGCTTATTAATCTGCTCGCTCCCTCGCTCACAGCACAATAATACTGGGGGAGGGGGGGGGGGGGGGAGAAAAGGGGGGGGGGGGGTGAGAGAGAAGGGGTGGGGGGTGGGGGGTTAATTCATATCAGCTACTACCTCCATCCTGTATGTGTGGGTTTTTTACTTATTCGTTTTTGCTTTTCTTGAGTTTTGGGGGGTTATTTTTTTCCACTTTAAAAATAAAGTATACTGAAATTGGTGTTCATGTATTGTTGTTTTTCTATTGTAAACTAATTGGAATCTATACATACATACATACATACATTCATAAATGCGTGCATACATACATACATACATACATACACACACACACACATACATACGTATCATATAATACTACAAAACATACATACATACATACATACATACATTCATAATGCGTGCATACATACATACGTACATACATGAACACATACATACATACATACATACATTCATCCATACAACCTTACATCTATATATGCACACATGCATGCACACATATATGCACATATGCAGAACATCTTGCGCACACGTTAAATCCTGTTCCGCTTTTCGAAAGAGTAGGCCATTGTGCGCCCGTCGGAACAGATGACAAAATTTACACAACCGCATACACACGGGGACTGGATGTAAAAAAAAAAAGCACATGAGTGCTTATTCCATTATCCACGATATAAAAAAAATATTTTTTTTTAATATATATATAATATGCATGCTCACATACATGCACACACATGCTTACATACATACATACATACATACATACATACATACATACATACATACATACATACATACATACATACATACATACATACATACATACATACATATTTACATACATACATAGTATTACATACATACATACATATTTACATACATACATACATATATACATACATACATACATACATACATATTTACATACATACATATATACATACATACATACATAAAGCAGAGTGAACACGCGCGCGTGCATTATTTATGTAAGTGTATGTGTCTGCCTCTGTGTGTGTGTGTGTGTGTGTGTGTGTGTGTGTGTGTTGTGTGTGTGTGTGTGTGTGTGTGTGTGTGTGTGTGTGTGTGTGTGTGTGTCTTCGGTTTTACACACGCAGGCAGACTCATTCACATACATATATAATGCCTGTCTGTGCTTGTAGGTGTGTGTGTGTGTATGTGTGTGTATGTATGTATGTATGTATGTATGTGTGTGTTTAAATGTGGCACTGTGTGTGCGAGCGCGTGCGCGTGCACCCACACAGCGCGTCTGTCCATCTATCTGTTAGTTAGTGCAGCTCGTTGGTTGGTGGGCTGGTAAACCAACCTTTCCAGCCACTGATTCCAAATGAAGACAGCGCAATCCCCTGCCCTCTGTGCAGATTCCATCAGCCTTGCTTTTGGAGTGTGTGCGCTAACTGTGCATGCTCCCTACCTGGTTAGAACACTCAGAGCAAGCAGCCCAGTTATCTGGGTTCCAATCACCCTGTGCACTAACTGTGTCTGCCTGCCTCTGAAACACAGTGACAATGGAAACAGATACTCTGGAAGCGCCAGTGATGCGTGGGTTTGAAGGTCAGCTGCCTAGTATGTCACAGTCAGTGGCTGGCAAGTTCACAGCCCTTGCCTCCTGGTTGATTCAAAACATGTTTATTTTGGGGGGAAGTGCGTGACAGAAGCATACAACATAACACCATTCAGATTCAAATATTTGATTGTCTGAAAACAAAGAAATTCACGTAGTTTTCGAACAAAGGATTCAACATGAAAGGATAAAAAGAGTGAAGAGCAACATAAAAAAGAATGAATAGCCCCATGAGCAAGTCGCAATAAGCATAGAGCTTATTTTGAGCTCAGTCACAGGGAAACATTGATTGTTTGTAAACATATTGATAACGCCAGTGTATGGAATACAACGTGATATTATACTAGTCATAAATGGAATTTTGCATATTAATATCAGAAGTGTATGGAAAAGAACATAATATTGTACTAGTCAAAAATGAATATAGCACATTAATAACAGAAGTATATAGAATACAACGTGATATTATACTAGTCCAAAACGAATGTCGCACATTAATAACAGACGTATATGGAATACAACGTGGTATTATAGGAGTCCAAAATGAATGTTGCACATTAATAACAGAAGTATATGGAATACAACATGATATTATAAGAGTCCAAAATGAATGTTGCACATTAATAAGGGAAGTGTGTGGAAAACAGTGGGATATCACACCATAAAAAATGAATGTTGCAGTATTGTCAAAAGGTAACAACATCAGACTGTTGAACAAAACCACAAAACAACCAAACAACCAGACCAGCTCACCATGCCTACCACTCACTGTTTGTCCTAAATACGCAGTGTGTAACACTTTTGTTCTCAAAGTGGAAACATTCTGTTTCTTCTTCTTCTTCTGGAACGCTCAGTCAGCAACTCTTGTTGTCTGTCATAATTATGTAATGAGCAAATGAATACCTGTTGGGCTGCCGTTAAACACCTGACAAGTCAGGCCCAGCGCATCCAGTATTGGAGAAAATTGTTATATTTTAAATCTTTCTGGAAGAAAAAAGCAGAATAATATACAAAGAAGGCATTAAAAAAAAAAAAGACAAGAAGGAAGAGACAGGACGAAAAGGAATCAGGCAGAAAGAAAGACAGGGATAGAAAAGAGAGAATCTCTAAGCTTTAGATTTAGCTGAGGAAGGAAAAATAAAAGATAATAATGATGTTGTTATGGACCTGTGCAGGTTTCCTTGCTGCCCAATCTGTTGTCTGTGTTAGGGCACTATTTGAACTACTGGCTCCTTGTTGCTTTCACCATCAGTTTGTAGAATCATACTGTCTACATGTTTCTTCCTGAAGACATACCTCCCCAAACCACTGTTGACAGTCTGCCTGCAGGTTGTTAACGTTCATTTCGCCCCTTGTTTTAATCGTGGATACAATACAATACAATACAAATACTTTATCATCTCAAAAATACAAATTTATGTGAGTTACGAGCATAGCTAAAAACAACAACAACAACAAAACCAAAACAACCAAACAAGTAAACATTGTCACATAAAACATTACAATTCCATGTCACAGTTTCAGACAGATCTTTTCCAGTACTTATACAGAGTAGTCATATCAGTGACATCCATCCTCACACACACATGCGTGCACACACGTTGGCAAGCACTGGCATATGTACGCGCAGGCACACACACACACACACACACACACACACACACACACACATACGCACACTCTCCAACATTGTTATAGCGAGTCAGTAAACACACACACATTGTTATAGCAAGTCAGTACACACACACATTGTTATAGCAAGTCAGTACACACACACATTGTTATAGCAAGTCAGTACACACACACATTGTTATAGCAAGTCAGCACACACACATTGTTATAGCAAGTCAATACACACACACATTGTTATAGCAAGTCAGTATACACACACACATTGTTATAGCAAGTCAGCACACACACACATTGTTATAGCAAGTCAGCACACACACATTGTTATAGCAAGTCAGTACACACACACATTGTTATAGCAAGTCAGCACACACACACATTGTTATAGCAAGTCAGTACACACACACACACACACATTGTTATAGCAAGTCAGCACACACACACATTGTTCTAGCAAGTCAGTACACACACACATTGTTATAGCAAGTCAATACACACACATTGTTATAGCAAGTCAGTACACACACACACACACACACACACACACACACACATTGTTATAGCAAGTCAATACACACACATTGTTATAGCAAGTCAGTACACACACACATTGTTATAGCAAGTCAGTACACACACACACCAACACACATTGTTATAGCAAGTCAGTACACACACACATTGTTATAGCAAGTCAGCACACACACACATTGTTATAGCAAGTCAGCACACACACATTGTTATAGCAAGTCAATACACACACACATTGTTATAGCAAGTCAGTATACACACACACATTGTTATAGCAAGTCAGCACACACACACATTGTTATAGCAAGTCAGCACACACACATTGTTATAGCAAGTCAGTACACACACACATTGTTATAGCAAGTCAGCACACACACACATTGTTATAGCAAGTCAGTACACACACACACACACATTGTTATAGCAAGTCAGCACACACACACATTGTTATAGCAAGTCAGTACACACACACACATTGTTATAGCAAGTCAATACACACACATTGTTATAGCAAGTCAGTACACACACACACACACACACACACACACACATTGTTATAGCAAGTCAATACACACACATTGTTATAGCAAGTCAGTACACACACACATTGTTATAGCAAGTCAGTACACACACACACACACACATTGTTATAGCAAGTCAGTACACACACATTGTTATAGCAAGTCAGTACACACACATTGTTATAGCAAGTCAGTACACACACATTGTTATAGCAAGTCAGTACACACACACATTGTTATAGCAAGTCAGCACACACACATTGTTATAGCAAGTCAGTACACACACACATTGTTATAGCAAGTCAGTACACACACACATTGTTTATAGCAAGTCAGCACACACACACACATTGTTATAGCAAGTCAGTACACACACACACATTGTTATAGCAAGTCAGTACACACATTGTTATAGCAGGTCAGTACCCACACACACACACACACACACATTGTTATAGCAAGTCAGTACACACACACACACACATTGTTATAGCAAGTCAGTACACACACACACACACATTGTTATAGCAAGTCAGTACACACACACACACACACACACACACACACACACACATTGTTATAGCAGATCGATGCACACACACACACACACCTATAGACGTACACACACATGTACACCCCACCCCCACTCCACACACACACATTTACACAACACACACACACACACACACACACACACACACACACACACACACACACACACACACACACACACACACACACAAATACACACGCGTGCGCGCGCTCCAACATAGCTATAAGAAGTCAGTACAGCTTTGCAACCACCACTAATGATAGGAAATTCGGGCACAGCCGTACTATTCTATTTACAGTACTCTGCAAAACCGGCCACCAGGATTGATCAGCACAGAACGAAAACAGTGTTATCAGCTGACCTTTTTCTGGTGGGGTTTTTCCTTTTTGGGGTTTTTTTTTGGTTCTGCTAAAGCTCTGAGTTCACCAATGGTGAGATTTTTATGTATGGGACCTCCCTCCCGCACCCTCGTCATTTACATGGCCACAATCCGACTTCGGAGATGGTGTCTAAACACGTCACCTGTGTACCTGAAGTTTTTAGTTGTTTTTCATCTGTTCTTACGGGCACACAATAGCCTACTCTTCCGAAAAGCGCAATGGGTTTTTAACGCGTGTGCAAGATGCTCTGCATGCGTTCGTGGCACACCGGGCTTGGGTTTAATCTCCTCCCGAAGACTCTGACATTCAGTTCCTCCACCTGGAAAAGAAAGGGCGAGGCTGGGAAAGAATTGAACCCAGAACCTTGCGCTTTACTTCTTTGGCAGGCGAACGTCTTAACCATCCTGCCACCCACCCTCCTTCTTATGGTGGTGGTGGTGTTGTTGTTGTGTGTTCCCAGCTTTACACCTTGGGGGTCACCCAGAACATGCACACTGACTCACTCATCCTACCTGTGAATCACTGTGAGATAGGAAGTACACCGGATGAGAAGTTTTGCGTGTATGACTCTTTTCAGATACCTCACAATGATAGGCAGCCATACTCCGACTTCAGAGTATGTTTTATTTTTCCTTTAAGACAGGAGAGTGCAGGTTGTTATGTTAAGAGCTTGTCATGGCTGAAGGCAATCTCAACGCAACATGTTTCAACGTAACAACAAACTCTCAGATTCAAAGCAGTGTTACTCCTGAAAATCTGCTTTCTCTACTGACAAATATGGCCCACTGCTTTGAAGATATTCAAAACTGGATGACACAGAACAAATTACAGCTAAATGCAGATAAAACCGAAGCCATGCTCGTAGGGACCAAACACAAACTCTCTTCCATCACAACAGCTTCAAAAGAATTCGGCAATGCATCAATCCCTCTATCCACTGCTGTTATTGACAACACACTCTCTATGCAAAAATTCATCACTCAGACCTGTCAGTCGTGCTACTATCAATTACAACGTATAAGTGCAATTCGAAAGTACCTGTCCACTGATGCAACAGCCAAACTTGTCACTTCTATCATTCTTTCACGTCTGGACTATTGCAATTCTCTTTTGTCTGGTCTGCCAGCATCATCTATCCACTCCCTTCAATGTATACAAAACTCCGCAGCTCGACTAGTTCTCAGAAAGAAAAAATCTGAGCACATTACCCCTCTCTTGCGATCTATCCACTGGCTGCCTGTGCCACAGAGAGTAAATTATAAGATCAGTACCCTCTGTTACAAATGTCTCCACAAAACTGCACCCTCCTACCTCTGTGAATGTCTTAACCTGTACACTCCTTCACGTTCCCTCCGCTCTGCTGCAGATACATTGTGCCTACAAATACCTAGAATCAACCAATCCACTGTTGGCCACCGCTCTTTCTCTATTTCGGGTCCATCGACCTGGAATGAGCTCCCTCTCTCTCTTCGCCAGAAGCCTAGTTATGACACTTTTAAATCCAGCCTCAAGACATATTTATCTCAAACCTAAGATTTCCCCCCTCCTGTTTCATATCAGAACTATCCCACCTTCACTAACCCATGTTCACTAACCCTAAGAATTTCCTATCCTGTTTCATTTCATAGCTATCCCTGCTTTTCAACAGCCAAAAATTCTATCACCCTGGCAAAGTGTATGACGAGTGTGTGTGTGTGTGTGTGTGCATTTGGACTTGTTAGAACTATTACTTGCTATTGGTTGCATGACTGTGTAAGAATGAGTTGAGTGCAAGCGCTTTGATTTGTCTGTGCAAGATACAGCGCTATATAAATTCCATATATTATTATTATTATGATGTCCTATCACCCTGCTAAAGTATACGACCTGTGTGAGTGTGTGTGTGTGCTTTTGAAAAACATTTGACTA
Source organism: Rapana venosa (assembly GCA_028751875.1). NCBI lineage: Eukaryota > Metazoa > Mollusca > Gastropoda > Neogastropoda > Muricidae > Rapana > Rapana venosa. The sequence goes on along the minus strand of CM054150.1, from coordinate 56,304,626 downwards.
TTGACATTTTATTTCATAGATTTTGTCTGCAGCCCACCATGTTTGTAATATCTGTTTGTTTAAACTATTGATTATTTATCATTGATTGCATGACTGTAAGATTAGGTTGAATGCACGCGTTTTGATTTGTTTTTGCAAGATATAGCGCTATAAAAGTTCCATTTCTTCTTCTTCTTCTTCTTCTTCTTCTTTTATTATTATTATTATTAACATTTTAGTGTATGCCTTGGCAATAAGCCAACATCAATAACTGACACAGCTTTTAGCCTGGGTCAACCCTCCTTCTTATCAGCCGACCTACATTCCCTGTGGCCTGACCAGCCAGTAGCTCCACAGTCATGTCAGTCAGTTGGTCAGTGACGGGCAGTGACCTCTGGGTGTGTGCGTGTATATGACAGGCAGTTAGTGTGTCAGCCCCAGATAGCGCTGAGGGATGTGCGGGCCTGTAAACCTGCCCCACTTGCACTCTGAGAGCCAAGCTGCGGTACAATCATCAGTGACCGGGCCGAATGTTGACCTGCAAGTCAGTAATCAAGCTGTCAACTGGCTATCGAAAAGTCATCAGACGTGTACATGAAAAACTGACCTGTCCCTAAAGCTGTTTGACATGTTAATTGTGAGAAGTGTCAATCAGTTATAGTTGGTTTAATTTTAGGTCTATTAAACTGTCACTTTCAGCACTTTTCTTGGTTGTGTGTGTGTACATGTATACATGCCATGGCTGCAATAACAGAACGAGCAAAACGTCATGACTGGTTAATGGGTGGCGCTGCTCTTGTGGCGACACGCTGACAGGGGGGGTGGGGGGGGGGGGGGGGGAGACAGCTGCCCGAATTTCCACTAGAGCAATCTGTCCTGACTTAAAGTGGCATGTAAATTCAAATAAAATACTACTCCTGTCTATGTTTTTCCTCCTCTTTTCCATGTTTCTTTATTTTATGTTTCCCCTCTGTCCTTTTGTGCTTATTTTTCTTTGTTTGTCTGTCTGTTTCATAAAACCGTACTTGTCATAATGTATGAAAAGTGTAAGACATAATAAACTCCCATTTTAATGGTCTTTAAATATCCTAATTCTGCTCATCGGGACCAAACTGATCTCTGACAATCGAAATTGTCTGGTTGATTAAGGGTGATAGCCTCCCATGTCATCTCATGTGCAGACTTGCTATTACCTTATTCCGTTCATATATTCACGTATACAGAGGATCAGCTACACACATTAAAATCCCGTAAATTGTATGCCATTATTCGGCAGATAATTTCTTCGTTCCCTGACAAGAATTCCCAGGTTCGCCAGTGGTAAGATTTTGCGTATGCGACCGTTTTTGCCCACCGTGTAGATAGATAG